>CM077034.1:56147822-56508732 GCA_039090855.1 Macrothele yani | reverse complement strand
ATATGAAACGGTATGATGTTTTATAATTTCCCATGAATACCTATTTTAAACTAACGCAAACCAAAGATCCCAAAATTCAGGAATATTATTCTGACGCAGTTAATGATATCGTTAGTGTCTAAATACTTATTTTAACTAGGCGAGTTGACATTTCCACGCGGTTTATTTAGGATTAATTACATGTTTGAAGAATATCTCGATATGGACTGTTTTATTATATGTTCCCTGTTCGGGTTACGAGAAACCGAGTTGATCGGACTGAATTGGAACACTCGGTTTCCCGAATCCGGATCAGCGAACATTTAATAAAAGAGTCCAAATCGAGATACTCTTTAGAGATCATTAATCTTAAATAAATAAAATATTTATTGACTTATCCCTTTAAGCGGCCGATGTGTCTCAACCAAATGGTGCTCAGCTTCTGTTCTGAAGAGAGTTTCTTCTCTTCAAAAGAGAAACGTTCACATAGCGGCTGGGTTTTACGAACACTAAAAGACTTATCCTATCCCCTCCAACCTCAGTAGTACTACCCATAACCCGTGAAATGGTGACAAGTGCTCGTTTCTGAAAGTTGGGATGTCAAAGTGCCTGTACTGAACACCAGAGGTGATCTGGCTTTGTATGAAATCGCACTCCACACCATGACACTAGGCCTTCTCGACGGGTGACGCTCGAAAACAAACCGTTTGTCTTCGCGCAAACCACGGGGCCTCTACACACGGATTCGTTGATCGTTTCCTCCAAGGCAAAAGCGGGATTCGTCATTGAAGATCACCCGCAGCCATTCTGAGTGGTTCCATGAGAGTCTGGCACCAAAAAGTAGCAGTGTTTGGCAACAATGCAGTGGTGTTAAGGACACTCGTCGTAACGGTTTGCGCCCATGTGTTCCTACGTCATGGAACCGTTTGCCAATGCTCCCAATGGTGCCTGCACTAATAGAACTATGCACGTAGGGCACCACTGCGTGCTGAATATCCACAGTCGTAGCTTTTCTGTCACTCCGCGCACGTCGGACAACCAGTCGGTCCTCTCTCTGTAGTTCGTCTAGATCCTCCAGATCCTTCCTGTCGTTGCTGCGTGCCTTGTCCTACACATTACCGCCAACAACGTGCTATGGTGATATGTGCAGGACCGGTATGGTGCGCGATACGGCGATAAGACCATCCCGCTTCCTGGAGCCCTGCGATGCGGCTCCTGTTGAACTCCATTAATTGATCGAATTACTTCGGAACTTTTCTACAAGGCAGACGTGACTTACAAAGTATACAATCAACACAACATAACGAGTCAGAATGGCAAGCAAGCGCAACGGTACGACCTTATATTGCAGGCAAGGCACAGCGCTACAACCCTTCCTTGCTTTCGTCACATGCGCGGCTCAGCGTGATACTTGTATCATTTGCATGTGTCACGAATCCAACCCTATCCACCAAGCTTCATTCCATTCGGTTGCTTCCTTTCTGATGCAATTATTTTTGGCGATGAGCGTACATACATGTATATTATTCCCCCATATTGAAACCACATCTTGCATAGTGAAACAAATGTTTAAAAAAAGCTCCCTTATCAGTATATACGAGTGATTTTAAATGAACGCCATTTTTACTTTTTATAAGCAACTACGCTGCCGTTGGATTGAATTAATTCCTTCGTTTTTGCTTTAATCCCTTTAAGCTTGAGGTCTTACTGTTCAAAAATGCTGAAATCATGTTGTACGATTTTTCGCATAAATTGAATTACATATGCGAAGACATTTCCACGGCATTTCTTCGTTTACAAAAAGGTGTGCACGAGTAATATTAAGAAAAACACTGGACACAAAGGCGAAAGTATAGTTCATCACGCTGAGTGAAAGAGAGAGATTGTTTTTCTGTACATGACATCATAAATTCAATTTCAGCAGTTCTAAGCATTTGATTAGAGACGGTTATAGATGGGGCCTGTAAAATGATATTTTCATAGCTGACGTTGTTTTTAAAATTGAAAGCTTACAGATTTTGCACTAAATCCTGCTCTAACGCCATTAAATTTTATTAGCAGTATTTATTCTCAAAATTAATGTACATGTTGTATATAACCAATATTTTTAAATGGATTATGTCACACTGGACAGCATTTCCTGAAACGCTTGAACAAGTGAAATATTTGTCAAAATATAAAATGCGTGCAGAATATGATTTTCAGCAATACAACACGTATTACGATTTTTATAATGCAGGTTTTCGAGAAGCATCATGAATTTATCATTTGAAAGATATTTTTAGAATCAATATCGCAGGTTTCTTTAAATCATATTATTCAATAGATTTCTAATTATTGTTCAACGCTGCGTTTATTTTCAATGACAATATTGAAAAATTCTCCAATAAATTAGGAAATGAAAATAAAAAAAAAAAACTTGTCCTAGTCAGGGACACCATTGCAACATGAATACTAACCTCACGAGAAAGTAGAACTTCAGATATGCGACCACAGTTCATACACGGAATGCATTTCATTTGGAAATTTGTACTTTTCAAAAGTCCCTTAAGCATTTATAGCAAGATTATCACCATACGAAAGAGTTTCAAGTAAATAAATATTTTAACATAAAAGGTCCTATATCGATACTTTTGTGACAAATACTCATATATGCCAAAATTCCATAATAAATACATAAATTTGCATGTTTCCTTTATTTATTTTTTGAGTATATATACTTTCAGAGTAAAAATTTAGCGAAACAAAAGAGAGAGGGAGAGAACGGTAAAGATCAATAGGAGTTTGCGCCTTCCTCTAGGACGTTTGGATTCATCGGTGCTAGTGCTCTGGTGAAGGAAAACTTTTCCCTCTAACAGAAGTCCTCCCTTATCTACTAGGTCTTAGGTAACAAATGGATAAGACACAAAGTCGCCCCTTATCTACTAGGACTTAGGTAACAAATGGATAAGACACAAAGTCGCCCCCCTCTAAAGGTACAGTTCACGCGGTTCTGTTGAATTGCTGAAGTCGTCCTGTTCCTCTTTCTGCGATGTTACTCCGCTCCCCTATTACCTGATGAAGTGCGATTGTAAAGTCCACTGCGTTAATTATTTCTCGGAGCTGCAATAACTGCGCTGAATGCACTTCTGCTCTGAGTTTTTACTGGTGTTCTGCCTCTTCACTGCGATTTTGAAGGCAATAAAATGATTCTTTTAATCCTAAACCTAAGAAAATAAACAAAAAAGTATAACAGGATCCCAGTAAAAACTGAGATATATGTGAAATCATGCAGTGCTATCGTTCGCAAGAAACATAAGTAAGGACCAAATGCAAACAATAACATTTTTCCAGATTTTCGAGGCTTATTTCACATTTCTGACGCCTCTTAGGAGCATTTCTGGAGTGCACAGCTTTCAAAAGAACATTTTCAGCAAATGCAATTATGCCTTCGTTTGGTAATATCGTTCCTTTACTTTTTGTACCCAGTAGTCCCATTTAACTATGACGAGGTGAGTTGTTAAGAAAAAATGAAATGAAATATAGTACTCGATAGTCAAATCTACTGTAAGTTCACTTTTACAGTAATGACTCCTGGAATTTAGAAAATTGTTTAATACCAAAGAAAAGTCATATCAGAAATCTATTAATGCAGATTACCGTACCCAAGAAACATAGCATTTCTCATGCAATAAGCACTCGACCACTGCTTTGCGCGTGACACCTACTCAAGACCTTCCAAGAGAACCAGTTCCAGTCTTGAATTTAAGTATTGAAAGTGTGGTGTATAAGATTCAGATTTATAAAGCGCATTTTCTTAAGTTGAGTAATTTTAATAGTCCGTTAAATACCTTGTTTGTGTCTTTAAATGAGGAAAGTACAAAAGTGCGAGGATTCGCCCACAGAGATTCGATGTGCTCTGTGCAGTGAAACTGTGTGTAAGTGATGGTGGGCGATCTTACTAAGAGATGGATTTGCCTCCACGGGCGCACAATTGGGCAACAATGGCACACAGGACAGCAACAAGTGCCTCTAGGAATCATGGAATCTAACTCAAATAGTTATATTATTTAAGTACAGTTGGTGTATAATTCCTTGTTATTTAACTAACTCAAGACATTTGTTGACACCACATAAAGGAAAAATCAAGCGACAGAGTGGTCACTCGACCCAAAAGAAAGTCAAATGATAAATCTCAATGGCGCAGTGATTGACCAGGTGACAGAGTGTGATTTAGGTGGTACTAAGAACAAGTTGCATATGAAGAAAATATTAGGAAACACATAATTGTTAGTGCAAAAGAGATGAGGACAAATAAAGAAAATTTTACTTCCAAAGTTTCGTAGAATATATAGAGTTACACAAGACAATTCGGGAAAATATCACCCTAGACCTAAGGACATTCAATTGTGAACTAGTGAGAAAAGCAGTTGAAATAATCAAAATCTGAAGAAAGCAAAGGGACATCTCAGTAAGGGAAGAAAATAGATGATGGCACTAGGAAAAGAAGATGTCCTTGTAACAAAAAATATAGGTAACATTTTGAACAGAGTGTAATATTTCTACACAAAACTATATGACCGAGAGGATACACCTATTCCATTCATTAAGAAAAATACCAGTACCAAAGTTCCTCTTCTCCTCCCAGCAGAAGTTGCACATGCCATTAAAGACAAGAAACGTGGAAGAGCTCCAGGAGAAGGTGAAATAGCCGCCCCGGTGGCGCAATGGTCTAAGCGATGGCTTCTGATCATTCGTCCGAAAGGGGTCCAGGTTTGAATCCCGGTGAGGCATGGATGTTGTGTTTGTCATTTGGTACTGGATCTCCTCCTTCCCTGTAATCAGTGACGCTAAATAGCCCATTGAGTTGCTCATGGTGGTCATTAAACCTCTAATCAAAAAAAAAAAAGACTGAATAGCCGTGGACATTGTACAAGAAGCAAGCGGAGAAATAGAACCTAACTCGCCGAAATTTTCACTAGATGTCTCAATGAAGGAAAGATTCCTGACGTTGGAACAATGCTACAATGATCCTGCTACATTAAAAAGTTGACACTGAGGATCTCAGAAGCTACAAGTGAATCAGTCCCCTTTCAGTGGTTTATGAAACCTTTACTAAGGATCTTTCATATTGTTTGAAGGTAACACTTGACGTGGTTCAACCAAGAGAACAAGCTGGATTCAGGAATGGCTACAGCACAATAGATCATATTCATGCATTGAGAGAATTATTTGAAATAGCGAAGGAATATGAACTACGACTATCCATGGCTCTTATCGATTATGGAAAGGCCTTTGATAATGTGATAGGTTTGGCGATGCAGCTGGCAATGGCAGAGTGAAAGTGCTTTGATGGCAAACTCGAGAAAGAGCAGCAGTATGCGGACGAGGGTTGTCTTGTTTGATAATCGCACCGGAGTGAGCGTTCAGAAAACGTAGGGCCACTGGTTGCAGGACCTTATTAACGCAACGTTGGACTCTCAAAATCAAAGTGCCTGTAATGAACACCAAAGGTCATCTGGCATCGTAGGCAATTGCATACCACACCATGACACCTGGCTTTCGCGAAGTGTGACGCTCGATAACAAACCTTTCATTTTGGTGCTGATCATTGTGGCTCCCCATATGGATTCGTTTGTCGTCTCCTCCAAAACAAAAGTGGGACTCCTCAATGAAGATCACCCGCTGCCATTCTGCGTGGCTTCATGACAGTCTGGCTGGACACCATTGTAGTCGTCGGCGACAATTCACTGGCATTAAGGGCAGTTGTCGTAACGGTCTGAGTGAGTGTAGTCATACGTCGTGCAGCCGTCTGCTAATGATGCTGGCACTAATCGGACAATGCATGGAGGGCACTACTGCTCGCTGAATATCCGTAATCGTGGTTGTTGTGTCACTCCACCCATGTCGAAAAACCCGTCGTACCTCTCTCTCCGTGATTCGTCTATGTCTCCTAGAAACTTCGTGTCCTCTTTGCTTGCGTGACATGAGCGGCTGAGCGCGATACTTGAATCATTTGCATGTCTCACGATATCATACTTACCCTCCAAGTTTCATTCCTGCCGGTTGCTTTGCTCTGGGTACAACTTTTTTTTTACGATGACTGTATTTCTAACGTTACTTACACAACGTTTAGAAATACTTGAAGGTTGTGTGCTTTCAAGGCACAGGGATCATTACTCTCTCGTGTGTGTCCTTTAAAAGTTTGTCAACAGGATTATACAAACACCGCGTAAATTACCTACGGAAAACAGAGGATGGAACGTGAAATATACGAGATGGTACTGCGAACAAATTTTAGCACAAGATAAAATACACACAGCGATTCAGGTAAAATCAAACTTTCATTATAAAATGAACTTGAATTATTTTTAATTTATATTTTCAATGAATTTTTGATAGATGCTAGCTAAATATTACATGAAGAAAATTTTGGGAGGTGTGTTTAACATTAGTGTATTAGATTCAAAACTGTTTCACAAAAGCTAACATTTAGATAGAGTTAAATGTACCTTCGTAAATAGCTTTTTGTTTTTACAAAAAACGTGACAGTGAGATCTTGCAACTAAATATCTGCTTCCCGAAAACTGTTGAAGAAGTCCCCTTTTCGTGATTGAAATGGAATCACATGTGTTGCAGCAAATGCAACACAACAGCAAATTCTTCAACGCTTGAAGTGTGGTTAATGAAAACATTAAAAGAGAGACAACGATATTCAAGAAAATTTCCATTTTACGAAATCGCGTTCGACGGCGTCTTAACGGCATTGGCACCTCTTGCTCTTTCTCCAGACAGGGTCACAGCAGAACGACAGATTTCTGGCGGCCGTGACGACGTTTCGACTGATGGCTACACGGCCTGGTTGTCCACTTCTATCCCGCGACCCGTTCGTGCGATTGGCATCTAAATGCAATCATTTGCATAACTTTTACGTGAGCACCCACCCTGTAATTTGCATGTCGCTGCGTTCACGTTTTCGTGGTGTGGCATTTTCTTTGTCAGGCAGTGTATATTAACGGGCTCTCTGTTTCGAAAATTAGGAGGTCTTGTACCTCCATTCCCGATGGTAAATTTATTTCTCTGTATTAGGAGGTCTCAATTGCATCACTTATAGAAATGTAAATTTATCAACTCTTTCTATCAAAAGTAGCAATAAGTCCTTTATTTCACATTCTCAATGGCAAATTTATTTCTCTGTGGTGGGTAAGGTTTTCAGTGCTCAATGGTATGATTTCCCTGATTGTAAATTTATGTCTCTGTGTAACAAATGTAAGGAGAAATATTGCATTTCACATTCCTTATGGTGAGTTTATTTCTCTGTTTTGGGAGAAGTCTTCAGTGGCATCACTTCTCTGATTATACATCTATATCATTAAGCATCGAAAACTGCCCGAATTCTTTTATCACCTCAAATTCCTGATGGTAAATTTAAAGTAAGGAGAAGTATTGAAGGACATCACTTCCAAGAATGTAAAGAGACACGAGATATAAGATTGTTCCCAACTTTCGATACAAATAGAAATAAATATTTATGATTGTATCGAAAGTTGGGAACAATCTTATATCTCGTGTCTCTCTTTTCGTTCCAAGTTACGTACATTTTGTGATTAGACAATAAGTGGCAGACATTGGGAGTTGGTCTTAACTGAATAATTAACAATATAAAAGTTGTTCCTTGAAACGATATCTGTCATTCCGAAATTTGTTTTAAATAGTAATTTTAAGCGGCTTTCTTCTTAGCGAAAATAAAAGGACTTTCGAGTGGTAATTCTGGAAGGTTTTCGTGCTAAACACTAGGAACTACTCTTCGTAGAGGAAGCAAATACTCCGTAACTTCCACTGTAGAGTGGGTTGATTGGAGTGTGTTAATTACAACCACATTTTTCGTTTGAAAGGAAATTTGAATTTATTTTCTTTTAAGCATTTTTTTACGAAATTTCGATCTGAGTAAAACAAAGTAAAATTCAATTCATCATTTATTCGAAAGAAGAAATTATTTCAGCCAGCGAAAAAGATATTCAATTACTTCCCAGAAGAAACATGAGAAACCTGTTTGAACAAGCATGCTAAGTTTCTGTACATCAGAAATCCCATAATGTTATTTCATATTTTACAGCATTTGAGAGAATTATCGCTTTCTAAATTGAATGTGTAAATTGTTCTTTGCTTTTAACGAAAACAAATCCAAAGTTGTACCTTTCTAAAGGATGATTATATACCTTTCGTGTCAAGTTGAATAACGTTTTTGTCAGTAGATGTATACGTCCTGTCAGTTTATGTATACATACCAATCCGTCGATAGCAAAAATATCAAAGGACTGTCACGAAATAACCTAAGTAACATGTACGCAAAATTCTAGTAGTGGTGTGCTTCAGTGACCATTAGCGTAAAGGTTTACACTTTTATTCCTTAACAAATGCGTGTGACTTCCGCGTACCTAACAGTGTAAATATAAAACACCAAAATATTAAATTTTTCTCGATAACTGCAATAATTTCTGAGTAAAAGATGCAACAAACGACACCCAGTGACTGACTCGACCGTAAAAATATTGAAATCATGTTGTGGGGAAACCAAAATGTATATTTTTGTTAAAATCCCGAAGTAGAATTTTATCGTTTGTCATCGTAAAAATGCTTAAAATAAAATATATCTATTTTGGCAGAATTATTTTGAAAAAAGGAAAGCAGGTGGGGCCGCTCATGGCCTAGCAATCAACGTTAGTGACTGACACGGAAAATTGTCAGGTTCGATTCCTTGCACGTACGAACGCTCGAATCAGTGCATATACGGCATGCGTTGGGTAGGCACGTTAAGCGGTCAGACCTGGGATACTGCTCCTCCGGTTATGAATAAGAGTGTTTGACACTCTCTTTCGAGCAATGTATCACGTTGAGACTAAATAACTCTAAAAAATGCTTTTCTTTAAGATCAATTCGTGATTTATAACTCTTTATAGATCACGGAAACAAACAGTGACGTAGCAAGGATTATTTTTTGGGGACTACGAGTTGATCAAGATTTCATCTCACAGTTTTAGAGTGTGTGCATTAATTTAAGTTAAATTAATATATATTAAATTTTTGAATTCAAACACATGTTATATATGTATATATATATTTTTTTCTTCATTTTGGGCTTAATGGAAGTAGGTGAAATAATAAGTTTTGTCCTATGTACGAAACAGCAAGCATTTAATTTTTTATTTTGTAATTATTATTCTGAAATGTTTAATTACAATAAAAATATTTAATTAGAGAAGATCGTCATCTAATACGATTACTTATTTTCAGTTTAGATTGGAACTAACCAAGAGACATTGTTGCCGATTACGTGAGTGCTTCGTGATTCAACCTTGTGTTCATGAAACACTTTCAATAAATTTCATTCATTGAAATTCATCAATGGGTGTTTTGCAGCCACTAAAGCGTTGCTGAGAAAAGAAGTGTCTTGCTTTCCAAAAAAAAATAATGATTTAGATTAGCTGTGTTTAAATTTTTCAATGGATTTCTTTCTGGTACTTCGTCTACATATCAAACAGTTTTCTACAACTTGGGATCAAATTCTGTACAAAGCCCATATTTAGTAGGGACCCTTAATATCATATATCCATTTCGGGAAGGTGAAACGTTATGTACTCATATAATTATGAGAATATAAAGCACTGTGATAAGGATAGAAATTGCTCTTGCTCACAAAACACATTCAATGCAGCTTATATTTCAATTACGTCTCTTTATATACAATATCCGTTTAAGGTTGGTAAAACGTTATGGCATTCATAAACTAATGAGAACATAAAACACTGTCAAAAGAAAATGAACAGCTCCTGCTAATGAACGCTTTCAATATCCAGTTCTAAAGCAATATACTAAGAGTGTGAAAGAAAAATTTGAAATGAGTTAATGAAAATATTGCTTTGCAAAAACATACCATAGGTATAGGCAGCTCTGTGCAATCAGATCTTAAGCTCCTCTCAATATTTAAAATGTTATTTAATTTTTTTTTTTTTTTATTTTAAGGTGAAAGTCTCCTTTGGAGTTGTTTTTCTCTTTCAAAAATGTCAGGTAGTACGCTTTATGATAGGTGAAATAATCTCTCAGTATCTTATCTAGAAACTAAATTTTATAAGTAAAAAATCAGATTCTATTGAACAGAAATAGATTTCAAAAATTCTGTAACTCTGAAATCTTCTTTTTGGTTAAAGTTTGCAGAGATTTTCAAACATTTTTCAAAAGATTCTGACAAGTAAATATTGGGTAATTTTCAATCTAGGTTCACATAGAACACAGGTGAGCCTTCCACTGTATTACCTCATCGATTGCCGACATCAACATAGATAGCCAGCCATTGTCACTTTTAATGATCGTTTTAAATTTCCAGTTAGAATAACTAAATCTGTCTGGATCACACGTCACATGAATATATAAAAGGGAAGAGCGGGACTTACACCGTATAGTGTCGGAGCATCCATGAGCTAAATCCTAAATATTCTCACAACACCGGCGGTCTGTCACACGACAGACAGCAGATTTAAACAAGTTCTGTTCAACGCCGTATGCCACAGAGAACTTTACGTCCCATTAGTGCGATATTCATCGGTCCTCTGGCAACAACTTCAGAGACAACAGTTGGAACAAAATCTGAGATAATGGCGTGGCAAATGGCATAGCACAGAGTTCAGATACGAAACCTGGTTCAGCCTGCTGCATCATGATCGGAGAACCATTACAATGAGAAGAGCAAGTGAATCGTGTCCAGCGGATTCATTTCAGAGTGCCATATGGCCCCAATAGAAAGCGGTATGTTATGTTATGTTATTTTGTATGTTGACATTTTTTTCGTTCATGTTTTCAGTTTTTACGCTCGGTTGGGATATCAAACTCCCTGTGATACCAGGAGATATTTGACTGGATGTAACCGCATTTGGAAAACAATCATGATTACATATAATGACAAAGCAATGCCTGGCCATACATCGCCCGATATTGGACATCTGCTATTTGGTCGTTGTCTCTTTACGCTAATTACAGTTATTGCACACTGAACATACCTGAAGTTTTTTCGCTCTCTGACTGGCCGGTAAGGACATGATGACTTATACAGAGCATGATCTTTTGAGTTCAAACACAGGCAGTGTATCTAGAAATCAAATATTCAGAATCTTTGTGCTCAATGTTATGCAGAAACCTAGTAGACTTCCATATTTTAAAAAAATTCAGATATAAAAATTAAACCAAATAACCAGAAGGAAATAATAACAGTTGACAACACAATGCACTTGTCATTCTCCAATACCAAATAAGATGTTTGATATTCCGCATTTTGCCTTATCTCCAAAAACTTAATTATCGATTGTTTAAAATTTGGACGTATTGAAGTGCAATAAACAAATATTTTGAGGATATACACCATACAGTATTAATCCATTTTTTTTAAATTTATAACATGAGGAAATTGTTTTTAAATCACTTTCAAGAGAAATAGAAAACTCTAGAAAGTCCTTGGAACAGACGCCATGGAGAAAACAAAAAAGAGGAACGAATTCATAAAATTTAACATAACATAATTTATCCTGCATTTGAGGCTTCCCAAACTGTGCTTTTTTCGAGCTGGTGTAGAAAAGCAATTTGGATCCAAAAATGTTTTTTTAAAGATACTCATATACCATCGTTTTTCCAAAGTTTGAATGAAAAATGACATCAGCAGGCTAATAAAAATAAAGAAGCCATTATTGCTGAATAAGAACGGAATTTGTTCAATACATTCTGTTTCCTCTTTTTGTCGCACCTTCTGAGCTGCGAAATGGAAATTAAAACCTGACAAAATTAGTTTGGTTCAAACACTTACGTATACAATATAAAGTTGTATTTTCTAATACTACCTAAAAATACACACTAGAAGCATCTAAGCACTTTTGATGAAAAGTCGTAGACACCTAGTAGAACACCATTCATTATGTAACGATTTACCTTTACAGTTTTCACAATTTTAACTTAAATGCTGACCTACTATTCTTAGAAGTTAAGGGAATTTTAAATGAAAATATTTTGGTAAATATTGTCCAACATATTTAAGTTACGCTTGTTCTACTTTACTGATGTAATTTTATTTCTTATGCTGGTCTTATTTTAAAAATAAGGCATTTAGTGTTACATTTACCATTTCGCTGAAGGTAGAAAGCATAACTCGTCTATGAATTAAATATTATTCCCATGTTTCTTCTATTGGTTGAACATAGGGATTCATATTTTGGAGATAAATTTCCTGTTAAAATCAGAACTCATGTCACGTGGTCCAGGAATTTTGTTTCCTTGAAATCTTGGCTAACTACGATAGGAAATTACATTTTACGTCATATTTCATCTAAATGTGGTACAGTGTTCTCAACAAAAATAACCGATGCAATTGGAATCAAACCTCAACGAAATACCTATGTTCATTCGTGTGTTTTCCAGAGACTCTTCAAAGAGCGAGGCGACGCAATAGCTTTGGAAAGAACATAAAAAAGTAAGTCTCAATTGTACACTGAATATATCGTTAAAGAAGCTCTTCCGTAATCCGTAAAGAACGCCTTCACACGGAGTCTCTGTTGGCCATTTGCGTGTTGCTTTTTTACAATCTAAGCAAAAGTAAAGGTGTAAACTATCCCTGTATTTCACAGTTCGGATTTTGCTCATAGTTTGTGAAGGACAATATGGTCTCCAACTTTTACTTCTGGAAACGAAATACTTACTTTGAACTCGATGTTTCAGAATTTTGGTTTATCCCCATCACAGATAGATAAGAAACGTCTGTATGTTGCTCCCTGATCAATCATTGAAATGCAGGCACCCGTGTTTGAACAAGCAATATCAGAATATTTTTTAGTGTCTGGACTGCACGTAAAATACATATATGGTAAATCTTTGGCTGTTAACCGAGTCGCTGGAATTTTGTTTTGTTTTGATTGAAGGTTTTACGACCACCGTGAGCTGCTTAATGGGCTACAAGCAGTCGCCCGTACCTAATTTAGGGTCACTGGTTCCAGGGAAGGGAGACAGCTGTTCCGTAAGACAAACAAAACACCCATGCCTCACAGGAATTCGAACCTGGACCCATTCCAAACGAATGATCATAAGCCAACGCTTAGAGCGGAGCGGTGCTGGAATTTTGGTAGTGTCACAAGAATGCAGGTAGATGGTATGCCAGCTATGCTGGGAAAAGGAATATTACCAGACCCGACGAAATGCATTGGCTGCAAGTAGCGTGCAATTGGATTTGCTTTCGGCGCATGTACTGCATTGTCTAAACAAAGAGTTGATAATTCTCTGCTATGTGCTGGGAGGAAAGATGTGCGACTGTAGAAAGCTAATTTAGAAAATCGAAGAAAACCTTATTCGATAAGAAAAATGATCACATTTCCAATCATGTCCAATCATGTGTGCCAGTATTTATTCGAAGTTGATCCTCTCTTTAACGCACGGGACTCTTCCAAAGATAAAAGGTGACAGAAGTTCAAAAAACTATCCTGAAAGTTGAAAATACTCAGCAATGATATTACATGAGCAGTCTCAGGTAAACTTGTAAGTTGCATGATTGCAATAAATGAAAAACAAAAGCGTTTTAAAATCTAATAGAAAAATTGTAAAAAATGAAGAAGAACTGTATGAAAGATGAGTTGCTTGAATACGTGACGTGTGGTGAGGTTCTGTCAGACAGTTAAATGACCTGATGCCGTAGTTCCAACCTCCATTTGAAGGAGGAAATGACAATTGTCTAGGTAGTATAGGAGAAAAGAGAAAGGTGTGGTCAATATTAGATTATTAGACATATATTCATTGCCTGTGGGTTATGCTAATAAGAAGGAAGCAAAGTACCTTAGTAGAGCATCTGAACTGTTCTTATGGGTGGTTTTGTAATTCTATAGTTTTCTTTTTAATTTAGCAGAAACATTAAAAAGAACCGTTTTTTTTTTCATTCATTTATTTGACCTTAATTTATTTAGTCTTAAAGTATAAAGTTCGGTAGTTCTGTGTCCGGCAATTTATACTTTAAGTCATATTATCAAAACGCCGCTTGTTATTTGGTCCTGAAGGTGCCATTTTTTGAGTAAATTTGATGATTTTAGCTGACTTTTATTTGTAATTGTTATATTGAATCTTGCTGTAAATTTTGATTTCGACTTTATTTACCAATTTTGCGAACATAAAATATTTTATTTTTAATTTTAAAGAATTTATTTAGAATTCATTGATTTAGAGTAATATTTGAATTTAATTGGTTTGGGCATCACAGATTCACGGTAAATTAGAATGATTTAGTGTTTGCCGTTTACTTATTTTTTCTATATTTGATTACTCTAAGTATTAATGACACGGTATAATTTAAATTGGCTGAAAATGAGGCTTCGAGGAGGTTGTTGTGGAGAGTTAGTGAACTATTTGTGTAAAACGTGATGTTTACTATCTTGTTTTTGTTTAATGACAGTTGTAATATGTACAGTTTCCAAATGTGTATATCAGAAAGAGATTAAATAGCTCAAACGTTCTGTCTAGCTCCGTATTTATTCATGTTCCCTGCTTTTATGTCTTTACATACTGTATTGTCTGTTACTGTTACTGTGACATGCTCTATTAGGTGTTATTGTCCTTACTTTGCGTGAGTTTAAATTGTTCAAAATGTTTTTATATCAAGTTCTGTACTTTAATGAATCCAGTCAAAATGGTTAAATATTGAGACCAAAAGTCCAAGAGTTAATACTATAAATCCAGGTATAGAATTCAGGACACATATGTTCTGGAATTTCCCGGTAAATATCAGAGACTACACTGCAGCAGAGGACAACAAAATACTTAGTACATAATTGATCTGTACTAAGCCAGTCGTGTAATTTACGACTCAGACACCGAGACACAATTTTTAAGCACTGTAACTTCTCCGTAAATGATGAAAGTAAATATTATCTGCAGACAGATATTTTGCAAATGGGTTTCTTACTCATGAAAGCAGCGCTTTACTTAACAAAGATTTATCGAAACCAGGAAAGGTACACCCTACAATTTGTGTTAAAATCTAAAAGTTAGATATGTTTGTTCAACAAAGGTTCTTCAGTATTTAACCTTTTGCAATCCCATGTATGTGTTTGGTTGAATATAATTCTCTTATACAACACAGTACAGATTAAACATTTTTAGCATTCAGTTTAATAGTTATAAAAAAGTATATTAATATAAATAAAATTTTGAAAGTCACATTACTTTGAACTGATCTTAAAATCCTTATTCGCCATTGATAGGTTTTCGAATGGATTGTAATACAAATTAGTTTGTAGTTGCACGTCCTTTTTCCATGTCAAGTTCCATGCTAGTGTTTAAATGTGATTTGACACCATTGAGAAAAACAACTTGTTACCTGACTGTGCAGCTACGAATAGCACTGAGTGACAATTAAATAATGAAACTGATTTTTTATAAGAACCCCGGTAAAAGCACAGTTGAGAAGGCATGGCTCTTTTATAAGTAATTTTTCAGTTGTGCGGTGGCAATAATGTTTGCGTAAGAATTGCGAAGATGATTATTTACGCTGCGAATGACGTCGTTCCGTGGAACAACATTGTAACACACTCTCATGAAACAGAAAGCAAATATCCGGAACTTTTTGAAAATCAGTAAAACTGCATATAGACGTTGCGTGCTGTGTATGCGCTTGATTGTCTGGCTCATTCACAAATATTTCAATGACATGCACGTTTTAAGAATGGGTGGTACGATTTGGAAAACGACGAAAGGTTCGGACTCCCGATTGCAATGCGCACGTCTGAACTCATTCACTAAGTTCTCGAAAGGATAAAAAATGATCTATGTGTGACCATGAAGGTACTCGAATGTGGGTTTCGATTTGCGAAGAAAAGATTTATTCTCGTTTTGTTTGATATGCTTTGTCGGACTACCGGAAACATGCACGAACGTGGTAAGCAAAAGACATCCTGAAAACTGCAGATCAATGCTCAATTTTCTCAGCAGGTGAAGAGACATTATGTTTTCGTTTTCCTTTGAGGTTTCAAAGAAAAACGAAATATCAATGCTGAATTTTCTCAGCAGATTAAGGGACATTTTGTTTTCGTGGCGATACCTCTAAAAAAACATCCAGTTACTGTTCAAAATGTACTAAGACATCGAAGTTAAAATTGTCTCAGTTCTGCAGCATGTATTTTCTCTAATATCCCTGTAATGGTGCCAAGCGAACTCCGAAACATTGGAGCGTTGTTCCCTGAAGCTGGCGTTTTGTTCGAGAAATGGCTTCCGAAAAAGCAAGGATCATTGGCTTTGCAAACATGAAAAGCGGAAATAAAAAGGCGATGACTTAAGCATGTTATTACTTCTTAACTCAAACATAAACCAGAAAGTTATTCTCTGCTTGATTGCGTTTCCTTGGCTAATTAACCCATGGCGATATTCAGATGTTCCAGGTCAAAGTAATTATATTAGCGTGTTTTCTTCCTAGCATTGGGGAAACCTCAAAGAAAACAGTGTAGTCGTTTAAACATCGCTGCAGATTTTCAGAAAACGGAAGGATTAGGAACTGAAAAGAAAATATATCTATTTTTTAAATGTTTATCAAAGCAATACAGAAGCAGAGCCAATTCGATAAGTGCCACGTGTGTGAAATTATGTTTTACAAAAAAAAAGTATTGATTTGCAGCTAATATGGATAAGTGGTTCGAGGCTCAGTTTTTTAAACATTCTTCTGAGATGCGTTTTACCTTGAATCCCGTGTGTGTCATGGATGTGTGTTTGTCTTACGGTACTGGTCCTCACACTTACCGGCAAGCAGTTTCCACAAATTGAGGATAGATGAATGCTTATGCTGAGTTGCTTACGGTGGTCGTTAATCCTTTAAAGTTTCATTAAAAATAATTGCAAATATAAACATTCAGAATGACAAGCAAAGGTGAAAACCTTTGCTTGTAATTATGAATAACAACATAGGAAAACCAGAAAATTAAAAGATACATTTCGCAGGCAGTTACTGGTTAGAATTCTGCTAATTCATTTGAATGACACTACGCATGCATTACATTTTGGACACGAAAAAGAGCTAAAGGTATTAAAATATTTTGGGCAATATACACTGATGGGCCATGACATTATGACCAACTACCTAATAAGCTGTGGAACCCCTTTAGACATCAAAGCAGCGGCCACTCGGCGAGGCATCAATTCGATGAAGTGGCGATTGGCATCCCTGGGGTTTTCGAGCCATAATATCAACAGCAGGTGATAAAGTTCCCGTACACTTCAGAGAGTTGGTGATTTAGGGATCAGCTGTCAGGGACTGGGCTATTGGGATAATGGAGCTCAAAGTGTCCCAAGAAAATATCGCTCACAGAATAACACCTCCGCCACCGGCCTGTTTCCGCCCAACGGTGCATCTATTGGGTTGTCGGAAAAGTCATGACCTATTTTAACCATGTTTTGCAAACGTCATTTATTGATAGAATTAACAAAGATCAATCAATGATATAATACCCGTTTTGTTCGATTACCTTTTGCCATCTTTTAGTGAGGTGCAGAATGCCTCGTTCACGGGACCTGTCTTTCCGTGGCTAAAAACTATCCAAGGTGCTGATTTACAGCCTCATCTGAATTGAAAGTTATACCACGCAAGGACTGTTGGAGAGAGCAAAATGAGTGTAATTCTGACGGCGCAAGGTCAGGCGGGTATGCTGGGTGTGGCAACACATCCCATCCAAGCTCCAATAACTTTTGGCGGGTGATCAAACTTGTGTGTGGTCTCGTGTTGTCGTGATGGAACACAACACCTTTTGCGATGAACGAGCTCTGGACGTTTCTGGATGATGGATTCGTTCAAACTGTCCAATTGCCGACAGTACACATTCGAATCGGTTGTTTGGTTCCGTGGTAGGTAGCTCGAAAAACACGACACCTTTAAAATCCCACCACACTGAGACCAGAACATTTCTCTGACGAATGTCTGCTTTGGATGTCGTTTGAGGAGAAGCCACACGTCGGGACCAAGACCGTTTGCGCAGCACACTGTTGTACACAATTCACTTTTCGTCACCAGTTATCAGTCGTTTCAAAAAAGAATCATTTTCCTCACGTTTAATGAGCATATCGCAGATGTTTATACGCGCCGTCAATTGAGCTTCTTTGAGTTCATAAGGAAAGACACTTCGAGCTTGCTTACGTATCACAGCTTCTTCAGGTGTTCGTGAACGCTTGAATGATGGATGTGCAATGTGTCTGCAATCTCTCGTGTCGTGTAACGTGCGTTTGACTCCATCAATGCCTAGGTTGGTCGTCATCAGACTCGAAGCATCGTTGAGGTCAAAATCAGCAGCACGGAATTTTGTGAACCGCCGCTGGCACTGACGTTCTTGTAGAGCATTATCACCGTACACTTTACGCAACTTTTCACAAGCTTGACGCGCGTTCTTTCCCTTTACAGAAGTAAAACAGTAAAATACGGCGAAATGCACAGTTTGGTCTTCCATCTTCAAGTTGATGTCAAATCTACAGAAATCAACCAAATCGCTCACTGTTCCTTTTAGACTGCATCTAGAACTTGCACCTGTCGAATGCCATAGCTTTAACAGAGCTGCGCATGCCTCTAGTACTTCAAAAACCGCCCACACGCCGTCGGGTGCCAAAATACGTCACAACTTTTCCGACAACCCAATATGTTCCATAGCCTCCGTTGCTATTCGGCGTATCTGCGCTTGGCCAATAACGTGATGCTCAAGGAATCTTGATTCCTCAGACCAGGGCACTTCCTTCCAAACATCCACGGTCCAATCTCGATGATCTTGGGCCCATTTCATGCGTTGTTGGCGATGACGTGCAGTGAGCACTTTGACCCGACTGGGTCTTCAGCTACACAGGACTATGCGCAGAATGCTGCGATGGGCTGTGTGCTGTGTCACATTGCCCTGATCACCATTGTTGTAGCTGCAGGTGATATGTCGCCCTGTGGCGCTGATGTCGCTGTCAAAAAATACGCGACACTAGCATTTTTCATGAGGTGCCGACGCCGCACGGTTAGACGACGGTTCGTCGTTCGGTCATCTGTGCACCATTTTCGATACGTACTCACAACAGCGGCACGTGAACAACCCACAAACCGCACCTTTTCCGAGATTGTGGTTCCGAGGCGTGGTGACAGCACAATTTGTCCTTTTTCAAACTACGTTAAATCGGCAGATTTTTTTCATTCTGACTCTGAACACTCTTCTAACGGAAAGCCCTTCTTCGGGTTGTATATATACTGCTTCTGTGAACATCACCTGCGCCACCGTTTTGTCTACAGGCTCGCGCATTTTTTTAAGGTTTGGGTTTGTCATAATTGAATTGCTCATCCATGTATTATTACATCACTGAAATTTGATTTGAATTTCTGGAGCTTTGAAGCTCTTTTTTTGATAATGTGCAGTCCAACGATGACTCAAAAATAAAGATCGTCGTATATTTATAAAACATTATTTTCCTTTTTAATACTGTGGACATAAGGAAAAACAAACACTTAAAAAAATGACCAAAGATTTTCCAATATAATTCAAATCCATACGAGCAAAACGAGTTTGTCTGATTCAAAAGGTAAGAAGAGGAACCCATTGATCTGGAAAATGACGGATTTGAAGAATGTTACAAAATACACGAAAAGCGATGACTTGACATAATTTGGAATAACAGATCATCTTTGTTCAAATGAAATACTTACCGTATTTCTCAGAGCAGGAGAAGAGCCAATAGGAGACTACGTGGAAGTTGAGAGAATGAAATTCAAAATAAAGTCGGATTGTCAGGAAAACACACTGGGTCAAATCAGAACATTTCTCTAATAATGTTGAGAATATCTTCATACAAGGATGTGTCTTTCCTTTATGCGAAAGTTTAAATGAAGGACTTGTGCTTTGTGCAGTAATTATATCATTTCCCAAGTTAAATAGAATAAATGCATATCAAGTGGAGCTTTTACGCCTTATTTCAATATTTCATTTGTATAATTTTATTTATTCGTTTACACCGCAAATTAGCTTCGAAAAGGGGGTAAATTAGCTCTTGTTATTATTATAGATACCTATAGAATATTTATGAGTATTCTTCTTAAGCTGAAACAGTAATATCTGTCATATTTCCAAAAGCGTTCGGTATAAACGCATGGAACCATATGACTATATTGTTAACTTCCCTTGTGGATTACATGAAACATTTTCTATATCTTACTAAATTTTCGTCGGAACAATGTTTTCCGAAGGATATGTTGCTACATATCCTTCGGAAGATGTTCCTTGTAAGTGAAAAAAAATGCAAAATATCTTTATCGTTTTCCGTTAGATGCATTTCGGTATAGTTAAATATTTTAAGAAATACCAACAGGCAAAAGAAATGTACTTTTATTGTGCCGCTGAATCTAACTGGAAGAACTGATACGCAAGGAATGTAAACAAGCAGAAGAAATTGTTTCATTAGGTAATCGTTAGTAGCGTCGTCGATTGACGTTTTACCATACAGTAGCGAACAAAAGTATTTGGCGAAACGCTTTTTCGACAATATTATTTTTTCTGCTGGACCAAATCGGGTCATTTTGGGATGATATGTGATATTCAGTTGCAAACATGACCCATATGCAGATGGATCAGAAACATTAACACAGATCAGGTACCGAGCTTAACAGCAAAGATCACACAAATTGACCAACAAAGTAGGTGTGTATCACATTCATTTAATACAACGATAACAGAAAACTAGTAAGAGAAAACGACAAAACAATAACTAATGCTTAGTGGAATAACCACGAGACTTAATAACAGCTGCACAACGGGCCGGCATCAAGTCCACTAGCTTCTCGACGGTGACCTGCGGAATTCGCGCCCATTCTACAGACAGCTGGTCGAACTTCTGAGCACTATTCCCGTAGGTTTTCTTCGCACATCATCTCTCCAGCTTCTCCCACATGTGCTCGATGGGGTTGAGGTCTGCAGATTGGCTTGGCCAGTCTAGAAGTGTGACCTGTTGCTGCTGGAAGGCTGTCATCGCTACTCTGGAGGTGTGCTTCAGGTCGTTGTCTTGCTGCATGACCCATCCGCGTGGGATGTTCTGGTTTGCCCATGGAAAGACATCGTTGATGAGCATGTTCGTGTAGCTCTGGCCGGTTATTATTCCGTCAGTCTTGATAATGGGGCCCGTTCCATTGCGAGAGAATGCGTCGTAAACCATGAGCGATCCTCCTCCGTGCTGGACAGTCGGCTGAATGAACTAGGGGTTGAATCTCTGGCCACACGGACGTCGTACGTATCGGATGCCATCACATCCGGACAAGTTTAACTTGCTCTCGTCGGTGAAAAGCACCTTATTCCAGTCCGCCGCGGTCCAGTAGTCGATGACGGCGCGAGAACACGTACCTGGCTCGTCGATTATTGACTCTGATGAGTAGTTTCTTGGCGGGGCGTCTTCCACTCAATCCACCAGCAATGAGACGACGGGAGATGGTCATTCGGCTGACGTTAAGGTCATCGCTGTTGCGGAATTCGGTGGCGATGTCCACAGCAGTCAAGGTGGGATCAGCACGAGATCGACGGAGGATGCGTCTATCCTGACGCAACGTAGTGGAACGAGGCGTATCACATCGTGGATTGTTCTCGACGGTCCCCGTCTTCTTATAACGTTGCAGGATAGCTGAAATGGACTGGTGTCGGATCTTCAGGGCCCTCGAAATATCGGTGACGCGTATTCCGGATTCCATCATGTTCACGGCCGCCTGGCTAGCTCCAAAAGCGATCTCCGCCTTTTTACCCATTTCTGAAAGACTAAGATTGCCTTATTATCACACTACACATAATAAAACACGCAAAATTCCCAAGAAAAACTTTAATACATGCAGCAAACAAATGGGTAATAATTGGCGACTCTTGAATATGGCCCATTTCGAAAGACAAATTCGCTCTGAGCGAAATACAAACTACGTGGCATTGAAACCCACAAATCAACACATATCATATCCCAAAATGACGCAATTTGGTCTAGCAGAAAAAACATTATGGTCGAAAAAGTGTTTCGCCAAATACTTTTGTTCGCTACTGTATACCCAGCTCAGATGCCAACGGATGTTCCCTTGAAATGCTTTTAGCTTTGATTATTTAGACAAAAGAATCGCTTGCAATATAATTGTGTTTTTCTTCCCGATAAGCTCCATCCAAGTAACTACAAGCACAGGGCTGCAGATTTCGATCATTTGCATTTCCCTCCTTTTCCCATGAGCAGTTCCAAAAACTCATTTGATGGAACATAAGGTAAACCCTCTCCGCACTGAGCCTTAAGAGCATTTACAGAGGAGCTACTGAACATTTTGGCAGCGGATGGCATACTGGTTAGCAACCCAACTTCTAATGGAGAGTCCCCAGGTTCAAACCTGTGCTGATCTGATGGCGGTGTGACTTTCTAACCACTGAATATCCGCCGCGCATCGTAAGAGCACGTTAAATGACGGCCCCCGAGTAAGAACCCCGCGGTTGCATGTAAAGGCGCCAATCTCCTAGCCCCCTCTAATTTCTCTCACCTCTCTATGAGCAAAATTCGTACTTGTACAATGGCGCCATCAATTCTGCTCTCTCTCTCTCTCATTTACTAGACTATTCCTCTTTCAATAGAAAGAAATCTTCTGGAAGAACTTTTTTCGTTTAGTTCCCATCCCTATCATTCAAGTGGGACTATCTAAAAAAACTAACTGATCTATATACCTGTATCTGAAATTTTTCATGAAAGGGTCCTTTTGAAGTACATATGTCTGGGGCTGTACTCTACCGAGACCCAAAGCTCTAAGGAGTACTATTCAAGAAAATTTCAATTTCGTGTTTAAAGGAGCAAACAATTCGAACATAGCTTTTAGTCCAATTTGGATATATCACTTATATGAGTGCGCTTTTGGTATAAATATTACGGAAAACACGTTATTAAATATTATAAACCAAAAGGAGAAACAAAAAAAGAAAATTCTATATTCAATGACACAGAATAATTGAAAATGTGTAAACATGTAATAGATGTAAGACATTAAGAAGAAATTAAAATACTTTTAGTGTAAAGCACACCGAGAAAGTGTAAATCACCATATGGAAACGAAATGGAATGTAAAGGTGCAAACGGGATCTGATCCACATCATCTGAAAAACATACATAAAGCGATGTTCGGGAGACGTAGTACCCTGTGTTTTAAACGATAATTGACAGAATAAATTTTTCCAGATATGTTTAATTTTCGCGTTTTCTGGATTTTATCGTTAACCCCTTAATTCAGAAGCGGGTGTTTCACAATATCATGAAGTGTTGTTCCTTTCCGTTTTAAAACTTGTGGACGTTTTATTAAAGTAATGTCTTACCATAAGAACTCGCGAAAGCTTTTGAATACGTATTTTCTTTCGTTTAACGTTAAAACTACTGAACAATATAATCGAAGTTTCACTTTCATCAGTCAGACCTATTTTGATTTAATTTCTCGAAATATTCTCGTTGGAAACATTCAAAATAAAAATGTTTTCATGCTGAATTCATATCACTTTATAATATTTAGTAATAAAATTTCTTCAGTTTAAAATCTTTTACCAGGGCTTAGTATTTCTAATTGAAACCTGAGAGACTTTCAGGAAAAACAAACAGACCTTAGGAAAAGCAAATTGAATTACAGACGCTTATTAATAAATATTTGCTCTAAGAATAAAATTGTAATTTTTTCCAAATATAATTTGCAAAAATAGTATTTTCGTCAAATAGAAGTCATCGTTCTTTCCACGTTTATGAATGACCCACGGAAAAATTCTCATCGACTGCCACCGGATAACGAAACCAGGCCTTCCAGTAACACGCCGGACATGCTTCCAATGCACTACAGCGTCCTCGAAAGTTGCCGGTGGGGGCTGATGAAAATTTTTCCGTGACTGACTTCTATACGTGGAAGGAGCGATGACTTCTTTTTGATATTCCTAATCCACGTTAACTGTGTATTTATTAGCATTTTCATGTTGTTGTATTTAACTGCTTTCTGATAATGCGTTTTCTTTTTTCACAGTGAGCCCTTATAGTAGAAATCGCCTCAATAGAATTTCCGCGATTTTTGAAACATAATTTTTTATCATATTAACGAATTTTGCTAAAATATTGCTCCTTTTCACCGCAGTAGCAGTCCAACATATCGGAGATATGCTCACATCTACGTTTTTTAGAATTACGGAGAGATAAATATTTAAAGATTCTCTATTTTCTTGTCACTCATGAACGTATTTTCTCATTTCTTGTGCTTATATATAAAGAATTTTATTCAAATTACTGTTCATTGAAATTAATGATAATTTAAAAATTTAGCACAGTAATTTTAATCCCAAACGTAGGAAAATACGAATTCATATCCTACAGTAAGTTCTTGCGATAAAGTAAAACTCTCATACAGAAACATAACCGGAAAGACTAGAAATTTTCAATATTAAAACAATATCTCTGTGCTCAAAGCATATGCAAATCTTAGTTTATTTTTAATTTCAGTTAAAGGTTCCCTCATTAATTATCTTCGCGGATTTGGAAACTACGTTTAAAGGTACCTTTGTGCATTATTTGAATCTTCAACAGGAAACAAAACGACTACAATGCGCAGAAAAACACACTGAATGGAGAGAAGACCAATGGAATCAAGTTATTTCGAGTGACGAAAGTAAGATATTTATATCTTGTAGTTATAGGCAAAAATATGTCAGGCGTCGAGTAGGAGAAGTGCTACATCCTGAATGCATGGAGGCAAATGTAACGCATCGAACAGGCGTTATGATTTGACTTGGGTGTGTGTGGCAGCGCATGGTGTTGGCCGCCTTCTGTATTCGACGGCATGCTGAACTCGAGAAAATATGTTGACTCCATCTCAGAGTCAAAACCTGCTACCTTCCATTAAGGGCCTCTTTCCTAGTAGTGCACTATTTCTTTTTGGGCAGGATTCAGCTTCTTGCCACACAGCAGAAATATGCAAATTGGTTTACAGAAAATGGCATTCCATTGGTGACCCAGCCAGATAAAAACCATGACCTGAACCTGATATAAAACTGTGACACCATTTGAAAAACCTTGTACGAGTGAGGTGTCCATCAAATGAAAGGCAAATATTTGATACTAGTCGAAAAATATTCAAAACCTAAGTGCAAAGATAGTGTATAGAGGAAAACATTAACATGTATTTTGCGAGTAAGACAAATGAACGACGTACTATACTTCTGTTTGCTCATATGCACTAGAGCTTCGGAAATACGAAATAATTGGGGACACTGGTAGTTCGGATTTTCCATGTGCTCGGGTTATCAAATATGTAAAACAGTGCAAATACACTAACATTTCGACATTTCATTATCCAAATATATGTACGAAAAATAAGCACTTGTATACAAAAAGAAATTATATAAGACAAATATTTTTTTTGTCAATATGCAATACGAAAATAGTTTGCCATTTTTACTACTGATGTGAAATATTTAATTATAAAGTACAATATTCCAAAATTTAAAAGTCACTACAAGCTGGTTCTGAGTGCCAAGGGGTGTGCTTTATACTGAGTTCAGGAGGAATAACTTTTATCACGGCTCATAATGAACAATGGCACCACCAACCCATGTTTCATTCCTCAGGGGCTGAGGGATGAAACATGGGTTGGTGTTGCCGTTATAATTGGTCGTAAAATCTTAGCCTCATAAAAAACAAGTTACTGCGAAGTTTCGCATTTTGTCTGTGAGTATCAGAAGTCGCCTTCGACTTCGACACGTCTCCCAAAATGCTTGCACCCCCAAAATTAGGCAATTCCGTTTCATCAAGTGCCAGGTTAAAATGATCGAGCAATACTTACACTTTCCACCAGGCCTTGATTTCGTTTTTTAGCAGTACCAACACTTGCTAGAGGCCTTATTTTTGAGTAGCAAAAGTGTACTAATATTATACGAAATAAACTTTAACATATCCCCCTCCATTAGTCAATCATGATAACTAATGGAAGAGGACATGTTTGCACTTTTCAAGAAAGGTTTATTTCCAGAAAGCAGTTGTTCCTTTTCCTATGTGTCTAAAATATTCAGCGCGTGCAATGTAGTGGCGCTTTACATTTCACACTACAGCATTCAAACTTTTTCAGTAGTACCTTTTGCTAGAACCACTTTTTATCACTAGCAAAATGCATTTGCTTGCTGACAATTTGCTACTAACTACTGGTCGAAATGGAGCCATGCTTTCTACAACCACGAAAAGAAAAAGTGGAGGGAAGCTGGATCGGAATTTCAAAACTCTAATGTTTTCCTAACACAGGATTATTTCTTAGGGAGCTGAGCTACCCTTTCTGTAAACCATCGCATTGCATCAGGTCTCTACAAATAAATGGACAATGTTATAAACATCACTGATTTTTCGAAAACATTACTAAAATATACCCTTTTAGAAGTAACATGACTAAAATTTTGGAACCACATCTTTTTCTTTCATCTGTGTTGAAAAATTTAATTCTGTTCTGTTTAAAATAAAAGTTCCTTCGCTCTAGGTTTTTAACTTTTTCGAATATCACTTTTAGTGCTACATTTGTTTTTTCTGCAATGGTTTGACTCCCACCAGTAACAATCAGCACTGATAAAAAAAGACGATAAAAAAGTGGACATAAGAAAAAAATTAGGTATTTTATTGCAATTTTTCAAAAATAAAGATATTAAGGCGCGAAATGAAACAAAAATATAGGTGCGTGGAGTGTGGAACGGAAGTGAAATCAAGATGTTTACGAATATTAGCCATCAACAACGATAATGTTACATTTGTTTTTTTCTGCAATGGTTTCACTCCCACGAGTAACAATCACCACTGATAACGATAGACGATAAAAAAGTGGATATAGAAAAAAATTAGGTATTGTAACGTAATTTTTCAAAAATAAAGATATTAAGGCGCGAAATGTAAAAAATAAAAAAAATTGGTGCGTGGAGTGTAGAACGGAAGTGAAATCGAGACGTTTACGTGTTTTAGCCATCAACAACGATAATTAATTTTTATGTTCTTTTTGGAAAATTTGTTATTTTATACAATGGTTCTAACATCCGCCATCTGCATGTATCCCGACATAAAGTCCCTCACATTCCTTCAGCCAAATTTTTCGACTTAAAGGTATTAGTTCACAATTCATACATACACTATATTGACACAGGTCACTGGACACCCCTTCAAAAGCAAATGAACGGATCCACTGTGTTGTTAAGATGCGCCGTACAGCTGCAAACGGTATAAAGACATGCCTGCAGCAGACCGCGATCATATCGCACTGTGAGGTTGAGTGAAAATGTTGCGCCGGGAGAGACCTGACTCTGAGAAAGAAAAAATTGTTGGGTGTTATATTATTGGGTTGTCCATAAAAGAAACATACCCAAGTCAACTGTTGTGGATATACTAAATACGTGGAAGACACATATGGTGTGCCTGATGTAGCAAAACGTACCAAACACATATGGCGTGCCTGATGCAGCAAAACGTACCGTCAAACCAAAGAAAATCAGTGATAGAGGACGTCGAAGCCCCAGGAGAGTCGTTAGAGCTAATCGACGGAATACTGCACAAGACCTCAGTGTACAAGTGAGTAAACATGCTGGAATCTTGGTATGTGCCAATACCATTCGCAGAGAACTTCATTCATGGGTTACCGTGGTAGTGCCGTTGCTCATAAGCCTTTCGTCTCCACTCGGAACTCCGAATGCTTATCGTCGTGTAGTATGGTATATAGAACATTTATCCTGGACAATAGATCAATGGAAACGGGTCCTGTGAACTGATGAATCCAGGTACTCTATCCATCAATCTGATGGCAGTGTGTGGGTATGTCGGCAGCAGGGGGAACGCTATTTAACACAGTGTAATGTTCTTACGGTCAATTTTGGAGCTGGCAGTGTATTCGTCTGGGGGTGTATTTCGTAGTATAGTTCCAGCCCATTGGTTACTGTGGACAAACCTGTTAACCAGTTCGTCTACCTCGATATTCTGGACAATTATGCTCTACCAACCATGTGGCAATGCTATGGAACCAAGCCTTGTTGGTACCAGCAGGATAATGCACCGAGCCATAAAGCAAGGACTGTTACGGCGTGGTTCGACCATAGTTCCGTATCGTGTGTGTACTGGCCAGCACAGAGCCCTGACCTTAATCCCGTAGAACATCTATGTGATGAATTAGAGGGCAGCATAAGAAGTTTGGAACCCATGCCTGCTACTAAGCAAAAGTTAGCGGCATCATCATGAACTGAATAGAAGCGGATACGTCTCGCTGTTTTCCAAAACCTTGTCGGAAGCATGTCTCGAAGGGTCAGTGCATGCATTAAGGCCAAAAGTGGACCGAAACCGTACTAATTTAGGCCAATAGATTATATGTTGTGTTTCTCTTCTAGGTGATCGCTGACTTTTGTCAGCGGATATCTGAACCCCAAGTGCGATATCTGAACCCCAAGTGCATATCTGAACCCCAAGAAACTTCTGAAATTCCGCACAGTAAATATTAGATCAGTGACGTTTTTAAAGCCATTAAAAATTAAAGAAAGAAAAGCACAGAATTATAATCAAACATCTGTATCCATTCGGAAATCCAATACTCACTGTTACTACTTTGTATATCCCACTGAAATAATTATCGCTGCCAATGAATTTGCTTCAAATGAAAGTTTTCTTGTGGGTAAAGCTTTTGAACTGCTGTTCTTCTAAAAGAAGGTGATCATCGTGGTTGACGCAATGTTTTTAACAATGGCTTCTGAACATTCGTCCCAGATTGATGTAGGTTTGAATTCCGGTAAAGCAAAGCCATTGGGTTTCTCTTACGAATCTCGCTTTCTACCTTCCATGGAAACAGTGTACCTAAATTATCGATTTGAAAGTTTATTGGCCTTCGAGTTGCCCACGCTGTTCGTTAATCCCGCAATAGGGAAAAATTAAGAGAAGAAAAAGTGAGCATCTTGTTTATATAAAACAACTTTACACTAAGGTTTTATCGGAATGTTGTGCGCGAAGTTTGGGACTCATTAAACTTTGTGGATTAATATCCGATTTGTTAGAATCGAAGGTTTGCCGCAATATTGTTTTTTTAATTACTTTTTTTCTAATTTGTTTATTTCATAATGTACTGAGGCACACAAAGATGACGTAAACGAAAGAATTAAATACACATTTTCTAGAAGCCATATTATGTTAGTGAGGTTTCCAGGCATTTCATTTAAAAAAATAAATCAATGTTTGCAAATACAAGAGAAGAGAATACTGCAAATTATCGTGTATACATACAACTACAAATCAGATCAAAACGTAGTCGCCATCGTTTACCACGACCAGGTCGGTGTTATATACCGTCCAGGCAGAATTGCGGCGGCTTGGACACAAAGAACGGAGTATGTACGCATTTGACATCGTCCCGGTTGGTGAACTGCTGTCGGTTCAGGAAATGCTCCATGCTCCAATGAACGGAAATGTGGTAGTCGGTAGGTGTTATGTCTGGGGAATAGGCCGTGTGCAGTGACAGCTCCTAGCTCAGGTCACTGATCTTGTGACAGGTCACTCGTTCTGTATAATGTTTCGATCCATCCTGCTGTAGGAAGACACTCTTGCGGTTCAGCAGTGCTGGGCGTTTCGAAGTTAGTGGAGTGGTACGTGTACATCGTCGAGCTGACGGCAGTACACATCAGCTGTGATAATAGTATTTCCAGCAGCAGCTCAAGAAACGCGACAGCCCGCATATCCCACCAAACCCACAGCAGGACCTTAAGTGGGTGTAAGCAGGGTTTGAGAGTCTGTATAGGTTTATGTTTTTGGTCCCGCTACTGTATCCGGATGCAGACCTTGTCGTACAGGACCCATATCTCATCAGCTATCACAATGCGGTCTAAGAACGGTTCACTTGATCACGTGCAAGCAGGGAAACACATGCACTAATGTGATTTTCTTTCTGGTCAACGGGGAGTTGAATGAGTACCTAAACCTCCTTCTTGTGCACCTTTCCAAGTTGACGCAGGTGGTTGATAATTCTCGTGTGTTTAGTTCCCAGCTGTTCAGCCAAATAGCGAGTGGTAACACGTGAGTCGTGTCTACACTGAGGCTTCAGCATATCCATATCCACTGTAGCGGATCTTCCGGCTTTGGGACCGTCTAAGACCCATAGGCGGAGATATAGCCTATTGCTTGGGGGGGGGGCAAAATAAAGATGTCGGATAGGGATTGTTGTGGTCCTTGATCCCGGAAGATGAAAGTCATGCCAAGACCTGCAATTGTCAACAGTACAAAAACGATACGATTGACGATGACCTGTGACATCGTACCAGAAAGAACCATCCTAGAATATATTTTTATATTTAGGAATAAAAGTTTGGAATGGCAGCTATTTTGTAACGGTGAAAATTACATGTAACATTGTAACTAAGAAATAGATTTTTTAAATAAAAATAATGAATTATTTATATTTGCTTTAAATTATTCAATCCATAATAAAATTATATTAACACAGTCAGACTATAATACCAATAAAAATCCCTTACAGAAAGAGTCTGGTTCCGAATCAGTGGTCAGTGCACACATTACTATTATAAAACAGTCTTTCGTTTTTCAAATTTCGAGTTATATTTGTCAATCAAGGCACCTGGGTCCAAATCTTTAACTATATCTGATTCTGAAAATAAAATAACCAAGTTAGATAATCGTTCCTGGTTCATAGTGCATCTTAACCAGTTATTAATACGACGCATTGCCGAGAACGACCGTTCACAGGTAGCACTGTTAGATGGCAAAGTTAAACAGATCTTGAGGAGTTTCTTTATATTTGAATAAAGGCCCATGTCCTTGTTCAAAATATTTTCTTTCATATCTTTAAGAACACTTTTAAGGGGCCTGTCCTTTAAACTGACACCTGAACTTTCCATCACGTTTCCCAATACAGACATTTCGGGTTTCAACATTGCGTGATCTTTTCTTGACACAGAATAGGTGTCAATAAAGAACTTGGAACCTTCCTCGTTTAAACGAAGAAACTCCTCGCTGGACTCTGCAACTTGAAGTGCATCACCAGTAAATCTTCTCCTCATTTCTTCCAGCAAAGTGTCCAAAACAGGGTAGAAGAAATTGCATCTCTAATTTTGTTTCAATTGAGATTCAGCATTTTCGATTTCTTCAACTTTTGCACTTACTCCTTCGTTCCTCATTCTTTGACCGACAGATGACAACACAGCATAATGATCTAGCTTTTTCGAAATCATCCGGAGCCGTTTCTGTTTCTGAACCTCCCAATCTTCTACTTCCATTTCACTTGTAATAGGTATTATGTCAAGTTCACAGTCTTTTCCAAAAACTTTCACTTCTTCCCATTTTTGATCCCAAGCTACTTCATTTCTTTTCGAATCAAGTTTTTTAATTACTCCATTGGCTATCTTAGCACATTGTGCGATACAAGTGTCCACTCTCTGCAATGCTTTACTCAGGATATTAATAAGAGACAGGTATTCAGCAAAAACAACCCTGCAAACAATGAAATCAAGTGATTTGATATACGTTAGGAGTCCTCTTGCTTCAGCCGATTTAGAGTGTCTCATATCTGCCGCTGTATTGCTTAATACAGCCAAAATCGCCATGTAGTTTCGCTTTACAGACAGCACAGTTGTGGCCCTACAAGACCAGCGCGCCGCCTCGGTGGCGCAGTGGTCTAAGGCGTTGGCCTCTGATCATTCGTCCGTAAGGGGTCCGGGTTCGAATCCCGGTCAGGCATGGATGTTGTGTTTGTCTTACGGCACTGGCTCTCTCCCTTCCCTGGAACCAGTGACCCTAAATTAGGGACGGGCGACTGCTTATAGCCCATTGAGTTGCTCACGGTGGTCGTTAAACCTCCAAAAAAAAAAAAAAAAAAAAAAAAAAAAGACCAGCGCCTGTCGCTCAATTTATTTATTTCGTGAGGTCTTGGAGTTTTGATATTTATTTCTTTTTGCACAGTTCAGAACATGGCAGGAGTATCTGGATATGAGAAATACTCATACATTGACTGCATAACGTTGAAAAAATTACAGCTCAAGTCATTGTCCTTGCAAGCAGCCACCAGAACCAGGTTGACCTTATGTGCCAAGCAAAGCACATATATCGCAAAAGAGTGACTTTCTCTTATAGTTTTCTGCAGTCCGTTTTTCACTCCAGACATGACACTGGTCCCATCACTTAAAGGGCATTAACTCCAATGCCATTAAGAAAGGTCAGAATAATATTTGCTAACGAATCTGCAGTTAGTGACAGCGATATATCCTCCATTGTCAGCATTCTTTCTTTTAACTCTTGGCCGTAAAGGTATCGTATACAAATACATAGCTTTTGTACCCTATGGGATTTGGCCTCATCGACCATGAGTGAAAAGAACCCAGCTTCGTTTACCTTGTTCACAATTCTTTTCAAGGCTTCTCTGACAATTTGTAACAATTCATTCTGTATACAAGGACTCTTAAAATTATGGTAACGTTCATACTTGTCTTTAAATTTTTTGACATATTTACAAAAAAGTTCACACAACTCTAAATAATTGCCCTTGTTGTTGGATTCACTGGACTCGTCATGACCGCGAAGTGCCACGTCCTGCTTTGCCAGATACAGAAGAATATCCAACACCTTTTTTAAATATTCACGGTTTTCACTCACAAGTTCTTTATGAGACGCACATATTTTCGTAGCTACGGTCTCTGTCGGTTTCCTAAAAGTAACCCATTTCGACATAGAAAATGAGTGCGCTGCACTAACTGCATGTTTGTTCAACTTTTCATCTGCTTTTTTTCCAATTTTTCATTCATTTTTCTGTGTATAAATCCTCTTTGTTACATGAAGGTAATTGCCTACATGCATAACAAATCGCAGCATCTTTTTTCACACTATATTCTAGCCATTCAAACTTTTTTAAATACGAAGCGGTGAAGCCATGCTTAATGCCTGAGAAGTCTAAAAGCGGATACTGTAGTAAGACTGGGCTTGATGGGCCGCTCTGCAAATCACCCAGATCGTTCATGAGCTCAACATAACTACATGGTTCCTCTTTAGGAAGATCTCGTTCTCGTAGCACTTCACTTTAACTTGTTGAAGTTTGTGAACTACGCATAGAAGCTGTCTGTGAGTCATTTGACTTTGAAAAGAAAAAACGTTAGTCTCTAGAACACTTACTTATGATTAATTTCTTAAAATGTAGATGCTAAATACAAGCACATAGCACAATAATATTTTAACACACGCAAAAACAACAGCGTAAGACTAAGACCACGCACACAAGCAGTCAAATACTGTGCTAAGAATAACATACCGGCGGAGCTTTGTGAAGGGAAGGGGGGTCGAAAAAGGCTCGCCCGAGACTGAGAGGCGCAGGAGTTTGTTCAATCAATGACGGGCAGATCATCTGTCCAAGTCCCACGTTGATTGGCAATGGCAGGATTGGCGGTTGCTATGAGGCAGATGTCATAGCGACTGGATTACACTGGATTAGACAGAAAGTTGACATTTTGCTGTAATAGGAGCGCATTTTGACCTTTTGAGACAGCTTTATTTTTCATTGGCATAATTGTTGTGAAATCTGTGAGGCAGACAACTGTTGGTTGTTTATATTTCGTTTAGAGACCGGTTCACATTCAATAATTGTCTTGGTCATTGATATACACTATCTTTATTGTAGAAAATTTCATTAATTTCTCCTCCAACGTTTTGGGGGGGGGGGCAATGCCCTCCCATGCCCCCCGTAACTCCACCCATGCTAAGACCCCAAACTTTCCCTCTCGGAACCGTTCGTACCAATGACAGCACTGATGATGTGATATGTCATTGGGAAAGAGGAGCGGGGTCACATTGGAACATGGAGCCCATTTGAACGTCGCGTTGTTCTCACAAGAGCCACGAGATCTCGAGAAGGTGGAAACAGTGGCAATGACTGGCAGTACTGTAGAAACGTCGTCCGCAGTGAGCATTGCAACAGACTCGCGTGTTGGCATTCCGTGAGATAGATTGTGTCAGGACGTATGGTAACAAAGTTTCGTGTCCGGAAGTTGTAAACAACTAGACGTACGCCGAAGATCCGGGGGTAAGTTTATTGATGCACTGTCTTTACGTACATAGTGACGTAGGAAGCCCCTGTGCTGAAATGTGAATAACTCTGTACGTTTTCGGGAAAAGCGCCTATATGTCCCATGCGATCACACGGGGCACATTTGGACAGCACTAAACGGGGCACATTTGGACAGCACTAAACGGGGCACATTTGGACAGCACTAAACGGGGCTAAAGAATGACAGAGATTTACAAAACATAAAACTTAAGATACCGTAGCCCACAATATGAAATTATTTTTCATTTGACCTCCAGAGTTGTAACTTATTCAACCATGTCCTTTCTTTCAATTACTAAAATAACGTGCCCTATAAGTCACAGGAAGATGTGTAACGTTTCAGAATAGAAAATGAGTGACAATAACTTCGAGTGCATGGAATTTAATTTGACTAATTTACAATGTGAAGAAAATCTATAAGAGCAAAGTGTTACTAAGAAGGTTTCGGCTGGAGAATATAATTAATTTCATCACTTGATTTTTCTTTTTTACACGTAACATTAATTTTAGTAGGATAAGTACTCTGTATAGCTGAAGAAGAAAACAGCACTTTACGATATTGGATTACCATGCGATTTCGCGCCCTACGAGATGACAGAGATTAACTATATTTGTAGAAAGTATTTGCAGACTGCTGAAACATTTGTATATGAATCAAAAGTTTTCGTAACCTAAAACAGCAGAAAAAGGGCAATGTTTTACTTCCTACATGTGGAAGTTAATGAAACTATATCATCATTCGAATTTTCATTAACAAGTTCAGGCATTATACATAGGAAAAATCTAGGGGAGGGGTTTCGATAATGTGGTTAACAGCCTCATCGGTTAACAGATTTCTGAATCCGATTCACGTGCTATAATTGAATTCTAGTTACTTAACTTATGTGAGGGATTTGATATCAATAATCTTTGTGCACCATTGGAAATTAAATGTATTTTTTTATTTATGCTGCCTACCTAAAGGCGTAATTTGTACAATTTTCGGGGTATAATTTTGGAACACTTGGACAGGAGTATGTAAATATTTAGATATTTCTTGCAAATAAAACCTGAAGCTAAATAATACGCAAAAGGTAAAGCTTGCATATTTAAAAAAATGTGTGAATTGCTAAATGTCTTATCTACGAATTACCGTAATAACCATGCCTACAAAATATTAACCGTACATTTCAATTTGGGTTTGTTTGGAACACATATGTATATAGATAACAGTTAATGGTATGTATGTTGAAATAGTACATGTAACCAGGTTTTTGAACAACTCCTAGAGAATTTAAGGAAACATAAGTAAAATAAACTTTTTAAAGTTATCAAATTTTATCTATAACCTGTTATAATGACGTAAGTATGGCATGAAAAGGAAATGGAAAAATAACTTCTCCCTGGATTTATTTTCTGGACTTTATTTCTCCCCCAATGTCACACTCCGCAAATTTTAGAACTACGCGTCTACAAAATTTTGGCAAATTGATTATGCTTTTCATCTGAGTTTATCATGTATTCTGGGAGAAGGCGCAGATCGTGATTTTATTAATCTTATTAAAATTTCCTTGATCTAAATTTTCAAGAAATGCAATATAACACAAGAAATACGCCTTTCCCTCAGATACCGTAGAAGCATGATCAAGTGTATTCAGCGCATGATCACACACGTATTTCATGATAGATCTGTGTGTTGTAATCCTTTTCTTTTGCCAGTTATTCTCAATGCAAAAATGTCATGCCCTGCCATAGTTTTGACGATTTTCTGACCCAAATGCCCTGAACGTACGGCGATGATTGGATTGGGAGTTTAGACAACAGAAGAAAAATTTTGTTTAATACATACGAGCAATAACGTGCACTACTTGTGAAGAACTTGTAGCTCAAAGTTCCGTGTACTAAATAAGCACGGCTTTGTTTTTTCCACTAGATTAATCTGTATGAGGGATTAAGAACGACAAAGGCAAATGGCAAAATAAATAAAATTATGGAAAATATTAATTAAGCAAATGTTGACATCTGTATTTAAAGTTATCATTAGTGTATATTTACTCTTCTAGTAAAAAAATTAACTACCGTATTAATGACACCCAATTATTTTTTGGATTCCATTAGACACGAATCATTTGAATGTCTTCCTGCAATTTCGCAATGTTGTTTCACTACAGGTCTCTGCTTCTTGCTGTTTTAGGAAGAGAAATCCACAGTAAAGTATGACTTCATAATCGCAAACACCGACTGTATTAATTACTTTACAAACAGCTGAACCTTAATTTTTTTGGAAGTTTGAGATTGTGGATGTTTCTGTCATTGGATTCTGTTTTTACACAGGGGTGCAATTGTGTGCATCCTTGTTTCCACCCCCGTCAGACTGCTTTTAATGCAAACGACTTTATTTTATCATGATAACAGGTGATGTTTTCGAGTGAAGCAGCTATTCTGTCGAATTTGTGTCTCTTAGTCAGCATTTTTATACTCACCCACAAGAAAACTTAAGAAACCCTAACTCTGTGATGAACTCATGAACACCACTGTTAGGAATGCCTGCCTGGTCATCAATATTTTACGAATTGTCACCCTTCGATTTCCTGTTAATAAACCTTCGACCATAACATAAATGCCTTCTGTGTGCTAAGTCTGTTTCTGTGTTGATCGGGTTAATCGTTCAACTCCGTTCCACCACGATAAAATTTGCTGCATGACAGTGACACCACTTTTCTGCTTAAAACACCCTGTCCATAAATATCCACTAGCCCGCTATGAATATCGCTTTCAGTGACACTTTTCGCTTGCAGAATTCTAATGAATGTGCCTACTCCTGACTTGGAACACTTTTCAGCGACACCATTCAGTTTGTTCACTTGCCAACCACAGAATACTAATCGGAGAACAGCAGCGATTCCGGGACTACTGCTCTTGTTCCATACGATGTGCTCGCGAATCTTGCGTCACACTTGCGTATGCATGTCGTGCATCAATGCCATGTGCTCCTTTTAATATTGTACCGCTCTCGTGCACTAAGAAGTTTCGGAAGCTGATAAACAATCGACTGCAAAACGCGTTTTGGTTGAGGATCAATCTTTGAAATCCAAGCGACTTAAAGCACGAACATAGGAAAATTTAGAATTTCGCCTACACTTCTCCAAGACGGTTTAGCGTAGTAAAGGGCAGACGGCGATTTAAAATAGCTTCGGCCTCAGAATTGTACTATTCACAAAAGTACAACACATATTTCTTTTTTCGACATGCCTAATTCAAGGCGATTTGCAGAAACCGGAGGGATAGAATTAAATGCTAAAATGCAATTTCAATTTATATATTTATATATATATAAATAAATTTTTACTATGAAAAAAGTAATAACAAAGGATAGATAAAGTCACAATTCTTTTCCCATTTTTTTGTATTTTTTTGCTCAAAGGTTTTGACGTCCTAAAGCTGAAAAAGGAACTGCAGAGGACAAATTGATAATTTTGCGTATAAAATTGAGGTAAATAGTTCAATAGAAATTTAGAAGAAAGTAACAATGTAAATATATGAAGAATTATTCAATGCTGCTTGATTACATGCAGAAGCAGCAAAAAACGTGTGTGGTCGTACTAAAACTGGCAAGATGGGTGGCTTACGTAAGGAGAATCAAAATATAACATTAGCAGAACACCTGCAACGACCACTTAATTCAGAAGGTCGTGAGATACTACGATGAAGCAGGAATAATTTCGACTAGGGAAAATCTGAAACTTCTCAGATATTTATGTTCAGTTGATTGGAATTTTCTGGTCTTGGGTTGCGTAATGAGTAGCATAGTCAACAGGAAATAGGGAGGTGCGGGCTCGATTCGCTCTTCATGACCATGCAAATTCAAGTTTTCTGAAAAAGAAGTTACATGAAATACAGTGAGAATACTCGAATAGTAGCATTTTATCTTTACCATTAAATATGGTACTGGCTACTGTGCATGTAACTCTTTATCAGAGTAATATTCAGCTAATTTTGTTTTCTTTTCGTTAAAATTTTTATGTCAGTAGAATGTTTGCAGAGACAAAATTTACGGTTATAAATTGTCCTGAAATTTAGGAAAGAGCATTTTTTTAACAGTAAGCGTAAATTACTGTCAGAATAACTATCAAATGGGAAAGAAAATATGTACGAAATGATCATATTGTGCAACAGTAGTTTCAGATGTCTTTAAACAGATAAACAATAAATGTATTATTTGAAATAAATGTAAAAAGGGTACAGTTTTTACTTTCACTGCAAAAATATTTTTAAAGGTCAAAACGATTTGTAGTTTCCCTGCAAATTCTTTTTAATGATAATAAATAAATTGAATCAGGCAGTCTGTGCGTGAAGGTTGAAGTAATTACAGAGAACAGAAATGTTCCGATTATGATTAAAATTAAACCAGATGTCAGCTTCCCAGTTCAAATAAGGCTGGATCGAGTATCACGGAACAAACCAAAGCAGAGTTATCGGACTTTTAATACTTATGTTTAATCCGAAAACGATGATGCAAAACTAAGAATGACGTACACGTTTTGACGATATTAATCTGGTTTTTGGTGTAAATATAACATGGATGGTGAAATAAACCAAAAAACGTATATTGCTGTAAATGTAACGTTTTTTGGTGTAATACACTAAAAAACGGATTCACATCTTCAAAATTTGTATTGTATGGTCTAATCCCTTATTCCATTCATGATAAGATTGACGTTCCTGTACTAATCGCACCTGTTTCTCTTGGAACCAGCCTGGCCAGCTGCATTCCAACACGCGACCAAGTCGCCATGTTGTCCACTGCGTTCTGGGATGGGAAGCTGTAATACTCGTCGATTTCAGGGAGAATTTCTTTTGAAAGAGCAAGTTTTCAAAATGATTTTGCTTTAAACTATGTTTGAATACAACTACGAGTATCCGAGTTTTTTTGTTGCTGCAATAAACTCTCATCCATTTTTCAGTTTTTCGCAGTCCAAAATATATGGATAATTTCCGAATCATAAAAATATCACTTCTTCAGTTTAATTTTCACAACTTTAGTTTACTATATTTGTTCATCAATTTTGCACCTTCATGTCTTTAACAAACGTAGTTTCATCTGTTTTTTTCTTTTTGTCCACGTTATTCAGTGACAGTAGATGAGCATTTTTGTACTCATCTTTCCACTCATTCTACCCTTTTAGATTTTATTGTATTGTCGTGTGCATTTCTGGATATTAATTTTTCATTGTTTTAGAGTAGCGCATTGCAAAATATTTGAATAAAATTCAAGGCGTGGGATTCCCCACGCACTCCGTTTTTACAAATATTCTTCCCAGTCTTTGATTTAACGAAAAGGTGCTTTTTCGGTCAATCGCTGCGCTTATTTTCGAATATATAAACATGTTTGAAAGGAAGTGTAACATTTGTTTGGAATCCTTTCTTCAGTACATCTGCAATTTAAAAAACTTTTTGTGTGGGTTATATGTATTTTTGCAACACTTTCTCAAATACTTTCTGTTTCATTTTCTTTTACGAAGTTTCAAGTATAATAATTCTACGTAGTAATAAATAATGAAATGTGATCAGCAAAATACCGGCAAAATAAAATTAACAAAAAATTTAAATTGTTTTGAATTGGTATTAGTGAAAAGTCTGATTTAGAAACACCTAAAATACAAGTACAATTTTGGAGTGCCAAATTCTGAGACTAAAGTTTGCGAAAGGTAGTTTTTGTGTATGTTACGGGTCACCATATTAAAATTTCTCTAATCCACCATGTTTGCAGGGTATTTGTGCCTATTTACCTGTCTATATATGTAAATAAGCACGGATTATATTTTCTATTTTCATCTACTGTCTTGTGTATTTCAAATAATCCAGCCATGCCTTGCACTTTATTTCTCTTAAAAATTCTTATATTAAAAGTTTTCCTCATTTCTTGGAACGATATTTCTAAAATTTTAGTCTTGTGCATTTACGTGCTTAACGCACTTTTCTTATTGATAACAAATTTGTGCTAAAATTTCACAGTGGTAACGTTTCGTGGGATTAGCTATTCCAGGGGCGGGAGACCCCTAAGTATTGGTGGTGTGCTTACGTAAGGTGATTACCCGCAGTACTTCTACGAAACGCAAAGTGTTTGTCGGCCGAACGTTTCGAGCACGAATGTCTCGCTTTGCTTCCTCACACATAATAAGCCGCACTTTTGAGAAAAGATTTGATATGTCATTATGTGAGGCTTTAAATATGAAATTTTCAGTAGCACTGCACACAGAATTTCTAATTTTATTTTGGATTTCGATTCATGCTCATTTCAATTACAAGGCAATATGAATGACAACAGAGGCGAGGGCAGGATGGATGGACTCCCAGTCGTATCACAAAAGTCGAAATATAGGAACTATTTCTCTGTCCGTACAATTTAACTGAAGAATACCGATCATGAATCATTACCATTTAGGAGGCTATGGTTGAAAAAACTATCAGACATATATTATTAATAATGCGTAATTTATTTGTAGATCTAAATTAGCAACAAATGATTTTCTCAAAAAAAAAATAGCAATTTTTCTGTGGCGATGATTTTTTGTAAAATCTTTCCGTCAAACGGCAATAACAGTCGGCAATGCAAACTGAAAATAAATATGAACATGTGGTCAAAATGAGGCTGAAGCTTTCTTTTGTGCCGGCAGTTTTATTTTCAATAAGCCTAACTGGTTTGAGGTAAATCGGAATGGATGGAGACAATGGGGACATGAGCAAGATGGCGAATCTGTAAGGTGGCTGTCGAATCCAAAGGATGTGTAACTCGTTGCTAGAGCAATAATTAGAAAAATCACAGGGAAAGGACATAGACATAGGGCTGGATCAATGAGGTAAGTAATCGAAAGAGGAATGAGTAACTCAAGTTGATCAAGGAACTGAATAAGTAGCACTTGAAATATATGTGCAAATCTTATGAGCAAGACAAGTGTGAACAGTTATACCAAGTGCTGTCACACGAAGCTATGCCTCTCGACAGTTTCTATGGTGTAATATATTACAAACTTCAAAACTTCGCACTGAAAAGAAGTGTCCACACATTGGAACTTTTTTGTTACGTTTTACATACACAGGCGGAAAGTGAAAAAGAACACCAAAAAGAATTGGCGGACGATCATGAAATTTACATATGCTAATGAGTCGAGTTTACGTAGGTGTGATATTAATTTCGGGACCAACCGGTGAGCGCTTACGCCACAGCACGGCATAATATGCAAATTATCGCCAGTGGTATTTAAGGAGTACGGCGAAGTGAATGTAATTAGTCGTCGGCGTACCGACACGTGCGAAGACCATGAAGAAGCTGCAATGCCTGGACATGGAAGACGTGTACGATTTCAGCAGTTATCGGACTTTAAGCGAGGTCGTCTAGTCGGACTCTGCGAGGCCGGGTGGTCGTATCGTCATACTGCGGAGCAAACTGGACGGGAAGTATCGGTGGTGGTACGATGGTGGCGTAGATCGTCCGAGAAACCTTCCCACACGAGAAGAAGTGGAACCGGAAGTCACAGACGCACTGATGAGCGGACCGATCAACGCATAAGAGCGGCGTTGTCAAGCAGAACATCCACTGCGACGCAAATCCGAGCTGCCGTTGCACCTGAGGTGACTGTGCGAACAATCTGCAACAGTCTACTGGATGCAGGACTACGCACTCGTGTGCCTCTGGCATGTGTACCTCGGACTCCAGCCCACCGTCAGGAACGCCTGCTGTGGTGTCGCCAACGTCTGCACTGGAGAACACAATGGCGATCTGCCGTGTTCAGCGATGAAAGCAGATTCTCCTTGGGAGCCTCCGATGGCCGTACGCGTGTTCGCAGACGCACAGGGGAGCATCTCCGCCCTTCTTGCATCCGCCAGCAACACACAGGGCGTACACCTGATGTCCTGGTGTAGGGAGCGATCAGCTATCACTTCCGTACACAACTAGTGTATGAACCGGGTACGTTAAACAGCATCTCCTACATCAACAACATCAATCACCCCGTTGTTGTGCCATTTGTAAGGTCGGTGCATCATGGTCTTTTCTAGCAAGATAACGCAAGCCAACACACGACACGTGAAACGCAACATGCATTTCAGGGTGTGAGATAACTTCCATGGCCTGCACGTTCACCGGATTTGTCCGCCATTGAGCATGTGTGGGATTTTATGGAACAACGACTTATCCGGTCTCCACGGCCAGTCACGACCATCCCCGAATCACGCGTCCAGGTTGAGGATGCTTGGAACTCAATACCCCAAACTTACATCCGACATCCGTACGACAGACTCCATGCCAGAATTCCACATTGTGACGCAGTTCATGTCTGTTCAACCTCGTACTAACGATGTTACATGGAAATGTTATTTTTCAGTTTACCAGCAAATACAGCTGTATTTTTCCATAATGTTTTGATCACGTTATCCTCTGTATTCCGTTATTATGCTGTATAAATTTCGTTCGTATCGGACGTTTCCTTCTTGGTGTTCTTTTTTCACTTTCCGGCAGTGTATATGAGCACATAATTCAAATTAAATGAAAATGGAATTAAGGAAAGATTTTCTTCATTCTCCCGATACAACGTAGGTCTGACAAAATGTTCATTCTATAACATTCATGAAAAAATCGGGCGTAGATGAGTTACCTACTCCCTCATTCCGAACAAGTTTGATTAAAAATGCAAAAATTTCTCCGACATTTTTCTGTATATGGATGTGTGAAGTTTGGTGAAGGTTTGCTAACTGCTGTCTCACTAAATAGTCTCAAATCCGGTGTTGTATAAACTCCGGAATTTTAAATAAAAGGGTGTATTTAGAATTGAAATGATGCTCACTCCAGCTGGCATTGAGAATGCTTTCAATAATATATCTGCGATAAATATTTTAAGTTCACAGTGTTTATTAGTTTTAAAACCAGTCACTACTTCAAATTAATTTTCGTTATTGGCCTTTTCAGGATTTTAGAAGTTTAAATTCATTTGAATTTTTAGATATACATAAATAATAAAATCTTTAGAATGTGTAAATAGCGTGAAATTAAGTAAAATATATGTTTAAAAGTGAAATAAGAAAGCAAAATTAATAGACCCTAAATAAGCCTTTATCAATCCTCATGTTCTGCTTTCTCTAAAGTTGGATATGAGGTATAAAATACAGAAACAGAACGCTTCTGTACTACGCAGTTCATTGATGAAATAATATGCGGAAAACTTCAAAACTTTTCACAGTGTTAAAAATTACAAATGAATTGTCCATGCCATCAATACTCCCACAGCAATGTTAATTTTCTAATCAGTACATTCTGGCACAAGCCTGGAATTCTCTTCAATTTCGTTAAACAAACCGAACAAAGCAAGATGCTCTGACATTTGCCACAGCGCGAATAGAGTTGAATGCGGAAAATATATGCAAACGAGGCTCTTGAATTTTAAATAGGCAGATTAGAGCTATTACTTGGAAATTTGTCTGAAAACTGAAAGCAAATATTTTGGCTTTATAGTCAGTTTCTCCTGTCCAACTAATTATGTTATACTTTTCTAAGGACTCAACTTTTTAACTAATTTAACTGAAGGGTGATCAATAAGATCAGTTAAACCAAAAATCTGACAAAGCAGCTGGCAAAAGAGGAAGTTGGTGTCATAAAATTATTTAACACAAAACCGAGGAGAGAAATAAAATAAATTAAAACATAGAGTAGTTCTACCGCAGATCATTTAAAGACTAAATTATATTATTAGGCCAAAGGAGAAATTTGTAAACAATAACGAACCACATAAATGTTATAATTAGGTGCCAACGCTATAAGAATGAAGCTTCTAGAGAACAAATATGAACCAAAATGTATGAATGTGATTTTGAAAGTTGGTAATATTTGAATTACTTAAAAATTGTATCCAGGGCATACGAAAAGAGCAATGAAAGTTAGGGAGGGAACTGAAAAACTTTATTTTGTACAAAAGTAACAGAAGATGAATTCATTGAGAGATACTACTTTCAGAAACCAGTACTATTCTTGCAGACCAAATGGAATCCAAATAAGGCAATCAAAATCAAATAAGGTTGCACTTAAATTAGAAAATGGAATAAAAGAAAACAGTAAGATTTTGAGAACCGAAATTTCAGATAAGTCACAAGGTGTTATTTGAATTAATAAAGATATATTTCAGTTGAATAAAATTAGCTCAGTGACGAATGGAGGATCCCAAACCGCACATGAAAAATTCAAAATGTACAAAGTCGGCGAAAGATTACTGAAAGCTGTTTGAATATCGTATGAATGGCTCTTACAAATCACCCACTGGCCAGATTGTTACAGAGAGGTCAGCAACAACATTAGATAATCGAAACCACTTTGTGAGAGCAATGAATTCAGCACAGTGTCACTTGGCAAGAAAGGTGTAGTATGAATTGTGGACTTCAAACAGGGCGATCTCCTTGGGAAGATTTAAGGAAAGAGCCCAGCCAATGAACTCACTCTACTAAAATGACCAAGTCCACCAATCTAGTACTCAGTTGCGAATTAGTGTCTTTCCCAGGAATCCAACATTGAACAGGTTGAAATGTTTTGCACGGAGCAATGCTTGTACCAAATCAATGCACACTCGACCCAGAAACGCGAGCAGGTCCCCGAAGCGGCACCATGAATAAATATCACGGAAACATGAGAAAAACACCGAAATTATAGATTAGACATTAATATTTATTTTACTAATAGCTCTCCTGATATTGTCTGCAAAACAGTACCTATAAGTTATTTTCATAAATCTATACATAATCAGAAACTACAGTACATGTATTAATGAACGTCTTTTTGGGAACCCCACGTGAAAAGATAAAGCTGTGTTTAACTGAGTACATATTGGCAACTACACATGTATAAAACAAAATAGATTAAACTGCTGTCACCATATTTTTGATTTATATAGATGCTATTTATTTAGACATAAATCTGCACGTTTTTAAACGTAGTAACACTATATTTTTGGACGTCACGGCGGGTTTTATTTTCCGTCTTCCCATTACGTTTTTTTCATATTTTATTATTTTTTTTTTTATGCACTAAGTTTTATTTCTTATTTTTCCAGATCTCCTGCGTTCCAAAGAAATTGGTCACGAGCGCCCTAGAACTGTTAAAGAAGCTTTTAAAGCTTATGAAATAAGGCTGACTCTCTTACACTTCAGAAGTAGCATCTTAATTTCTAGAAGCCGGATAAAGTTGCATACTTAGAAATGAGATTCCTAAAATTTGGTGGAAAAAATAAGAAATTATAAATTCGGAAAGAAGAATTACTGGGTAGTTACTATTTAGGACAGAACAGTTTTGGTTTTACAATCACATTTGTGTTAAACTTCATTTCAACAAGGAAAACTTTTATATGAGTACTTTCTTCACATTTAGATCTGTGTTATTCCATAACACAGATTTGAAAGTAAGTTGGCAGTCTTCCAAGGTCCAATCACCGTGTTCGTGAGCCCAGTTGAGGGATTGTGTCCCATGTCTTGGTCTAAACAAAGGCAATACGGTGGATATTTTTCTCCCATACCCCTTGGACTGCAAGTTACTCTCCACTGAGCTGACGGGTATGTCTCTAATATCTCCTGAACTCAAGAAGTCCTTCAAATTGAAATTTCTTGAGAACAAAGGAGATGTCAGACAAGGCAGGTTGACGACGGCATTAGCACGCCAAGTTAAAAACCTCGCTGCTGTCCCTAAACGGGATGAGATTTTAAACAATCGCTTCATACATTAACGCAAGAGACTTCATATAGAGGTACTGCTGAGATCCTGTACAACACTAATGTATGCAAGGAAGGCTTTTCTACTGAATTATCTGCTATTTGGCGTGCGTTTTGAGGTGTTCCGCATGTTTAATTCAAAGATTGTTGTAACCTGCCCGAGGCCTTACTCTTTGCGTTTTTCTTATTGTTTATGCTTTAAAATTTCAAGCAGAACCTCTCATACTTCACGCTGAATTGTTTGTCTGAGAAGCCACTCGCCTATTTGTGAAAACTCGCAGGTCTATGCTTGTATATATTTACACCTAACCAACGGAGTTTAAACTTCGATTGCACATACTACAGGATTATTAGTGTACTCAGTTCAGTCCTGTATTTTGGTCTGAGAGCTACTTTGCGCTATGGGTTTAATTTTACAGCTGCATTCAGGAAAAGGCCTTGGAACAACTATTATTGAAGCCCTGTCTCCTGACACCAACGTACCTCATGAAATCCACTCAGGGAGAATTCGGATGAGGATCACATAACTAATCGTATCCCAATCCTCCGGAGACGAGGGGTAACAGGGATTAATACATGGAATTCATGTAAATCTCTCTCAGCCATTCAACAGTAGGAACAGAGCCTTAAATCTGAAGAAATACACACTACAACGCATATAACCTTTCATACTGAATTTAAACCACATACGGTCATTCTCACACTTTCATACGAAGCTGAGGCTTCTTTCACTTAGATCGTGACGAACACCGTCAGGCACAGACGGCGAGAGAAATGGAACCTGCAAATGTACCAAACAAAAAAAAAACACTGTTTCAAAGTGGGTCAAAAAGAAACAGATGGAAGAAGGGGAGAAAGGCCCTTTCCCTATGCAATTGGAAAACACATGCACTCGATTGCTAAAAATATAGCGATTTGTTCTATGAACTTCTTTCTTTGCAAGAAAAAAAAAGAAATATTATTAAGGACACAAATATTTATAATGAGTATAAGAAGGGCAAATAATTTAATAAAAGAAAATGACCTACAGGATTGTGGTGGAATTACTTATATTTCAGCTGATTTTATTTAATTCTACATTAGCCAAGGCACTTCATTCCTCATTTAAAATTCCAAGTTGTACATTGTTACGTTACACCTAACAGTTCTAACACTGAACAATATCTTTATTTCCCAGCGTTTTCATAATTGGAGTTTAATCTCCAAAATCGTACTTGGGACTCAGTTTTTCATTGGCAAAATAAAATATACAAATGGCCAGTAAACATTCTTTGTAACTTTACTATGTATTTTTCATAAATACACTGACCGAAAAAAAATCCCAACTCCACGAAAAAATAGTTGTAGAGGAATGAAATGGCGGCAATACATTTGTATAGGTAACATATTTAATCGATTAAGGTTTCAAGATCACAGCTTATTGTAAGCGCGAGAAGAGACATTTTAAATATGAAATGCTGGTGCAATAATACCCGGTGTAACCGCCAGAATGTTGAATGCAAGCACACAAACGTTCATGCATTGTGTCGTACAGGTTGTGGATGTCAGTTTGTGGGATGGAGTTCCATGCCTGTTGCACTTGGTCGGTCAATACAGGGAAGGTTAATGCTGGTTGGGGGTTACGCTGGAATTGTCGTCCAATGATGTGCCATACGTGCTCGATTGGTGAAAGATCTGGTGATCTAGCAGGCCATGGCAACATGTCGACACACTGTAGAGCATGTTTGGTTACAACAGCTGTATGCGGGCGATCGTTATCCTGTTGGAAAACACCCTCTGGAATGCTGTTTATGAATGGCAGAACAACAGGTTGAATCACCAGACCGACGTACAACTGTGCCGTCAGCGTACGTGGGATAACCACGAGAGTGCTCCTGCTGTCATAGTAAATTGCTCCCCAGATCATAACTCTAGGTGTAGGTCCAGTGTGTCTCGGCCGCAGACAGGTTGCTTGCATGTGCTGACCTGGCCTCTTTTTAACCAACACACTGATATCACTGGCACCCAGGCAGAACCGGCTTTCACCAGAAAACACAACAGATCTCCACTCCGTCCTCCAATGAGCTCTAGTTTGACACCACTGACGTCGCAAACGGCAGTGGTTTCCCTCTCAGTAGTGTCACGTGGCCGGCTGGAACCCTGTCTCCTTGAGGCAGTACCTTCCCTTGACCACCGCTGCCAACAATAATGCACAGTGGCTACATTCCTGCTAATTCGTTCTGCAATATTGCGGAAACAAAATCCATCTTCTCGTAGCCGTATTACACGACCTCGTTCAAACTCCGTGAGCTGTTGATAATGGCTTCTTAAAGGCATTCTTGACTTACATCAACACACTACGTCGAATCTCAACGATAACTAACGCTCACGAACGTTACAGCGCCTATATACAGCAAACCTGCTTTGAATGTTACCGAGGGGCGCTACTAGCGCCCTACGTATGCGCCGAGCGCGAAATTTGCATAGACGTCATTTACAGATGTAATCTCACTGTTTCCAACTGTCGTTTATCTAACACAATCCCTTCTTAGTGTTGGGATTTTTTTCCCGTCAGTGTAGTTTGTCGCCTTAAAATAGGCTTAAAATCTAATTTTTCAGACACAAATTAGTTATGACGCAAATCTCCTTCGGTGTGTCATAAAAGTGATTTATGCCGCATACCACCTGTTGTTTCCATAATCCCATATTCAAGGAAGCAAAACAATTCAGACAACAGCAATTGCTTTTAGGGATTGTGTGTCAGACGAGCTGTTAAAACTATGGATTCGATTAGCTCTTTCGCGTCTACGCGTGTAAGTACTCATTAAACTAAATAAGGCATTGTGGCTCCGTTTAGAAGAATTTCCAGAAATTTCATATATCAATACCGAAGAATTTTATTTGTCCTTTACTACATCCTAAGACCAGTGCACTGAGATTTTTTATTTTTGTAGTGAGTTAGTGGGAAGGTTGTGGCTTTGTTTCTGATCTTCATATACCTTTTCGTCCGGTATTTCTTTGAAATACTTACGGAAAGGTTCTATGTTGAGAAATAAATTATGACACTGCTAATTAACTGTATTTTCATGGATCTCCTCTACGTAAGTATGGACAACGGCGGACTATACTTTCTAGCCGGCAATGCTGCTACCAAAAAAGCGGCTTGCAGATTTACGATCTCTGAATACACCGTATTAGATTCGACAAAGTATTGCAGAGCCATCTGTGTCGTTCGAATAAATTCGCTGATAATACTTGGAGACTAAATATTTTAATTTTTGCTTTACAGTCTGTTTCATAACCTTGTCATCATAAAACGCTTGCATAGTTTTATTAATTTTTAGGCTAGTCTTTTATTTCTTGAAATATGTGAGTAAATTTAGCTCTTATTTCTATGACTTTTTTAACATTTTATTTCAGTCGTTTAGGTGGACCATTGATATTCTGATAGATAAATCTTATATCTTAAACATCATAGTACACTGACAAAAATTTTATTTGCTTTAGTAGTCATTTAGACAACTGCGTTACACCACTGAACCACCCGAGCTGTTTTCCGTATGCACACGATCAGTTCTGGTGATCTGGACATAAAGGCAAACCGGCTATACTTGGCCTGGGTACGTGTATGTCTGTGGTATTTTCAAATATGTTTTTTTTTTCGTTTTCACCTTTCAAATTAAGTGTGTTTCATCCATCCTACGAACCAATCCTCATTTGTATCGGCGTTTCTCCCCCCGCATACAAGTAAAGAATTCGATCAAATGGTTTCCAGTTTTTGTTCAGATCATCAAGCCTAACATTATGACACCGTTAAATAATTGTATGTCCATATATATTACTAAAATATAAGGTCAACACATTCACTTCAATGAATTAAACACTCCCAAATTATACAGATGTCTGCATTTAGTTTTTCTTTCAGGAATTCAATTATTTAAAGGATCTGTTTTTTAGCACGTTTTAAAAAAAATGGCCGAAAATGAAATTATCGGAATAAAGCGTTCACTAACTATATTTTTTTTATTTTCAACATAGAATTGTTTAAATAAAAATTGTAGGAAATATGTATTTTGTGATAAGACTGCGAATCTTTAAAGAAAAATAGCTATACAAAAGAACAAGATATAGATAATCAAATTTACTAATAAACAAAATCCTGGTGAGCAAACCAGACGTAGCACCGCCATAGCTGAAAAAATGTTTGCGTAACTGAAAATATTGTAAACTTCCAGAAAATAATCAAATAAAAATATTCAGTCATCCGAAAAGGGTCCGGGTTAGCATCCCGGTGAGCCATGGATGTTGTGTTTGTCTTACGACACTGTTTATATCCATTCCTTGGAAGCAGTGGCCCGTTGCCCGAAATTACGGACAAGCGACTGCTTACAGCCCATTGAGGTGCTCACGGTGGTCGTTAAGCCTACAATAAAAAAATAACAAATAAAACTATAGTGCACTGCAATTTAAGAGGCGCCAGATTCCATATTCTATCTCTTGCATCAGTAGTAGCACTTCACATTTGTGGAAAGACAGATAACGGAATAAAACACGACACATTTTGGGCGTACCCATATACTTGACTTTAGGCATCAGAACAGGCGAAAACATTTAGCATTTTTGTATGCTCTTTGTTTAATACTCCATACAGTAACAGATTATGAATCGAAGATTCAAAATTTTGAAGCCAAGCTTCAGAAACTTTGAAAGCCGTCCTGGTTTACTGGTTCCTCAGAAGATTTAACCGCCCGAATGCTATTCAACCCAATTTTTAAACACGTGACGTTGTAGGTCCAACCATCTTGAAATTAGGAATAAACAGTTGTTCGGATAGGAAAACTTTAAAGTATAAGTCATGAAAAATTAGGTTTAGAGTGTATGCATTGAAAAGCAAAGTTTCAAACTCTGAATTAAATGACATTTTCTATGTTTTTAATTCGGTGGTTTAAGTAAAAAATTTGCGTGATCATTAATTTTCAGGAGTGGTTTTAACCGAATTAATTTTTTTCACAGTATAGATGAAAATTTGTTAAAAAAATTCTTGTTCTATTGCTTTTGCGTAGATCTGTTTCATCTCTTAATATATAATACAAAATCATCCTGAGCATAATATTAATATCTTTTATAAATTGTACGTAGTGTTTCACACCGTGAGAGTTTCAGGAACGTATTTATGATAAATACTGTATACCTTGAACAAGAGGTTATACTTCAAAATGTAATCTGCTATTAGGATATTCTTTAAATTTTGCGACAAATGAGGTCCAATAATTATTTTCTTATTGTCAGTAAATTTTGAAAAACATGATCATACGTTGATTGTATTAAAGCCTGTGCAGAATGATTCTAGAAATTCCTTAAGACAAAGGGGTAGAGTATTGGGAACGACTGAAGATGATGTTGAGAAAATCTCTAAATAATTTTCCGACAAATTAGAGATTACTATTGTTTCATGAAATGCCGATTGATTTCCAAATCGAATTCATTGATATCCAAGAAAGATTTCATAAACCGTGAGTAAAATACGTAAGGCAAAAAACCCAATGCAATAGTAATACGTGACAAAGGACTGTTATTTACTTTACCATGACATGTACGTTTTCTTATTTTTAGTACGAATAAACAAGCATTTAAATTATAAAAGCTTTTTCAAATCAATGTGTTTTATGGAAAATTCTCCTTTAATATACCCTTTTTTCAGAAAAATCGCAAATTAAATTATATTCTGAATGTATATCACACACTAAATACTGAAGAGAAAGTATAACTGCATAACAGATACCTCACAGTGCGATGTTCAATTTTATCAAACAGAGTCAGTAACATAAACATGTGAACATCTTCCACTTCTGAAATAATCAAATGCTCATCTTTGAAGATTCTACTGACACGTGGTTGAAAAACGGTATTCTAATGTCTTTGTATCTCCATTTCCACTCGTTTGTAGAATACCATACAGTGTTCCCAGTCCATTTTTTCGCCGAACCTAGGCATAGCGGAAACCGAGATCTCATAATTATGGAAGAACTACACGATATTAAGCCATTTGCATTATATTTAGTTTTTGTAAAAGTTTATCTGAACAAGAATGAATAGAATGACATAAGTAATATTGAATTGTGATGAAAAAGATGTTAACAACGATTATAACACGAATTGTATTATTAAGTTACAATCAAGTAATAACACAACTACACTTAAACTAAATTTATTAGTTCTTAAAGTAATCTCATATAACAGTGATATACTTGCGGTTGTTTTTTCTGCACAATAATTTTATCTGTGGTCTGATGGTTGAAAAACTGTCATGAGCTCTTTTTCAACTGATAACAATTTTTTTACTTCTACATTCGTCAAACAGGAAACGATTTGTTACATAAATATGAAGTGAACTGCGAAAGCACATTTCGTCCTTTTTGTGAAATAACTGAGAATTCATTTTGATGGCTAGTCAGAACACATCAAGGGCAACTCCTTGTCTTTTATTTTTAGTGTGCGATGACGTTTCTGTTTAATTAGCTGTTCCTCTTATGGTAAAGACGTTTTTGTGAGAACTTGAACTTCCTACGAAAGGATCCCTGACCCAGTCATAGATATCAGACAACGAAGGAGGAAGGTAACTTTTTAGTTTGCCATCCAGTGGTTTCCAGTGTTGGGATACAGGATGTTTAATTTGGGAAAGGTTTTCTCCATTCGACTCAACATTCATCTTTACAGAGAAAATATTTCTAGGTACGTTTCCTCCAAAATGATAATTAGCTTCTGAATGCCAGAAGTTTATAAGCTGAGGTCAAAATGTTTTCTTTGCTTCCCTGGTTGAAACTTTACTTAGTAAAGTAGCATACCTTCGGTAAACAAAAGTTAAGCCTCCAGATGAGAACACACAACACGTGCTCATTTGACAGTGTCTGTGCTCATGATACGCAAATAAAATATCGCAGTCAGATCAAAATTTTCTCCTAAGCTTTATACTACAGAAAAATACGTAGAACTGGCAATCACACGTTTAGTACATATAGAAGAATTTGGAATGCAAAGCAAAATAACTTTGTTGTTTATTAAGTAATATGCGTGATATGGCCAAAGTGTTTGAATTTGGAAATTTGAGTAGAAACTGTAGTCATGAAAATCCGTAAACTCTAACTTACAGAGTAACATATTAAAAATAAGGGCCCATGATGTGTTTCACGTAAAAGGGGCTACAAGTATTGTGTTGAAAAATAAAATTTTATGTCGGGTAACCATCTCGAAATAAATAAATTTGCTGGCATTGGATAAAGTATTGTATCTCCTGTGGCATTTAGCACAGTACATGAAAAAGACGGAGAAGATGAAAAGAAAAAATTAAACACCTATTAGAAGGGACGAGAGAATGACAGTAATAGCAATCACTTGTTTGTCTTCTTAGATTTCAATGTTTTTGGCTGTGCTCCTACAAAGGGAGCACAACCCAAAACATTGAAATTGCTCATTTACAGTCAGTCGCCTGCAGCACATGAGAAGACTGCTATTGTTCCATAAACTACTTTAGTTGATAATTTTGTGATATAACGGTCAGTTTATGATCTAAAAAATAATTTTAAATTTAATTCTTTTAATGAATTTCTTTACCTGGACTTTGAAATAGTAATATCTTGAAAGGGAATTTGAACGACCCTAATTTTTTTCAAAGCGCAAATTATGAATCACAGTAGTATACGTATTTCTGTAAAGCTTAATCACATAAAGAAGGTAAGAGTCTGATGCATGTGCTTAGAAAAATGGAATTTTAAAAACTGCCATGATTCCAATATAAATTCCATGCACTGGTCAAGAGTCTGCACAAAGTGAAAGGTTTGCCTAAGTCATTGAGAAAAGAATTTCATGGAAATTAGTGTTGTTTTTTTCCTGTATCAACTGACGAATTTTACTGACGTGAATGTCTCATGCTTAGGAAACTTGAATACTCACCGTAACTAATGATTTTATATTTTGATCCTTCAGTATCTGACAGTAATGCCTTTTTGATTGATATTTCCCTCATACATTAAGAGCTTTTTTTTTAATTAATTCTGCATGTTAAGTAATGAATGAAATTAATGCAACAGGAAATGTTGAAGTTAAAAATATTATTATAAAATATACCAAATGTGAGGAGGTTGTTACTTCAGGAATGTCATCAGGCATGAGAGAATGAAGAACAGAAAAGTTTTGTCAATACAGCTCATCATCTTTTTTATCTCAATAAAACTTCTTCACATTGTACTGTATATTATTAAAAGTGTCATTCTCGTGATAAAAAACATTTTTCAGGTGAATATAAATACCAGAAATGTGCTAGTATTAATTTTCTTCCAGAAAAAGATGTTTAATGTAGTATGTAGTGTTCCCAAAGTTTACTTTATGCTGTACTGTCATCTATATGTAGCCATTAACACTCACAAACGTACATTTTATACGATATGGATATTTAAACGATTCGTTTCACCCATCTAAAGTTGCGCTCAAATTAATGTAATGTCTATAAATATAGTTCATGACTATTTGCTTCTAATACGTGCACAACCTATTCACTTTTATACAACGATCACTTCTGACAACCTATTCACTTTTATACGAGGATCACTTCTCACAACCTATTCACTTTTATACAACGATCACTTCTCACAACCTATTCACTTTTATACAACGATCACTTCTCACAACCTATTCACTTTTATACAACAATCACTTCTCACGGTGACCTATTCACTTTTATAAATTAACCGTCAAACCGCTGCATGACATTTTTTCCAGAAACTTCAAAAACGTCCTGTTGGCCAGGATAAAATGCATCAAGAAAAGTGGAATTTCATGTCAAATCTTTGATATATCTTAGCAAGAAAATTGTGACGATTGGTTTCAACGGTGAGCTTCTCTGAATAACACCGATTCCAGGTTTCGGTAAAGACCAGTGATGAGTTAGATGTCTTCCTTTGAGAACTCGGGACGTCCAGGAAATTTCGGGACGTGCATGACTAATTGTTAGCATAGATTCCTCGCAGAAGTATTGCCAATTTTGCAAAATTCACAAATCTACTTTCCATTTCCAGTTCCATCGTTGCTAAAGCACCATTTCTGAAGAAAAAGTCTGCTTCGTTCATTTCAAGTAAAGAACAGGAGTGAAATAAAAAAAAAGTCCTGATAAAGATCAAATAGTAATTGCACTAGGAAATATAAATCAATATATTTCGAAATTCGAAAGTATGCGGGAGTAACATTGAGGAGACTGGCACAAGACAGACCGTTGTGGAAGAAACTTATGGAGAATTTCGTAAAGCAGTTGATTGATAATGGTTGACAATGATGATGATGATGATGATACTTACCAAAGCGCTAGCCTATTTAAATCTGAATATTAATAGAGTAACAGTGGCTGATGCGAAATAAAACTTGTTTTGCCACTCTATGACATACTATCGTGACAAGTAATTCTAACATTTCTATGGATCCACATTTCAATGCTAGCGATTGTTTTGCGTAAAATATGCGTTTTCCCAATAAACATAAAGGCATGCAAAAGCAGGAAATATTGGAAGTACTGCTGTGTTATGCTAAACGCTATTTCGATGGGAAGGGATATTACGCAATAAGCATAAACGCTTGACATTTTTCCAATGTAATGTACATATCTGTTATGCCATCACATGTTGTATACGTTAGCATTCCCTAACAGAAAATGTATAGCTTATGATAATTCTCTTCGGAGATAAAACAACATAGTTTCTCTCTAAAACTTCTGTTCCAAATTTTTTTGACACGTCTGATTTAAATCACACAATAGAATCATTAATTTTATCTCTTCAATTTGTTATCACTTCATTAGGCGATTGCAGAAATTGCACGCAAGCGTTCTATTGAGCAATCACTTTCACCGGAATAACGTGTGGAACCATACCGATGTTTTGAAGTCAGTAATTCATCTATGTGACAAATAAGTACAACAATAAGAACGGGAAATTTTATTGCGTGTACTTATGTTATAAGTTACTACATATATCAATAATTATTGTGTGCTGTGATCATTTTTTCAGTCTACGTAAGATGGATTCCACAGCCGTCCTCGCTGATTTCTCTTTCGCGAGAGACTACGACCTCGATATCACCTTTTAGACAAAATAGCATCATAACCGTCAGCCAAATTTAAAAGGTAAAGTTAACGAATTCGACTTGCCATGCACTTCTGTTTTTCGAAATTTATAAATGCGTGTGCCTGAGTTATAATTCAAACTAAGTATTTCAGTAATTCCCTAGTTTTTCAGTAAATGCATTCATTTCGTTCTGAACAGAAGTGTGAGTGAATGGCACAAAGTTATTTTCCCCGCTTTAGTTGAAAACGCAGTTGTTCCCGTTTGAATACAGAAAAGAACAGAATCTCAAGTTATCAGATGTTCATCCTGGTAGACGGTGGTAGTATAGCGATATCTTTCAATCCCTATGCAATGCGTTAGCTGGTGGATTTCAATAGTTATTTATTTTCAGAGCATATTTGACACATTAAATATAAAAGTGAATACATACGTCAAGTTAGGCTGCTCAGCTTTCTTGTATTGAACCCTGCATTAAATGCAACTCCAAATTATCTGAATTTTTGTCCTTTGTGCAGTTGAAGGTATGATCATATGTCCAGAGATCAGAAGATTAGCAAAACCCATGTCGCTATACCTTGCCTTTGTTCTTATTGCTATGTAGTTAACAATATAGATACAGCTCAAAACAAAAAACAAAACCTAACAGAAGGCGTACCGCTGAGGGTAGCATAAGAATTTGTTCATGTGCCTGCATGTTTTTTGAAAATTGTAGGTTACTATGAGTACCATTTTCTCCTTTGTGGCACACTATACCCACTTCCTGGAAATAGGAAAAAGTGCATGGGACAAGTATCCCAAGGAAAACCGCAAGCAACAATATCGTCTAGGAATTATACCTTAATGTAACTTATTTTCGCGGTGAGAAACGTCATAATATTAAATATCAAAATTATTATCTGTTCGAAACTGAATAAACATTAAATGGACAATATGAAATTAATTAATTAGCAATATTTATTTTTATAAGATATCAGCGGAAAGTATTTAAATATTTGTCATCTTAATGTCATTCGGTGAGATCACATCACCGACATGACAAAAATTTTCCAGGTTTAATTGAAAATTTCATAAATGTGCCATAGAAGCCTTTGATTACCAAACTTCTTAACGTTAAAAGTTATTCATTACGATATACGTATTTTATTTCTACACTCCTGTAAATGTAGTTTTACTGCGTCCACTTGTGCCCAGTAACTTCATATTAGTACAGTTTATTTAAAGTTTTAAATATTTGACAGAAAACTACTTAAATTTTAATGACTACAGTGCATGGGCCAATAAAATATAGTTTAACCGTGAAACAAGCTGTTAAATTCGGAAATGAATTTGAAACAGGCAGTCGTCCTAAACTGTGATGTTAGTAAACTGTTCAAACATATGTTTGTCAAATATGATATACTCCAATTGGACCTATTCCACACACTGGATGAAAAAGCATTCTACAGAATGCAAAAAAGTAATTTTTACAAACCGTTTCTGTCTGCAGATTTGAAGATTAATACAATGTGAGACACTTTCTTTGCGTTCAGAATTTTCCGTAAGTTCAAAGTATCCTACACGACATAAAGGCGTTGCAGCCAGCAAATTGTTATCCACTTCCAAGTAATATTATCTGCCTAAATGTGGTATTTCAATCGTAGCTGTCTGAAAAAATATTTTTTGGTTTGCCCTAGTAGGTTCATGATTTGAAATCTGGAAACCAGTAACATCTTTGGATCACCGAGATGCTCAGTATGTGTGTTCTCATTTGGAAATATGAACTGTTTCTGTGGATTCTTCTATAAAAACATCTTACACATACCGCACTTTAGATTCCTTGGGGCTTAGCAAACGGAGGTATTTACAATAGGATCCCTATACCAAGGGACGGAGATTAGAAGAATTGGCCTTTAAATAGAGATATCACTTATTTGGATGTTTCCCTTAAAGAAGATGACACTGTATGTGCAATACAGAAGCAAAGTTCATGTTACTTTTTGTACACCGTCATCGAACATTTAAACCTATTTCCCTAAATATTTAAATTTTGTGTATTACATGGAAATACGTTAATATTGGTGAAATATATGACACTTCTTATTCAGGGAGCCTACTTAAAGACTTTGCATTAGGAAATAAAGTCACCTTTTACCGTAAGAAAATGTAATACGAGTTTCAAATTTACTTTCTTTTAAGAAGATTAAACTGCAAACTTTTCTTTTATAAAATTGAGCCACATCTGTAATCGTTCTTCCAAAGGTCCTGAGCCGCCCCGTGGCGCAGTGGTCTAAATGCCGCTTCTGTTCATTCGTCTCAGATGGGTCCGGGTTCGAATTTCGGTCAGGCATGGTTGTTGTGTATGTTTTACGGCAACTGTTCTGTCGGTTCCCTGGAACCAGTGACTCTAAATTAAAATGAGGGACATGTGACTGCTAATAGCCCATTGAGTTGCTCACGGTGGTCGTTAAACCCCAAATCACAATTTAAAAAAAAGATTATGAGTGAAAATAAGTTTTACTATTAAAAAGAGCATAATATTACCTGTGTTGCGCCAGAGTGAATGTATTGTTTTTTAAGTAAAGAGATGCAGTGAGTAATCACTGAATTATGATCATCTACTTAATACTACGTGGGTCTTCCTTTTTCAATTAGTACAGGAGCTCTACGACGTGGCACCAATTCCAAAGGATGTCGGAAACAGTCAAGGGGCATGTCCAACAAGCTTTATGTAATACATTCTTCAGTACAGGTATGGGGGTGACTAGAGTATACAACCGCCTGATGAGTCGTTCCATGTTGTCCCTAAAGTGATCTATATAATTGATATCGGGACTTCGGAGGCCAGTTTTCCTAAATCATTACTGCACAACATTGGACCTGTGGCTTGGCACATTGTCAAATTGGAAGTCACAGTCTCCTTTCGGCAAAAAAATGCAAATTTGCTATGTGTAGAGAGTTCTCAAGAAATTCAATACAGTGGGCACCTGTCCTACGTTGTTCCGAATGCACCAGCAGTTCAAGTTCTTGGCATACAATCAGGCTTCAAGTTTTTCCTCGCTGCTTATGATTAGCCGAGACTGAGAAGTGAACGGTTAGGCAAAAGTTTAACTTATATATTATAACTTCACTTGCAAAATTGACTCCTCATTGACTGACTAATGATAACACAACACCAGATGTTCTCTCAAAACTACACATGACAAACCATGACATTGAAACTACAAATGCGATAGCCTACTTAGAATCCTTTATTCAAACGTATGGCGTCGAGCATCGCACGACGGCAAAATAGTGTCCGTTCAGTAAAATCACTTGAAACAAAGCATTATTAATAAATGTTTGTTTTCACTTAAGTACTAACTTTAGATTCAGTTTCGATTGCTATGTTTGTTTAGACGATCGGCCACTAAAATAATGCACTTACAATATTAACAAATATATACCACAGACACATACACCGCAGATCCAGACGTATGATACTTAAGTATGCTATAATGATTACCAATTTATGTTACCGTGAAATTTTGAATATTTTTCGCGAAACAGAAATGGAATAAAGCACCATAAAACAGATTGAAATTCAATTGGTGATTTGTAAAAGTCAATTGTAAAAAACAATAAAAAAGCAAGAACAGAAATACACTCAATAGACAAGGCGTTAATGGTAACTGCGTAAAAGTTTGTGGGTCGTCGTCTTTTATAAATAGCAGCCTGAAAATACCGAGGCATCGAATCCACCAGATGCAGGAGGGTTTCCCAAGTTTTAGACAGCCATTACTGCTGTAGCATAACATTGTTCACAACTCCTGCCGAAACGTCGGTACAGGATTCATGGATCTGGTGTTCTCTCTACTTCATCTCATAGATCTTCCACAGGGTGCAAATCTGGAAAGTATTGGGTCCCTTGATGGTTCCAGAGTCAGATATGTGTTCGTCGAGCTATACCTATGTTGTTGAGTCCATGTCAGGCGGCACATTTTCCTGATGAAGCAGACCATCGGGTGCAATGTGCACGGAAACCGTGAAAACATTTAGGTCTTCAGGCAACTCATGCTGGTAGCGATCAGCTGTTTTGCACCCATCCAGTTACACCGAGGGACGTGTTGCGTCCCATGAGAAGGATCTCCAAACCATCACAGGGCCAACCACCGCCCTGAACATAGCAGATCTGCCACGACGAGGCCATTGTCCCATGCTGTACACCCCCCCCCACACACACACACCCCGTTGACCCTGTACAGCGGCATCTACGTTTCTTTTGATTACAGACTCGCCGCGACTATTCAGATTTCCAGTTTTTATGTTCCTAGTACCAGCCAATAAGGTTTAGAGCGTCGGTCCACGAAACCCAGGATGTTTAGCGAGCGCTGTATCGTTCTTCCTCTGCTTGGCCCTCCGACGTTTCCCCTGGATATGATTTGCGCCGAAAGTAATGAAAACTCAGGGGGATATCTTATGAATACGAAAACAGTGCAAGTGAAAAAATAATATGTACGTGCTAATTTAAATGTTACAGCGGCGAAAATAAGATGTACTATTACATGATTTCTTAAAAACCTCCTGTCGCAGTTGTAAGCATTCGAAAATGTTTGTCCATAAAGGTAACATTCTGAACTATTTTGTAATAAAAATACAGGAAGGTGAATATCTCCGTTTCTGGATATCAGAGAACAGTACATTTTGGTATAGAGAATGAAATGTAGAATATATACTTAGAAAATTCAGCTGGCACCTGATTATGATAAATAGAAACATGATAGAACTGTTATTAAAGCTAAATTCACAGATGTTGCAAATGAACTGTTTGTAAAAATATATGAATATTGAACTTCCTAAGGGAAATCGTGGTGGAACGCAAATTTAGTGACTTCCGGCGATCGGTTATCAGCGTGGGTAGTTATATCATGCATAAATTAGTATCATGGCAACACAGCGTGCGAGCATCGATAAAAGTACTCTGCCTGAAGTGGAAAACCGGTCGTTTGAATTCTTGATCTAGAAGTTTGCTGAACGTTTTTCCTTCAGTGTGGAATTAACCTGAAATGATGTCAAAAAGTCTAAGCATTGACAACAAAAATAGGGATGTTGCCATGTTGCAGACAGGTTCAATGCTGATCGATGTGACTGCTGGTTTAGGAATTTCGCAAACTGTAGTAAGTTGTCTACACACAACATTCCCGCACCGTAGTAATTTTGTATATCGCTCGAGGAATGGTCGCCTGAGGATAACCACCGCGAGTCAGGATAGGGAGCATGGATATTAATGCTTTGAAGAACGCATGCAAAACTTTCTCAGCCATTCAACCAATGGAACGGCCACGAGTATTAAACTTAAAAAAACATTGTCGTCAGTCTCCATCAAAAACTGACATTTACAGCACAGTTTCTCCACACACTCGTTGCACAGTCATACATGCTATTTTGTAACACACCACTAGAATGTAGAAACCGTCTCGATGACCAAGGAGCACTGGATTTTTAGGAACCTGGAAAGGTCATTCTGCTAAGTTGATAAGGTTCCTAAGAACTATGATAAATCTGACATTTTTATAGCATATTTTTAATATAATAATCTGAAAACACTAAACATTTTCAGTATTTGGTCAAAACACGTTTGAGAAATGCATCAACTGGAAAATTTTATTTATATCCTTGGCTAAAATACACTTACCTTAAAAAAATTGAACCCACAAAAAAGTGTCGGATTGCAATGCAATTCTGAAGGAAGATAAAGGTTACCAGGAACAATGAATGATTAAACTTTGAAACTGATATGGGCAAAATGTATTGAGCTACACGCCATTAGTAGTAGCGTTGGGAAGCCATGTTTGCTCACACAAATATCAGACATCTCGCCATGGATTTCTACAGGTTCCTAATGGTGCCCCACGATAATCCATCCCATGCAGTTTGAATCTTCTCACGCAGTTCCTGAAGATTGTGCGGTAGAATGCTGTGGATAGCACGTCAAGTAGCATCCCACACATTTTCAATCGACGATAGGTCTAGCGATGCGGCTGGCAATGGCAGAGTGTCATTGCCATGAAGGCAAGTTCTCGAGACAAAAATAATATGCGGACATGCATTGTCCTTTTGGAAAATTGCACAGGAGGCAGCGTTCAGAAACGGCAGTTCGTTGCAGGACCTCATCAACGCAACATTGGGCTATCAAAATGCCTGTAATGAACACCAAAGTTTATCTAGCATCGTAGGCAATTGCACTCCACACCATGACACCAGGGCTTCTGGACGTGTAAGGCTCCATAACAAACCGCCCAACTTGCGGTTGACCACGGTGCCTTCGTACACGGATTTCTTTGTCGTCTCCTCCAAGACGAAAGCGGGACTCATCACTGAAAACCACACGCTGCTATTCTGCGTGGCTCCATGAGAGTTTGGTACGATAGCATTGCAGTCTTTAGAGACGACGAAATGGTGTTAAGAGCAGTCGTCGTAACGGTCTGCGTATGTTTAGTTCTACGTTGTGCAGTGGTGTCTTCCATGCATTCAACACTAATCGCAGGATGCATGGAAAGCACCACTGCTTGCTGAATATCAGATATTGTGGTCTGTTGGGTCACTCCGCGCGTGTCGGACGGTCGGTCCTTCCTGTCCGTGTTCGTCTCGGACTCCAGAACATTTCTGTCTCTGCTGCTTACCTTGCTCTATCTGATTCCGATAACAACGTGTTATGGTGATATCCACTTCACCGGTATTGAGGGCAATACGGCGATAAGACCACATCGCTTCCCAGACCCCTACGATGCGGGCCCTCCGGAAGTCTTCCAACTGCTCAATTACTTGCGCACTTTTATCCGCGGCATACTTCACTCTCAAAAGAAAAACTGGCTGTTGGGTCACTCCGCGCATGTCGGAGAACCCGTCGGTTCGTCTAGGTCTCCCAGACCCTTCGTCTCGCTACCTTGTTCTATCCACGGCCGATAACAGTGTGCTATGCTATTATCCGTACAACCGGTATGGCTCGCAAAACGGCGATAAGATCATTCCCCTTGCCGGAGTCCGATGATGTGGCCCCTCTCGAACTCTTCCAGATTCTCGAATTGATTCTGGACATTTCTCCGGGGTATACTTCACTTGCCGAGGATGCAACCAAAACACTAGCACGAGTCAGAATGGAAAACAAGTGCAAAGGGACGACCTTATATCGCCGATCAGGCACATGTATGCCCCTCATTGCTAGCGTTGGATGCTCCGCCGTGCGTGTTAGTTGAATCACTTGCATGTTTCACCATGTCAAACCTACCCATCAACTTTCATTCCTGTCGGTTGCTTCCTTCTGGGTGCAACTATTTTCTTGACGATGAGTATATATTATAAAATTACAGGTTTTTTCATTAAAAACAGACACAGGGGAACATCTATTCACGACCCCGATTTTCAATTAACACTTCATATAAAAGGTAATTTTCTGCTGGAATGGGTTTCATAATTCATAGAGTTTACTCTAATTTGACTGAGTTTGACCACTATATTTTCACCTCTAACCTACCAGCAGACAGAGGCGAGAATCTCCATGATGACGATCTTAATATTGATCACATTTCTGCAATCCGTCCAGCAAAAACACAACTTAGAATTTTTGCTGCAAGAACACGTTCTCATTCTTCGTATCGTCATCTGGTCAGGGCAACTTTGATAATGAAAATGAGATAATCAGATAACCATCCTGTCCCCAGAAGTTCAATTCTCCACCTAGCGGGAATAGGATCAAATATAAACATAAGTTCTCTTCTTTGTACCTTAAAAAAGAGGAGTTTTCTGATGTTGAATAAACCGAAAGTTATCGCCTGAGTCCTTGTGATGCCTACAAATAAAAGTTCGGAAAAAGAAGGCACTACTCGTTCAAGAACATCTGGTGTACATATAAGATGGTTACTATAAATATAATCGAAGGCATTTGCCTTAGTTTAAGATCAGGGGATTATTAAAATGGCGCATTAGAAAAAGAAATTTGCATATATTTAGCAGAGTGGTTTGAACAACGAAGAAATGGTAGTTTACGGCATTTTAAAAATGACGCACATGTCTCCAGAATGTATATTAAAAATACAAATAAAAATGGTTTCAGAAGATTTAACACAAATTTAGGGCAGGCGGTTTTGAAGATATAATGCTTAACAGCTCATTCGAAAATTCTCCAGAAAGAGCGAATTGCACAGAGAAAAGAAAACAGTTACAAAAATGCACAAAAAAATTGTCGCTAAAATTATTTACCTTACGTTTAAATCTCACAGGTCTTATTCAGACTGACTACCATAATATTGGAATGTAAATAATATTATTACGTTTTTTGGGTGCTAGGATTAACACGAACAATAAAACACCAATTTGTCAAGAACAATCGTTCCCAAAGGGGTTGGAGCTTTTACAATGAGCACGGTTACACGCAGATGAAACATAAATCTCGCCGCTAAGATAGACTTAAAGCCACGAACGTCGTACTCTCAGCAGAACCGTTATTCAACGGTTCATCAACTAACTGCTGAGTAAGACTAATCTAAGTATTATTCCATTTGACCCGAAATATCAGTAAAGAATTTAACACACTAGGTCTTGAAAGTCTTCTGTCCATTCGAAAGACATGTCTCATAGGAAAATGCCACTGGACAAATCAAATTTCGTAGGCGCAGGGAGCAGAACGAATGTGCAACAGAACTCCGGAAAAGTGGTATTGTCAGATGAGTTACAAAACACACCGCTTTACATTTTTCGTCGGCAACAGTATGAAAATAACCTCACAAAAAGGTATATGCCAAATACCTTGTTAAAATAAGTAAGGCAAATGAAGGTGCAACCACGCTAAACTGAACGTACTTCTGGTATTGGCAGGATGCACGTGTCCCAGTGGAAAGAGAGATGACCTCGAAGGCATATTTGTGAATTTGATTAGTGTTAGACTAAGGTAATGTTTGATACCAATCACTTTTCCGGCCTTTCTCATAGTCCCATTTGGGTAGAAGTGCAGTAGCACTTCGTACAATTGTCATGCATGAATGGTTTGAGGAACATGAGGAGCGCTTCAGCCATGTCTACTGGTCTCTGCAGACTTTCACAAAGGCAAATGAAGGTGCATATTAACGCTCTTGGCTGCATTCTTAAAAGTGATATAGAGAGGAGTACAACTAAGCAAGTTACATATTTGCATGTACAAGATAAAAAATGAATATTTGATATAAGTAACATTATTTACTGATATTATATTTCACGTTAGTTCGTACAGCAATTGTCACAAAACAAATTACACTGTATTCAAACAAAGATCTTAGCTCTTTCCACATTTATAAGTGAGTCACGGAAAATTCTCATTGGCCGCCACCATGAGTCGAACCCAGGGTCTTCCAGTTACGCACCGGATATGCTTCCGCTACACCACAGCGGCCTCAAATTCCTCCAGACTCACACGCTAACTGCTAAGCCAGTTTGCCAGGTTGCTTCTTGGAGCCCCGCACAATGCTGGGGATTCACCAAAGATGGTAAGCAGCAACTGAAGAAATAATCAGAAGGCGAATGAATAATTAATACAGACATTTAACGTGGACCAGGAACATCAAACAAAGATTTTCGCTCTTTCCACGTTCATAAGTGAGTCACGAAAAAATTGTCATTGGCCGCCACCGGGAGTCGAACACAGGGTCTCCCAGTTTGCGACCTGGCAAACTGGCTTAGCAGTTAGCGTGTGAGTCTGGAGGAATTCGAGGCCGCTGTGATGTAGCCGAAGCATATCCGGCGCGTAACTGGAAGACCCTGTGTTCGAATCCCGGTGGCAGCCAATAAGAATTTTTTTCGTGACTCACTTATAAACGTGGAAAGAGCAAAGATCTTTGTTTGATGTTCCTGGTCCACGTTAAATGTCTGTATTAATTACACTCTATTGTTTGAAATAAAAGGCTGAAAATTACACGTCCTGCCACTGTTAAGTAAAAAAAAAACGACTGCAACGTATGCCGTCCGAGTATCGCTATTATTTATCATTATCATTCTTTTCGTTATTGGTTTGCACAGAGTTTAGAAATTTTGATATTGTGCCTTTAGAAATAGTGCAGGAGTCGTTCAACTATGGAATTTTCACTTCTGCATGTTTCTGCTTTCCTTTTCACTAGAAAATATTTTTTTTTGGTTAGGAGTTTAAAAACCACTTTGAACATGTTGAAAAGTAATAAGAACTCGTGCGTGCGTAAGAGAAAAACATCCAAGTCTCACTTGGAAGGAAACCGGGAATCACAAAAGACGAAAGATCAGAAGCGAATGGTTAAAACGCCTACACCATTAAGGTGGCGCATGCCGTTACCGTTTTTACTAAGAATACTGTTTTAATGGGTTACTATATACTCAGTCGAGTCTCATTATTGTGACTACCTCCTACGTCTGTCGTCAACAGCAAGCAGCCATTGAAAGAAGGCACATGCCTTTAGTTGCCTTGGAAGGTATATAAGGTGTGTTGTAGGCAATATGAAAACATATCACTCGTTGCTAACATGGATAAAAGGAGCGATGTATCGGATTTGCAAAAAACGGATGATTATCGGCTTTCGGGGAAAGGGTGGCAATATTTCTGAAACAGCGCAGTTTGTAACTGTTTGCGTGCTGCTGTGGTAAAGTGTATCGTAATTGGAGAAATGGCAACATTGCGAATAAGCGAAGTGGGAACTACTGAGAACCACGTTCCATTGATATGAGAGGTGGACACCGGCTTCGAAGGTGCGTGATGGCTGATAGACATGCTAAGGCAGGACATTTCACTGGCTGAATGAACCATGGGGCTACCGCAAGAATGTCAAAAACGACAATTCAGCAAATCCTGCCATTCGTGGGGCTCCTATGCGGACGGATAGTCACGGCACGTATGATAACGAAGGTTAAATGTCAGAAAAGGCTTATATTTGCACGGCAGAATAGGAATTCGGCTTTCGCTGATTGGCAAATGTTTGCCTTCTCCGATGAGCCTCGTTTACTACTGCATCAAAAGAATGGACGTTGGCGTAAAAGGCGAGAAACATCGGAGAACAAACACTCTTCAACCATTTCTGGAAGAACCCAAGCTGTTAGAGGCAGCGTTATATTTTGGGGAATGGTTTCCTGGCATTTTCTGGGATCACTTATACCTGTGGAAGGTAATAAGAACTGAATTCCTTATGAATACATCCTTGCAGAACACGTAAACCCATACATGCTGATTGTTTTCCCTGGAGCGGATAGGATCTTCCAGCACGACAATGCGAAGAGTCAGGCAGACAGAAATATCCGAGACTGGTTGGAAGAGCACGATGATGACTTCAAAGTACTTCCCTGGCTTCCTAAAATCCCCAGACCTATACCTAATTGAGCATCTGTGGACCATCTCGATCATGTTGTTCGCTCTATGGTTCGTCCACCATGCACCCTCCAGCAGCTGTCAGATGCCCTGCAGTCAGCATGGCTCTACATAACTGTTTACACGTTCCAGGACCTTAATGACTCCCATCCCTTCTAGCAGCTGTCAGCCCTGCTCACACCGGCTACTCTGGATTTTGGCTGGTGGTCAACATAATCTGAGTCAATCGTGTTAATAACATTTCGAAGTCGTTCATTAACATTTTATAAAACTTTTCATTTCCTTTATGAAACACCGAATATAACTTTCTCTCTATTTGAATATATTTAAAAGCTTGCCAAACAAAGCAACTTCCCTTTTTATGGTTAAGGTAACTGCTTTTTTTAACATCAGCATTGAATCCATTCAACCACGTTAAAACTATAAGCTGAAGAGACTGAAGACACGAGATTCAGCTTGAAAATTAGTCATAGCTACTCGTCTGACGTTCTGCCGTATAAATTTCATAAGTGGCAAGAGGAAATTGATTCCAGACCTGCAAAAGTGGCCTTGCTCGCGGTAAGAATATCGAATTAGAAGGTCTTTCATATTTCATTTCCATGAACATTTGTGCGTAACACCATGCTAAAATCACTGCGTTCTCATTTAATGTCAAACGCCTTCTGCAGAACTGTGATTTTCAGGTTCCAGACATGAAGCGTAAAATTATGAAACCATAACATCCCTCAGAACAGAAGTAGGTGCACAAACAAAGGATGACATGTTATGATTGAAATTGTAATGACATTATACCATACTAAATTAGCAAATGCAAACAAGATAGTCATGAGAACAAAAAAAAAAGAAAGATACCATGTGTTCAGTAGGCAACAGATATTTTTTGTATACTGACATTAAGAGCTGATCTTTCCCAACAAAAAAAATTAAAATTGGTATCAGTTCCCTTTTAAATAGGAGCAGTTATATTCTATATTTGCAGAATTCATAGATACATTAATAACTAATAAAAAGTTAATAAAATTTCCCCACGATTTAGAATTGGGGTACAAAATATTTGTTTAAAAGTAAGAAAACGTGGTTTTCTAACTTTATTTCCGAATGTTTTCACCGATATTTTCGTGTGCGTTTGCCCTAAACAGAATTTTGAGAAAAATGAAACTTTAATTGTGTTTTTTACTTTCGAAAAACATCTAAAAGTCGGGATTCTGCACTGTTTTATGCATTATAAAATTTATTGTAACCAATTGGAAGTATACGTGTTGCGACCTAGAAGCTGACCATTGGTTTCCGAGATTGGATAATACATGTGGAATCCTGAGCTGTGGGGTGCTATATCATTGAAATACTTAGGGCAATTCGTAATGTTCCAGGATCCTTTCACATCTGTAAAGTACATAACCATTATCGCGGTTCAGCGGCAGCTAGTGTATCCGGCATTTTTCTAGAATCACCATCTCTCGTATGATAAAGTATCGGTGAATTGTGCTGAACAAGTCACGTTGTGGTTTGCAGAGCATGACGTACAACAACTACCACGGACATATTAACTTGGAACATTTTTTTGGAATAACTGGACTGAAATGTCAAAAAAGACTTTCCATTATTAAAGTCATTGGCGCAATTGGGATATGTCATGGAAAATTATGTTTTTCGGTCATAATATCTAGATCCAGTAGCATTATGTGAAGCAATTTAGTTTTTGGTTTATTATTCGCAAAATAAATTGAATATATCATTATGAATTAAAAAATTTGGGATTTAATATGGGCAATACCTTAAACTTAACTTAAAGCCTATGATCAGGCATAACTTAAAAGATAAGTAACTGCCTTTCTCGTTAAAGTATGCCACGTTTGTTTAACTATTATTCAATTCGGGTTTGTAAATTTAAACATAGGCATGCACTTAAAGATCCTTTTCAATGGCAATGTGAATAGCTGCGAGTTAACACCCAATTGGTACTTTTTCAAGATAATACGGATGTTGCACAAATCTGTGTTAGTTAAACCATATCGCAGATTATGAAACGATCTAACACGCTTAAGCCGGAAATCCTGTACGCTTAGCGCACGTTTCGCCATCAAGTTTTGACTTCAATAGAAGGAAACTCTAAGGACTTTTTAATGTAGTGTGGATGTTATTGCATACGATTAAATGAATATTTTTAGCACGTCTTTTGAAAAAAGATCGTGCTTATGTTACCGGTTTGTCCGTCCGCCTGTACCCACGATATCACTTCAACTATTAGTCCGATTTGAAAAATTCGTTTTACATTGGGAAGCTTGAAATATGCGAATTATTTTCTTTCATTTCCATTTTTTTTAAGATGTACAAATTCGCCGCTAGCGGTCGTAAATGCAGACGATATCGAAATCCAAAATACGTTTTATTATATATTTTTGCTTCTAACATCTGATTGAAAAAAAAAATATCTTTCGATTCCATTTATGGCGAAGATAATTTTAGATATAGCTACTTTTTCAAATCACCCCCAGATTTTCCGCTAGGGGGCGTTAAATTAAATTACATTTTTCCCGATAACTCTTCTTCTAAAACTTCAATTTGAATTTTTTTCTTAAGAGGATACACCTCCTGATGGAAAATATTTTGCATATAATTTCAAATTTTAGGTAAAGAATACTTTGGCCCCCAGGGGGCTTAAGGTTTACTTTTTGCTTCTGATGTATTTCCTATAAAATCTGAGCTTCTAAAATATCGATTGAAGAAATTATTTCATAGACTGATGCCACTCACATCGATAAACCTTTTCGGAATATTTGTTTCTTAAAATATTCAATAGTTTCTCCGCCAGGGGGCGTAGATGAATATCATATTTTTGTCAATATCTCTACTTTTAGTAGTCCAATTTGAAACATTTCTTCTTTGTTGGATAGATGTTTCAATGTGACATGTTTTTCCTATTATTTCAAAATTTGCAAGTAATTCATAGACTTTTGGCTAGGAGGCGTAGTGGTAAATTGCATTTTCCCCTATATCTCTACTTCTAAATCTCCGATTTGAAAAATTCTTTCTGCACCGGATACAACTCCTGATGGGAAATCTTTTGCACATATTTCTAATTTTTGTAAAAAAATGGTTTGGCCACCTGGGGGCGTAATCCTTAATTTCCGCTTCTGATGTAATGGCAGCTAAACATGAGCTTCTAAATTATCGATTGGAAAAACATTTGCAGACCGATACTACTCATGTAGACAAACATATTAGAAAATTTTTCTTCTTAAAATAATGCATGGTTTGTACGCCAGGTGGCGTAGACGTATATCTTATTTTTGTCAATATCTCTACTTCTAGGAGTCCGATTTGAAAAATAATTCTACTTTGTTGGATAGTGTCTCCAGTGTGACATGGCTTTCACATAATTTCCAAATTTTCAAGTAATTCATAAACTTTCCGCAAAGGGGCCACAGAGGTAAATTGCGTTTCTCAGTTATTGATCCTAAACCTCCGATTTGATGATTTTTTTCTGTATTGCGTACAAAACCTGATGGAAAATATTTTTCCCATAATTTCTTCTGTTTGGTAAAGAATTGTTTGGGCACCAGCGGGCATAAGTGTTAAGTTCTGCTTCTGATGTATTTGTAGCAAAATCTGGGCTCCCAAAAACTCGACACATTTTTCTTTTATCTTGAACCGATACCGCTCATATGGAAAAATGTTTTGAGGATACTTTCTTCTTAAAATAATGCATGGTTTTACCAACAGGGGACGTAAAGTCACATCTTATTTTTGTCGATATCTCTATTTCTAAGAGTCCGATTTGAAAAAATATTTCTGTGTTGTAGAGCATTTCCGGTGCGAATTGTATCTAAAATAAATTCATGTTTTTCTTAACGCACTAGTCTGCAACCAGAGGGCGTAAATTCACGATTCCTTTACAGCAGTATCTGGGGGATTAAAAACCCGACTGAAAAACTTCTTTACCGGTTCAATTGACTTTGAATAGCTTCATAAATTTAATTTGCCTCAGAACGGATTCAGAAGACGTTCCTATTACACCCGAAAATTAGGTGTCATCTTTCTTGTTTATATTTATGTTGTTGTCGTTGCTGTTGCAGTTCCATTGATATGTTCCAACCATTAATTGCATTACGTTAGCGAAAGGATTTCAAGTGTTAATGAAATATTTCACTTGGTATATGAGATTAGCCTTGAACAGTTCTGTGCAGTCAAATATGCTGGAAAACAGTTGTCCCGATGAATGTAGAACGGACTTTAGTTTCGAATAAGGGCAGCGAGAGATATTGAGGTTTTTAAAGAAAATGCTGTAAAATAAAAACTTACAGACTACTATAGCTACACATCCTGATACTCGAAATCGGTTATCAGGATGTGTAGCTACGTATTTTAAATTTGCATCATGGCAACACAGAACGTGGTGAGCGAACTCCCATACAAACAACATGAGAGAAGTGAAAAAATGTTCCTTTCGCCGTTAAGTCTGAAAGTTTTCTGAATGTATTATTTTCAGAGTGATATTAACCTAAAATGATGCCAACACGACGTTTAAGTATTACCAGCAAAAATGTGGTTGTTGACATGTTACATGTAGATGAACGGCGGATCGATGTGGCTGCTGTTTCAGGAGTTTCGCAAAGTGCAGTAAGTATGCTACACACAAGATTTCTACGGTTTTGAAATATTGCAGATCGACCCAGGTATGGTCGCACGATGATACCTACCAAGAATCAAGATCGCTACCTTCAAATAAGTGATCCAAGAAGGTTTATTACCACCAGTAACCAACTCAGATAATCACTTCGAGTTGCTTCCGGTGTCCCAGTATGTACTCAAACGGGATGAAAGCGTCATTTCGAGTACGGACTCAGAGGAACGAGGTCACTAAGAAGTATAGTATTTGACATGAACTCACTGTCGTCAAAGGTGCACCTGGGTCCAGCAGTACATGTAATGGAATACAGAAGAGAACCATGTAATTTCCACAGAATAATCCTGTTTCGCTTTTTATCCTGATACTCGATGAGGATACTTGCGGACAAAACCAGCACACGAATGCAATCACAGTATGTGCAGTAGGGTAGAGCTAAAAACACACTTTTTTCATTTGAAACGTGACCATGCGCAAAAGTTGCGATTTAGTTACTGAAATGACCCCCGAAATATGGATGACTTTATTTGATATCTTAGGCTGCCCCGAGAACCTCGAAGTTTGAAAGTTATAGGGAAAAATGGTTTAAAAACACCCGCTTTCTCCAATTTGTAAATATAAAAAAATACTGTGTCACCATGTTATTTAATATCTCCTTTGAGTGTATATACACGGGTAAAAATTCAGCAGACGTGAATTAATTTCTTAAGCTTCCCCAAAGAGCTCAAGATTTGTCATATTTCTCCAAAAATGGCATAAGTTATGTAAATATGATTGACACCAGCCTTACCTAGTAGCATAACTTGAGGAGTGAGTTTATTTCACTTGGAAATCAGACTTTTTTTCAAAACTTAGCATCAGCTTCCTATCCAAAATTTTTGCTCTGATGAATCCATCTCTTACAAGAAGGCCGCACACATGAGCAGAAGAATTTGTTACAATCTTAACTATCCTCTCTACTGCCGGAGAATGGCAGGGTATTTTTTTAAATTCGTGGCAAGAACTTGGATATTTATCCAACTGTAGTAATTCCAGAGGCTCATCGTCTTTCCATTTCAGTGTGATGGTAGGCTCAGACACATTAGGCTCTTGCCAGTCAATTAGGTCGATGTAATCATTGCTCTGGAAATTCAGCTTAGGAATCCGATACTTCCTAATAGTAGTTGTTTGTTCGGAAGATTTCCTGGCTTTCATGATACGTTGAACAGAAAGCTCACGGACATAACTTCTGTCGTCAAACAACATTGCAGTGAGCAAGTTTTCTGCATGGGCAAAACACCCGTTCGTTGTCTTGGACGACTCTTTTTATAATATTCTTTAAATTATCTGGAAGATACTGAAACCTAGATATAAAACGCTGCAAATTTCTTGGACCATCTTTACAGGTACCGTTACATTTGATCTTGAACCCCGATGGTGCATATACTTTCATTATGAAGGTGGCTAGTGAGAGAATTTGTGGTGTTGGATCACTAGTTCCAACATACAAATGCGGAATTCGATTTGAGAGGGTCAGCCAACGGGAATGTGCAAGCGCTTCAGGATCCCGATTTGCCAGATCATGTGGGCAATCACCTGCAGAGACTGCCTTACAAATTTCCCACAAATAAAATTGATGCGAGCAGCTAAGATCTCAATAGTTAATGTCGGACTGAAGCGAACATTCAATTTTCTGGAAATTAACGATAGGAAGCTTTGCGCACGTCTTCAGGGCGCTTTCCAATCAATCCACTAAATCCTCTTGGACCTGATGTTTTCTCATCAAGTGCTTCAGTGGAGTGGCTTAAAGGCATTTATGAAAATGAAGTTGACATATAATTCAGTGTACGGGAGATTTGAGCTTCTCTTCAAGGCGCCTAATTACACCTGCATTTGTGCCGGTATTAGTCACTTCCCTTCACTTCCAATAAAGACTAACTTCGACAAGTAAAATGCTTTCTGATTCAATAAGCTGAATATACCGTCGGAAATGTCCCTTGCACTCTTGCTCTTCGGTGCAAAGTTTCCCAAATAGACTGAACCCGGTTCTTCAACAAGTGTAATATGCTCCTTCCATTCTTTTCGCTTGTGTTACTTGCCATCATCTGTCCGTGTATTCGTAAGAGTTTCATCCCTTCTTCCGTCCAAAAGTAAAGCTACAATCTTGCGACCAGTCAAGTTTACCTCATCTTGAATTGTTTGACGGGTCTTTTTCCTTTCTCGTCGTACTTTATGCCGGTCAATAACAGATACATTACATTCTTTCGAATGAACCGGTTCACTTACATCATGAAGCAACGCCGACGCAAGATCAGCTGCCGCTCGGTCTCTGATGCCTCGCCTATCTCACTTTCTAGAAAATGCAGACAGTGTCGTCTGACGCCTAGGTTTCGAAAAACGACGTGGAGTGCAATTGTAATCTTTCTCCGAGACCAACAAATGACTAGGACCCGGCTCATCTGGTTTTCTCTCAGAATTAGTATTTGTATCGTCTTCTAAAGGTTCATACTCGACTCGCATAGCCGATTTCAGTGATGCAGTTTTCTGTAATTTCCTACGGACATGCTCTTCCATATCACTCTTTCGAGCAGATCTTTTCTTCAGTACACTGGCGGTTTTTGCTACAAGCCCACCTACTATCATTCTTCTGTTTGTTCTCTGGTCCATCAGAAAGTCTCGTTCTTTCTCGGGTACCTTTTTTGCAGAGCTGCATTTGCAGGTTCTAAAACATTTGCATTTGCATTAGCATATGTCAAAGATACGTTGCGAATCTGCACGAAATTGTTCAGTCTTCTTTCGGTAGGTTTCATCCATTCTTGCATCGTGTTTTTTCAGCTTTCGGATTTCAGTGTTGTATGCGGTAATACGCTTTGCAACAAATTTTTGGAGCGATGTCGGAAGAGATGCTTTCTTCCATATACTTAGCACTTTGTCCGCGACAATACTTGCTATTTCTGTTGCAGCAGGCTCATAATTTGCACCTTCCTGCCTATGAGTATTCCTCACAAGGTAGTAATGGCGCATTACATCTTCGTACGTAGCCAACACATTTTCATGCATATCCTTATAACTCCCGAGGATAGAGCAATCAGCTTTATTTCTTGTTTCAGCCATCTTAAGAGAGGTGCACAGACAGCAAAATCCGTCAAGAGTATATCTGTGGGTAAAAATGAGTGGTCCATGGTTTAGCGCTGCAGCTACCGTAGAGGATTGTGTGAATTTCCGGAAAAACTAAATTGGTTCTTTTTAACCTGGTAACATCCCAATTGTGTCCGACAAAGAAACTTCAACAGTTTTAAGTTTCTTGAGAATCATTCGCATCATTTCTTTTTTGACATAGATATAACATTCGAAAATAACAAACTATTTCCCTGTTATGTGTATGATAACACATCTGCTCTTCTAAGTATCGGATTGCAAAATGATCTTTCCAGTCCATGTGTCAACGTAAGACCAAAATCCTTAAGTGATCCTTGGGGAGCCTGAAAAGCATATCAAGCTCAAAAAATAGCGTTTTTCCAGTGAAATTTAGTTTCACTTTAGCACGCTGTCCAAATAAATAACACTATGAATTATAAGTGATGAGCAAATTGAATTAATTCTCGTAATTTGTTCTAAATTCGTTGAAATCGACTTTCCGTTTATTCAACTGAAGAAATATATTTGAAAGTGACAAAAAGAGCGCCATGATGATGTTAATAAAAATAGCGAAATGAAGATTTAAAACTTCATTGAGCTCATTTGTAGGATGCACGCTTTCCGTTTTATTAGCTGCCGAAATATAATTGAGTGGGATGTATTTCACCCATATGTTTTTTCATATATCGGTATATGTCTTATGAAACGGCCAATACGAAATCTTTGTCCAGTAGCGAAAATATGTTGTCATTGGTCCGCTGTTTTGAGCGATAATGAAACTGTAGGATTTCGCATCAGGTGTATAGTGCCTGTACTTCTCCATTTTCAACAGAGTTCTCGTAATTTTTTTATGGATATGTCTATCACATGATGGGCTGATACCATGTACATACCATAAAACAGAAGTAATAAACTGAAAACTTCTGTGTTTACATATTATATTAATATAATTTTCCGAACTTAGTACTGAAAACAAACCACATAATTGTTTTTTCTGTTTTAGAATGCCCAAACGACATGCCAAAAATATTCTGAAATTTGTAAAATAATTTAACATTTCTCTTCGAAAATTTGGTTTGCAAAAACACACACTTCTCTTATTTAAAGCAACAAATTCATTTTGACTTAGAGAATGGTTGGAACTTGAACGTTCACAAATGGCCTTGTTAAATTATCACTTACAAAGGTTGATGCGCTTTCAGCAATTTCTTTATAGTGGAATTATATAAAATGTTCAACATAACGTTTGCGTTATACCCCATCCAGCAATATGAAACACATTTGAAATGATTTACAGCACTGAAATTTTCTGTAAGCCATACTTTTTACCCCTGTTCATTGAAATCATTACGTAATGTAAGGCATTTTCTAAACATCGGGTTTGTAGGTGAATATATGATTGAAGCCCTAGCGAAGGTTTAAAACCTCATTTATCATTAACTGAACCTTTCCTTCCAAAAAAATCTTTTCAAAATGGTGCCCAAAATTCACGTGACGAAGATAAATTCGAGATGAGTGATTATAAAATTTTTTGGTGGAAATGTAACAGTAGAAATGTTAAGTTGACGTATCCAAGCAACATTGTTCTTGATTCTATGGAAATCCGCAAGTGGATACCTACGTTAGCGAACTGGCCCACACGCAATTTCGATAAACGTTGTTCCCAGAGGAGTGCTGTAATTTAAGTTTGAGTTGAACTGTAAGTGTAAGATGTAATCTACACCATCCCTCAGAAAACACTTAGAGAGATCAGTACTTTGAAAGCTGGTCAATCGTTTGCTTAGGTAGCAAGATGGCTTAATGTGTCTAGCCACGTGGTGTCCAATCTCTGGATACAGTTTCAGAAAACCGGAACAACGACCAAATATCTGGGACAAGGACGCCCACGAGTCTCCACAAATTTAGACGATAGGTTTTTGTCTCTAACAGCTCGCCGCCACATGAAGACGACTGCCAGACCAGTCTCCCATGACCCATACTCTGCTACAGGAACCGTGATACCGATAACAACAATTTACAGAGGTATCCATGAGAGACGTCTGTATGCATGAAGGCCAAACTTAACGACATTTAATAAAGTCCATACCAAGGCCGATTATAAGATTTTTAATTATAAGATTATAAAGTTTAATAATTTCAAGCAGTATATTGTCAAAAAAATTTGGCCACTCAATGTATGATACATCCAGAAAGTAAAAGAATTAACTGAACAATACCGTGTTTCCCGTAAACTGAACAATCTTTTTTCATTCCTTTTCGAAAATAAAGTGAGATACATTTATGTAGGAAATTATTTGAGCTGTGGCATCTTTCTTTCTTATCTCTCAGAGGAGTGGTATTAGTAATACTTTATAAATAACAAATTACATCGTTTCTTTCCACGCCAGATTCGTCTCATTTTCAGGCGTAAAACATTTTATGAAGTAGGAAATTTTCGAAATTTCCTGCTTCGTAAAATTAAGCAGGAAGCTTCCGCAGTTTATCAGAAAAATGTGAAACAGTTTATCAGAAAAATTGGATTTTTCTGAAGAGGCGTGGTTATTTTTATTCAAAATAACATTATACGTTTTACTTTACAGATAAACGTTGCACTTCCTACAACAAAAAGAGCTTTAGGCTAATTAACTCTAACCCGAAACCAAACTGCTCAATGCGATAATCATTATTGACTTAACCGAAGTCGCTATTCAAGCGTTTTTGAACAGTTTTAATTAGATACATAGAACCTTCAATGTAGTGTATGCTATATTACATTTAGTTTCAGAAACAAATACAGCAAACAATTCAGTAAACAAACTGGTTTTAAAATCAGAACCTATAAACGGAACACAATGTAAATAAGCATAGTTGGTAAAACATACAAAGTAAAGGGTTAAAACCGATGGAACAGCAGACATTGGTATGTAGAACAGTCACACACCTAAACCAAACGCAGTGCACGGTCAAACAACGTCCGCTGATGTTCGATATGCATATATGTCACAATTCCAGAGAAACAGCTAACCGCACCTATAGTGTCTTATTCCAGTTGTTGCCCTTAGTGCCCAGGAACGTAATATGGAACAAAGAGGCCAGGTTAACCATTTTCTGCAGGTTAGAATAATTGGAAAGATCGAATTCGAAGAGTCACACACTGTGGTCTCTACAACACTAAACGTGCCGCAAAGTTTTATCTCAAAATTCTGGAAAAGCTACCAAGACACAGGAGAGGATAGATGTCAACTAGTGTAAGGTCGTCCAGGTGTCACAACCCCTCAATTGCACGACGCCGTAGAACGCTGTCTACCAGGGAATTCTCTCCAGAACTAGCGGCCGCCTCAGGAATAAGAGTTTTAAAACAAATTGTTCACAGGAGACTTAGGCTGACTGACACCAGTGGCAGAGTCTAGTAATTTGTGTACCGAAAGTTTGCATGTGTAATTGCTAGTGGAATGTTTCGTGTTTTCTTATCTGAAAAGCTTTTGACAGTTCATATATCAACTACCTTTTTATATTTAAAAATGGGTTCCCTTCATTGAAATCCTCAATAAGATTACCGTGAATGCAGAATCGCAAATTGTTTCTCTTTTTTTCAAGGGGTAGTCCACAACATATTTTTTTTGAGCTGTCTACATACCGAATGGTTTATAAAATGTCTTTCTAGAATAACGAGGAATGGAAATATTGCGACGAAATCTAGTAGAAAGCTTAGGTAGTTATTGGAAAAAAGATTTTGTGAAAAAACAACATTAGTTCCTTACCTAAGCTCTAGGAAAGAGATGGCGCCGTTTACGCAACGAAAGAAACAGCACGTGAGCATAGGTTTTGGGAAAGAACATGCTCAATATTCTCGCGATCACGAAAGAAAGCATGCTATACAAAAATGACGAGATGTCGCTTTTACGACTGAAAGTAGGTCACGGTCAATGTTGGCCACTTAACATCTATTACTCATTTCAAGTTTTCAGTAAGAGCGAAAGACGTCCAGGTAAACTCTGCTTTTCAGGTATCATCAAAGAAAGGAATCATAAGTAATAAGTTCCGATGAGGGCGATGGGTAGGGCAGCGAAACAACTAATAAGTTATGATTTTATTGCCAAATGTTAAATTAGCAATTCCTTTACCTAGCGATATACATGTGGAAGTGAACCGTCCTGCATGAACAATGTAGTGTCCAAACACTATCATTTCTGCAACGCGGATTCGAAATGTTACCACAGTAAACCGCAGTATAGTGGTTATTGTTTAATGTCCTGAGCCCATTGGTTTGATGTTCTCGTGTAAATGTAGTCCAATGATGAAATGAGCTGCTCAGCCACACCGTGCTGTCACGTATGGTATCTGTAGTGGGTTTTCCTGACAATCAGATAGTTGTGGAATTCCTCATATTACCCAGTTCTGCGAATGCCAGTTTACTAATAATGAAATGTGCCTCGTCTGACCACATAAACAAGCTATCAATATCCATTCGTGCCAGGAGTCCGGGTGTGTTTTTTAAACATTGTTTCTTTTCATTCGGAATCACTTTTTGCTTACACGTAAATTGCAGGGATGCCATCCCACTAGAGATAGCAGTGTTTGGCGGACGGTTGAACACGGAAGGTGCAACTTTACGGAAATTTCTCGGCAGGGTTGTGTGCATGTGCGCTTTGGGTTGACCTGTAGTTACCAGCATCCAAGACTTTATTCACAGCCCTTTTGGAAATTCGAGGATTTCTTGCAGGCGATATACCCAATTTTCTCACAACGTACTTTTGCATATTTCGCCTGTCCGTAATACTTTGATTCGTCGATACTGAAGTATTGCAGTGCTGGCTTAACGGTTTTACTTCGCAGTAGCCATAATGAATACCGGCAGACTGATTATTGCTGATTTTACCCTGACAGACCGAGTATGCCAAATTTACACGCAAGCACTTGCATAGGAAACTGTCCATTTGAACGACCGCAATTTCTTGGAATATAGAAGTGAAGCTTCACCTGTGCATGAAAGATAATCTCTTTTGGTGGACAGCATGTTGAGTAGATTTTGTCCAGAAACGCTATGCTGCCTAAGTTGACGCTCGTGTCAGATATTTTTTCTGCGTCTGCAGAGAATTATTCCATAAGCGGCGATATTGCGAAGCATTGTTTTCGGTTAAATTGTTTTTCCATTGCCCTCATGCTACCTACCTACCGCGTTTCTTCTCTGATATCTTCATATCTCGTTTTTGCACTCATATGAAAAGGAATACTTATTTTATACCCATCCGGTGTGTTACATGTTTAAACTAACCATTCATTTAAATTTCACTATATCTAGTAAATATTTGCTTGGCAGTCTTCTTAATTGCACTCTGACCCAGAGCACATACGCAAATTTTGATGTCTTATCACGCGAGTGCTTCCTGAAGATTTTAAGTTTGGAAAGAGTACAGCGATCTCTGAAACATTGCCTTTTATATTGTAAAGCACATACAATTTTATCTTCCCTCTTACAGGCGGAAGAATCGATGAATACTGTAACGTAATACTTTTTCGGGTGTAAGGTTTGTCTTACCTTATGTAAAACCATGACTAAGGAATTATTTAACTAAAACAGAATTCGATCCCATAGTTGCACGGGATAGCTCAATTTAAGGTTTTTCGGCTAAATGAAACATTTACAGAAGCCAAACTTACGATAACATTTTATTGGTCCAGAAAGGATTGATGAAAACCACAATATAGCACTGCGAGCTTTTTCGCTTCACATACATAATATCTTAATTACTTATTGTATATTCTAGTTTAGCAACTATCGAACATGTCCACACACACTAAAAAACTACTGTATCTTTCTTTTTATCTAACGTTCTTATCACATTCACACGTCAATCTCTTTGACCTCAAAAGTGTGGCCAACCTTATTCATGTGAGAGCGAAGATATCATGTTAAATTTGGAAAGTGGAAAAAAGAACAAACTGAAATTTACATAGGAAAAGAAACTAAAAATGAAAGGTAAATTAGAATATACGTCACACTTCCTACTGTGCATATTGAGCGACAGCTCATTTTAGTTCATGCAAGCGTAATATGTATTCTCCACTTCGCGTTATTTAGAGAATTTTAAATTTCCGTAAGGTGCGTTTTGAACGTTACGCTTTTTGAATTATACTTTGGAACATGTATCATTCAATACATTTTTAAGTGGTATGTTATCCAGGTGCAAGTAATGTGGACATGCAGTGAAAATTCTATGAGTTTATTACTTGAAAAATTATATAAATGTTATAAAACATGGATTTTCAAAATCATATTTTAAAATTTCCCTCTCCGAAAAAAAAATGCCTCTCGCTAGGCTTTAATAATTATTCCTTCTGAAAAAATCTTGTGGATATTGAGCAGGTATTTAAACATTCCTAAGCAAACATACAGAATTGGTAAACCATGCCTGAATTGGATTTATAACATCCGTTCCGAAGGTACACAGGAAACTTTGGAGCTTGTACTTTAGTTTCGGGCAAAGTTAGAGTGTTTTTAAATTTAGATTTGAGGAAATCGTTATACAGGCTGACTGAAAAGATTGCTGCAAAACTAAACTGAAAGGTGAATTAAAATATCTATGAATCGGTGAGACATGCGGTTTGCAGATAAAAATTATCCGAGGCACGGAATTTTGTGTAGCATAAAATTATAGTTCAAAATTTCTCCAATAGAGGGCGTTGTGGCCGAGAAAACAACGAGAGGTTATAATTGTGAAATGTGATGTGCGTTAAATTATTGAAACGTTCTTGATTTTAGCATGATCTACAGATGCAAGTAGTCCATGGGTCCACCACCACATTTCAGTAGTGTGTGCAGTCGTTTCCGTTGACATGTTGTTCAATGCCTGATACAGCATTGAACAACATGTCAACGGAAATGGCTGATACCTTCTGCCATATAACGTTTTTCAACGAGGTAAGGTCTGGGGATTACCTCTATAGAAACGGGATTTCAAATAGCCCCACAACCAGAAATCAGCGGGTGTGAGCTCAGGGGATTTAGGAGGCCATTCCTGTACACTATACGTGATCGACAGACCATGGGCTCTAAAAGTGCAGGCCGGATTCCATGCACGACTGATTTCCCGTTATATGCAAATCATTAGCTTAATAAAACCGCGTGGTTTTGCAATCAGAACGAAAGCACGAACCTTTATTATTTTCGCAAATTGAAAATATGTCGGTGTTTCTCCGTAATGGTTTTTATGTCTCACCCTAACGTTGCGTTGTGCGAGTGGTGTTCAAACTTAACTTCTGAAGCATTCTCTGCGGCACCGCCATCTATTGTCGTGATTTTAAACAATATTTATTGTCCATCTATTGTCCTGATTTTTAAAATATTGTTCAAAATCAAGAAAATATATGGCGCTGCCGCAGGGAATGCCACAGAAGTGACGTAACATTTTAAATATTTTTTTTATCGCATTTTACTTTTGCACCGAACTTTTGAATCACCCTGTATATCCCTTTACTGCATCTTTTTCTCAGTACGTTATGGGACTAAAAGATTATTTTGTTTCCAGAATCCTCTGTTATTGTTACACCCTGAAATGTTTCGTTAAAATATGAAGCAGTATATTTCAATTGAAAAATACCAAAACGTTCCAAATTCGAAAAAAATAAGCGTCCGTACGAGAACATTGAATAAAAAATATATACATAATTTATGTCGAAACGTTTAAATTAAAAAACATTACCTGAAATCGTGCCGAAAGAAAACGGTACGGCTAAAACTTAAGGCAGACTGTTCACTGTTATTTGAACATACAAAATTATGTAATTTTCTATAACGATTTTGATGAATTCCAGTAAGTGTCATAAATGTCAGACAGACCCACAGCATAGGTTTTCCAAACAAATTCAAATATCCTTCACCAGGAATGCATATTCGTACCAGTGTTGTACCATGAACTCCTTATTTAGCTAACGTATAACAGAAGCCATTGCTCTTTGCACGTTTATAAGTGACACACGGAAAAACTCTCACTGGCCGCCACCGGGTATTGAACCCAGGGTCATCCAGTTACGCGCCGGACGTGCTAGTATTTCCGGCGTGTAACTGGACGACTCTGGGTTCGATTCCCGGTGACGGCCAAAGAGAAGTTTTGCGTGACTTACTTATATACGTTGAAATAACGATGACTTCCGTTTGATATAACATTTGTTCTGTAGAAATTACAGGACGCTACTTTTAATAGAGGAAAAGTATGTTTCGGTTTGTAGAGGTTACATTTCGCAAGAGTTTCTGTCGCGTTCTTCAGTTTTCGGCGGACACATTACCGCAGTATGAAAGCAAATTACATTTTCAAGGAAAGTATTGGGTTATACGTGAATTCCCCTAGATTTTGAAATACTTTTATTAATTAACTAAAATTATCGCATTTAATGCTGGCGCTTGAACAAAAATTTTCAAATCCTTTAAGTGAATTCAAGTGTCTTAAACCAGCATGTAAAATGAGCAGAACAGGAATGCAAAGCTCCTGTTTATATCACAAACTAACACTTTTACTGTGAGGAGCAACAGGATAGTTTACTGCGTGTGCGTTTCTTAACGCTCTGGGGAAGTGCAATGTGAAAATCATGGTGCAATACGGATTATTGAAATAAATCCTAAACGTAGGTCGAGGTTTGAGAACTGAAAACTGTCCCTTCGTTACCGATACCTATACCTACTCAAAGGTAAATTATATAAATTATACGTGGTTGGTTCTATAGAGGAAACATATCCTACACGGAAAAATTTATATTTACACAACTTTTAAGATATAAAAGTGCAAGTTTTTTCGAAACATCATCTTTTGTTTTGCAACTAGATATTGCTTAAAGTTTTAAACATTCACGAATATATATTTAAATTTTTTTGAACAAAAAAAAACAAAACAAAGCATACCAGAGAGACATGAAAAAGCAAATATTAAATCAGACATGTAAAAGCAAGAATTACATAAAACATATAAAAAAGACAATTTGCTTTTACAAAGCAGATTGATTTATCTCACAGCACTTTTACGCAGTGAAATGTTTTACCTATGCTCTTCTCATTATCTTGTTCACCAATATGACTATCTGCATTTTTTCTAGAAGTCATATAATGATTGTTAGAGGCTATGATGAGGTTTAATTGGATATATTAAAAAAAACATCTTAATATAACATCATTTGTTGGTGGTTGTTCATGTGTAATTTATGTAGAACACCTCCTACCTTTAAGACAAATTTCCATGTACTTCACAATACATTAAAATAGGATGACGAGAGAAGGATTTCAAACAGGGAAAATAGCATGCAAATTTGATCTCAATTAAAAAGTTTCCATTAGGTATGTAATCTTTTGTGAAGCAACGTAAATGTAAGAGATCATAACACAGTGGTATTCTACTTCTTCCTAACCTTGATTCATGAAACTTAGAAATGAGATACTGTTAGCCTGAAGCCATTACTTTTGCTGTTCCAGTTGTTAATAGTTTTGCTATCCACATGGATACTGGCATCTGTTGCATGGAGTGAGGAGTTATACCAGTGAGGTGATGTACTCTTACGCTGTCTCCAAAAATGCGTTTGGAAATTTCTCTTAAATAATTTTACCCGACATATTGTAAATAACGACTTGGGTATGTTTCTTTATTTTTTTCTTTATAGCTGTGTGAGGCATCATTTGCAACGCTTGAAACTGTTGACTGACACAATCATTCCGAAATTTGTAATATTACCAGGAAAATGCGCGCTAACTTTGCCACCATGTTCCAAAACGGTCTGGTTTGAAACAACACTGTACCCTTACGATCAAGTATGTTTTAAATCTGCTTAACTGATATTAATCATAATTCATATACCAACTATATTTACAGCACTTTTAGGTAGTAAATTATGGCTATTTTTCACTCTTTCAGTTTTGTTTCAAGGAAAGGTTTGCACCCGAATGTAGCAGTGTCGCGATGGTGACGTCGCTTTTTAAGTGCCTTTGCAAAGAAAATGATTGTAAAGAGCTGATAAGAAATATGTGAATTTGAAGCTTTGAAAAATTAAAACTATTTACTGGCAAATTACCGGTGTATTTATGACTATAATAGTACCAAATATTTCTTTAGCTCACTGTATTTTTCAAAACATGTTTATCTCCTATATTTTGTATACATCGTTCTGTTTAAGCAGCATGTCGTATTTGGCGAATTTGTTTAAGATTTCCTAGTCCAAGTTTCGGGCTCATAACTTAATACTTTTCTTTCTATCCAAAGACATCTATATCAAACGCGATTATCGACATCGGAACATGTGAAATCTTTATAATCTCAGGAGCAACATTATTTAAAACATTTAGTAGAGCCAAGGATAGCTTTTTCAAATATTTTTCTGAGACTATATCGGAAAATAACCCAAAGATCCACCTCAAACACTTCTTTGAATTTGATCCTATCAAAAGGCGTTTAAGCAGATTAATGCCATGAAAGTAAAGGGCAACAAAAGAAACATGGAAAGCGATTTAAATGTACATTATTTTATAAAAAGTAAACTGAACGCCATTTAGCTATGGAAAGTAAAACTTCGATATTTATTTTTAACATTCAACTTATGTAATCTTTTCAGATAAGAAAAATTGAATTTAAAATTAAGAATACACTACGTTGACTTCATGGTGATCCATCCTTTCAAAGTAAAAGTATAAAGAAAGTAGTTCGATTCGGAATATATTGCAGGGCTAAAATGTGTATTTTTCTAAGAATTTCCGATCCGTTGTGGAATTACGTGAAAATACTTTTGGTAAAAAAAACAGTTTAGAATAATATCTTTTCTACTTAGTTTATCAGAAACGTTACTACATAAGAGAAAAGTTAAGTGCACAAAATTATATTACTTATTTTTTTTTACGTGTAACGAAAATCAGATAAATAACACACGTACGGAAATAAAAGATAATTTTTTCAAGCATATCGATTATTTTTTTTAAACGCAATGCGGAATATTATTTTTTTCTGTAATATGTAATAAGATGAATAGATTTTAATGATAATATCGTTATTTCAATTTTCGGTGCGATATTTTTGGAAAAATGTATCTCAATAAAAGGTCCAATAGGACCTTTCTGATTGCATTAAAATGAGGAACACTACTTTGGAATGAAATAAAGTCGAAAGTTCAATATCATGTTTTGGCAGTTCAAGATATCCTTTTGAATATATCCATCGTGATCATACTTTAGCTTTGATATGCAGGGTCAGCTGCACCACAGGGCCAACCGGTGCAGACGCCCCGGGCCCCGCAGTTTAGGAAATAAAAACAAGAGAACATTTTCTAGAATTCTGAAGATATATAATATTTTCTAGAACTGAAGAGATATGTTTTTCTTAATTTACAATCTCCTTCCCACTTCTAAATTAGTTACCATGCTTCGTCGTAAAGATACTGAGATTTGATGATTTCAAATTATTATTATTATAACCACCTTAAGCTGTTCCACATTCCTAAAATAGCAAATCAAATTTCATCATTTAGGGACTCCCTACTACATGTTCAACAATTTGTTTGTAAACCTGATACTTAAATTTTAATAAATGGAAATAACAAGAATAAAGTTGTTGTGGGGCACGTAATCCAATTGTTCAGTGACCTTAATATTAGTGCTGGAAATCTAAAAAAAAGCAATTTTCATACATGAGCGTGTATAAAAGTTTAAAAAAGTAACTAATTTGTCAGTTATTCCACTTTGCATCAAAAACCAATCACTAAAACATGTACTAGGAAAAAACTACGTATAAACGAATTTATTTAAGAAATATCCTTATTATTCACTACTCAAAAATATTTTTTATGCAAAAATATTTGCTACTCAAATTAATTAAAGTTCTCGCTTCATGATTTTGTGAGAAAGTTTATTTAAAAATCATAATGCAACGGAAACCTCTCCTTCTCCCCGGAAAGAAAATGAAACATTTTAGCACTTTTTACTCTCTTTTCTCTCTCTGAACTTTCAATCCATTTTATAGTCTTTTTCATAATTTCACAGAAATTTGTGATAATCCATTTTCCTTTGTGGCAGCTTTCGTGCGTTATTATTTTTCACGTACCTACTTTACTAAACTATGAGATTCGTTTTTCAAAAGCTCATGATGAAATTTTGCTCAAGGCCCAGCTATGAAATTTCACCCCGGTCCCCACAAAAGTTTCATACGGCCCTGTTGGAATGGCTTACTTAACAGGTCGATTGTGGACCAGAATGCTATCCTAAAATCCTGGGGTGTCTAAATAACTAGAGGCATGCAGCCCGCGATGTAACGAACACTTGGGATAAGTTGCCTGAACTAAAAACTTTTTAAACAACATTACATAAAATAAATTAGGAAAAAGCCCGCAGCGTTTACTATGTTAGTTGCTAAGGACACAGCGTTATTTTTTCAAAACATATTCAGTAAAATATTGATAACTACCCAGAAATAATTTTCTACTTCTTCTTCTTCTTTTTTTTTGTTTGTTTGAATCCTACATGTTTTTATAACACATCAATAAGGATCAGTTAACTCATCAATTTGACGTCTTCTCGCGTTCAGCTTAATCGAAAATTTTTACATTACGATTAGAAACATTTTAATGGGAACAACAGTATTTAGGCAATAACAGAAATAAATTGTAGGAATTGGCTTTACCCAGCATGTAGTTTCTTTCAATTCGTTGAGAGTGAAAGTAGATAAATAAAAAATTGTAAACTGCTGCTCGAGATTCCCGTGCGTTAGAGTAAAAACTTAGTCAAACATCTGGGTTTGTGTTGGAACATTTGGGCAATAATAAAATCAACTGTTGGACTTGGCTTCGCTCTACATGAAGTTTCTTTCGTTCGTTTGAGCGAATGTTACTAAATAATTAATTATAAACAGCTGCTCGAGATACCCATGCGCTAGGGGGAAAACTTTTCAGGAAGTTTTCGTCAATTTGGGGACACAGACTCTTAATAAGTGTCGGTAGCAAGTTGTTACGATTTTTTGAAAATTGGATTTAGACGTGTTTGGAACACACCACTTTTTCAGGGTATCCTGCTATAATCAGAACAACGCTGGGAGGATGCAGAGAAAAAAAAAAATGAAGAGAGTGATGCTTTTATGTATAAGATGATGTGACCTTCGTCTGAACGCACTGTCCAAAGTGCAGAAAGCTTTGGACTATCATTTTACAAAAACTGAGTTCCAAACTCGGAAACAAAATCGGCCGTTCTACTGCAAACATCGGGAACTGTAGTTCATTGGTAACCACGGTTCATTCTTGGATATTTTTCTGTGCATTGATTTATACCATGAAATGTTTGCGGCAAATATTCTGTTGAGAAAGACCATAACTGCGAGATGCATGGAGTTGGCGACAATTATGGTGTTGAAAATCATCGCAAGTGCGGGAAATATGAGCATTGTTCAAAGCGTTGGCTTGTGACCGTATGCCATAGATAGGAACGTGCTCGTATCCTTGTGAGGGACGGATGTTATATTGTGCTTGTGTTACGGCACTGGACGTCTTGATTCATTGGAAACAGTGGAATAGGAAATGAAAATTAGGAACGGAGGCTACTTATACCCCTTAGAGATACCCACCGTATTCCTTAAGTAAAATACAGTTTCTAGTTTGAAATTTCGTATGCAACAAAGCTTATTTCTTTTAAAATATTAATACCAAAATTTCCTTTTCTATTTAATACTTTATTTTTTTATTAGAGTTTAACGACCACCAGAAGCAAATTAATGGGCTATAAACAGTCGCCCCGTCCATAATTTAGGGACACTGGTCAAAGGGAGGGAGATAGACATTGCCGTCAGACATGCACATCTTCCATGCCTTACCAGGATTCGAACTCAGACACATCTCAGACGAATGGATGCAAGCCATGGCTGAGAACACTGAGGCATCGAATTGCCAACCACTTTGGATCATTTATGTTGGAAAACGAGGTATGGGAAGATGAACAGGTATTTTGAAAAAAATCATGCACCTAATTCACGCTACACTAAATGAATACGATACCAGTGACGTTTCAACGATTCTTCACGGGTATCAAATATATATATTGCTTTATGATGTATGGGAAAGTTTTTTATTTTCTTAAGTGAGATCTTTTTCTCTAAAAACTGACCTGATTACTAGATAAGGTTTCAGGAATATGTCTTAAAAACATGTCCATGGCTATTGTGGATGAAGGAGCAGGTGACGCTGGCCCTAACTTTCGTTGAATTCACATTTTCTTGTTCTGCACGTTTGGTCACAGATCCGTGTTTGAACAAAGCACTCGGACATTTATACATTTTCCGGTAAGACTGCAGTCTACATTATCATGTAACTATGGAAAGATAAAACGGGAAATGAATAATGCAAATTTCGAAGATGTAAATCCGTTTATTGGTGTAAATTTTCATGGCTGTTAAGCATGATAATATCCGAAAACTTGAAAATTGAATGTACGTTGCTTCGACTAGCGAATCCTGTGATGGTTACATTCAAATTAAACGGAAACTTGATATTCGGTCGCTATGGGTGGTGTAGTGCTTAGCATACTCGGCCCTATCCGGGAGACGATGGGTCCGATTCTCGCTCCGGGACGAAGACATTTTCAAGTGTTCTGATATTATCTGAATTAACGCCCATGTCATATTTACAACAATAAACGGATTCACGCCTTTCACATTTGTGATGTGCAATGGTGTAGTCTCTTATTTAATTCATTCAGGTGACATGAATATTTGAAATATGAAGTTTACCTGAAAGTACTTGAAAGAACTCGGAAAAAAGTCCAGCATCAAGGGAGATAAATATTAAAAAATAAAGTTTGGGTTTAACCGCAGTAGGTCATTTAGATTCATGAAGAATGCTATCACAATGCTACATGTGTAAAAAATTGTTTGCAATCTATGCAAATAATTACATGAGAAATTAAGCTTACATGAGAGATTATCAAGTTTAATTGGTTTTGGTTTTCCAACTTTAAAATATGAAAAACAATGACAGTAATGAATGAAGTGTTTCCACAAGATTGGCATGTAAGCATTAAACAGAATATAAGAACTTGGCGAGATCTTTAAGGATGCTAATAGCCTGAACATCTACCATTGAAGACTTTAAAAATGATTTCAAAAAATTGTTTTTGGTATCTTACCTAACAATATATAAAAGTCATAAACGTTGAACTTCTAGAATGTGATTTTGAGATTAATTTATCTAATTTTTACGACGTTTTAATTTTAACAACCGTTTCGTCTGAGATTAAAACTATTCAAAATATTTGTACACTCCTCAAATTTACTTGAATTTCTAAAGAATTTCTGAGATTTTAAGAGACATTTTCATCTCTTCTTTTTCATCTCTCATATCCCAAAACCGTTGTGACACTCGTCTACAGCTAAGCCACTTTACATGAGAGTGATACAAAATATCACTTGCTCACCGCCAGTACCTTTGAGAAAAGCAGTACACTGTCTGTGATTTCAGCTTCTGGAGGGAATGTAGTTTATGATTATTACCCCATGCTTCAAAATATTTTCAGCGTTTAAATCACGGCAACACAATGCAGCTTCATGTATGCAATGAAAATGTACAAATGGAGTAAGTGAACCTTCATCGAACAACATTTTTTTATCTTTCCAACAATGCCGTCTCTTGTATTAGCAACTGCAGGAACACCATCTGTAACTAAATATCCTAATTTAGACCAAGACATTTTTTCTACTCAAACATTGTTTTAATTTTGTCAAAACTATAAACAGCTTTCGTAGCAACATGTATTGGAATTAGTTGAAGTAATTCTTAAGTTACTTTGAAATTTTCATATACCCTGCTATAAAAATAGCCAATTGAGCAACATATGTTACGTCAGTATCTTTGTCAATTGCAAGGTGAAAACAAAAGAAATTCTGATATCATCTGATTAATTGATTATTTGTATCTGACGCTAATTCATCGATTTTACTAGGAACCGTGTTTGACGAAAGACTTATTTCTTTGAAGTCATTCACCTTGTCAGGGTAAATACACTCTACTGCTTTAACTAAATGCTATTTTATAAAACATCCATATGCAAACGCCTAGAATTTTCTGCTAGAATTTTCTTTAAGATATAGCTTACTTTCACATTAACTGTTTTCAGTTTAGCAATTCTCAAATACATTTTGTTGCGAACTTAAATTTGTTTTCAATTTCTTCAGTTTGTCCTCTCGATGGTTATCTTTTAGTAAATCACACTCGTCCTCTCGAAGATTCTTTTGTGGTAAAACATAATTCTCCCCATGCACAGTTTGAAAATAGCGTCGTAAGCTGTACTGTTTTGGAACCGCTAACACTTGCTTACAAATAAAGCACAATACACGATTACTAATTTCACAATAAAAGTTGTGTAGCTCTCCCTTCTTGTTAAATACTCTATGTTCATCTTCAGTGGATCGTTTTCTACTGTAACGGTTTAAAAACATACATGGTAAAAGTAAAATCGCACAAATCAATTTCAGTAGAAGAATAGTGTGGGACGCAACCAATGCAGCAGGATGAAACAATCCACCAGCTGACAGACAGGGAGATTATCAAGATCGATCAGTTTTGCTAGAGCTTGATTTAAATTCGGAACAAATAATATTTTCTTTTCAGGCGACGTCCGTTCCGTACTGCGAAACTGCGGTCTACGCTCTTGGATTCGTAGAGAGTTGGTCAGAGGAAGACACCTCTACTATTTTCGCAGTTCTTTCGACGTAACAATACGCATTATTAAGACAGTTATATTATTCGTAAATAAACATGCTACCTAAAAGTTTTGCTAAGCATTACTATGTTCATATACAGTCGAGTTGCATTATTGTGACCACCTCCTACTTTTGACGTCATCAACGCGTAGCCAAGGAAAGAAGCCATGCGTCGTGAGCTGGTTTGAAGGGTATATAAAGTTCGCTGTAGACAGTCTGAAACATATTAATCGCTGCTGTCATGGATACGAGGAGCTATTCATCAGATTTTGCAAGAAGGGATGATTATCGGCTTGCGCGCCATGGGTGGTAGTATTTCTGAAACAGAACAGTTTGTTAACTGTTCGCCTGCTGCTGTGGTTAAAGTGTATCGTAATCAGAGAATAGTACTATTGCGAATGAACGACGCGGAAACTGCGGAACACCACGCGCCCTTGATGTGAGAGGTGTCCATCGGCTGCGAAGGTACGTTAAGGCCGATCGACTTGCTACATTGGAGCAAATCACTGGCCGAATGAACCAGGGGGCTACCGGAAGTGTCGAAAACGACAGTTCAGCGAACCCTACTGCGTACGAGGCTCTGATGCAGACGAATGGTCACTGCACCTATGCAAAAGAAGGTGCACCAACAGAAAAGGGCTTACATTTACACGGCAGTATCAGAATTGGACCTCCTCTGATAGGCAAAAGATTGCCTTCTCGGGTGAGTCACGTTTTCTGCTTCATCGAAGGGATGGGCCTTGGCGTTAAGGGCGAGAAACATCGGACAACAAACAATCTTCAACCATTTCTGGCTGAATACAAGCTTGTGGGGAAGCTTTATGGTCTGGGGAATGTTTTCTTGGCATTCTTTGGGTCCATTCATACCTGTGGAGGGCACTATGGACCGAATTGTTTATGAATTCATTTTTGCAGACCGCGTACACCGATACATGCGGATTGCTTTTCCTGGAGCGGATGGGATCTCCCAGAACGACAACGCGACGTGTTACACAGCTAGAAATATCCGAGAGCGGTTTGAAGAGCAAGATGAAGATTTCGAAACACACTTTGGCTCCCTAATGCCCTAGACGTAAACCTAATTGAGCATCTGTGGGACCACCTCGATCGTGTTGTTCGCTCTACTGATCCTCCGCCATGCACCCTCCAGCAGCTGACAGACGCACTGCAGTCAGCATGGCTCCACATACATGTAAACACTTTCCACCACCTTATTGAGTCATTCCCAGCCCGTCTGGCTCTTTTCCACGTGCACACGGCTGTTATTTAGTTAATTAGTTAGTTGATAGATTTTAATGGCGCAAGGGCCAAGTTTGGCCAAAGAGCGCCAGACACAGAACAACCAGTTTAAGATTTTTGAAAGCGGGGTGAGCTGATTAAGAGTAGACAGACTTGGTAAAGGTTAGAAAAGTGAATGATGAAAGGTGTGAAGACTAGTTAGTTTATTAGGTTTATATATATATATGTATATAGGGTGAAACACGGCTGTTGCTATGGATATTAGCTAATGGTCACCAGTAGCGGCTCGTCCATAAGAGCACAAGAGCACTTGAACCCCCTAGAAAAAATAGAAGAATAATTATACGATATAAATAATACATCTTTATTGATTGACGCAGTACTAAATGGCTTATCTTCAGTAAGTTTAAAAGAGCGGACAATGAAAAACAGCGTAGAACGCGCAAAGTGAGTTTAAGTATAATGACGCGCCTGTGGCTAGGAGCGGACTAAATACTGGACACACGGGATATGCGACAGACGGGCGAGTCCTTTTGCTCTCGGTAGGGGGCAAAACATATATACAAGCGGCTTAACGGAGAATACCGATGAGCTGCCTGTGACACAGCTCATCTCAGCTCAGCTCAGTTGTTGCACGGCTGTAGTTGACGTCAGATGCTCCTAACCTTTTCGCGCGTGTTACATTTGTGTTTTGGAGTTTCCAGTTTCGATTATTTTTTTGGTGATAAAGTTTTAGTTGAAATTACGCTTATTACAGTTTATCTATTGTAGTGTAGCTAGTGAGCTGTTGTTTTTATTTACTGTACAATAATGGAAAGTACCTGTAAGTACTCAGTTAGTAATTTAAAGGAAGTAACGTTTGGCAATTTACCCATAGAAGTTAAAATAGCAATAACAGAGAGTGGCAGGTCAACGCCCCGACTTAATATAAGTCAAACATCGACACCAAAATCTAGAACTTTTAAAAGTGAATCTAAAGAAGAGCTATACGGAAAAATTCCTTGGCGTTGTGGTTGTGAACAAACAAACAAAATATTTTGCTTTTCTTGTTTGTTATTTTCCCGTGAAAAGGGCGATCCTACTTGGGTGAAAAACGGCGTTTGTGACTTGGCTCATTTGACACAAAAAATTAAAAAACATGCAAGTTTTCATGGACACATAAGTGCTACATTGGATTTCAATTTGCTGGGAAAGGTTGACGTTCGTCAGCAGCTTGTCAGTGCTTATCGACAAAATAATAAAAAGCACAATGAACAAGTGACTAAAAATAGGTATGTCCTTTCTAAGCTTATAGACTGTATTAAATTTTGCGGTGCATTTGAGTTGGCCCTCCGAGGTCATCGTGAGGATGACGATTCCTTAAATCCTGGCATATTTAAAGGGCTTGTAAACTATTCTGCGGAACTTCACTCATCTTTGAAAGAACATTAGAGTACCGCTACTGTCTTTAAAGGTACCTCGAAAGAAAATGAAGATGAATTGTTAGATTGTATGCTTTTTGTATGTCAAGAAAACATAATAGAAGAAATAAAAACTGCACAGCATGTTTCTTTGATTGCCGACGAAACATCAGACGTGTCGTCTGTATTTCTGTTAGTTATAGCTTTCCGGTATGTTTTAGCTAATGGGCAACCAGTTGAAAGATTTTGAAAATTTGATAACCCTGAAGGGCACGACGCAGAATCTATAGCCAAATGTATTTGTACCAGTTTAGATTATGTTGTGCAAAATCCAGAAAAACTCGTATCTCAATGCTATGACGGTGCGAATGTAATGAGTGGGCACCATGCTGGCGTGCAGACCATAGTGCAACAAACCTATAAACAATGCTTTTTTCGTTCACTGTTACGCTCATCAGTTGAACTTGATTGTAGCTCAAGCAACAAGCCAAAACCAAGATGTCAGAAATTTTTTTTTCGGACTTAAGTGATATAACAATTTTTTTTCGAATTCCCCTCGGAGAGTGTCTGTTTTGGACAAGATAGTTGTCAAACGAATACCTCAGGCGTCAGCTACAAGGTGGAGTTTTAAGAGCAGAACTGTTGATACTGTTTTTGAGTACAGAGAGAAATTAATTGAATGTATGGAGAAAATCCAATCAACCTCTAAGCAACCAACCACCATAATTAAAGCTGGTGCTCTGGCTCGTCTCCTTAGAGATATTAAGTTCATATTTTGGCTTTCTGTTTTTCACAAATTGATGCCACATGTGGATATTTTGGACAACCAATTACAGCTAACTTACACTGATGCTGTGAGAACTAAAGCCAATGTTCACCACTTCGTCAATACCATTGATAAGGAAAGAGGTAACATGGACAAAGTGACAGAGCTGGTTAATCAGTACCCAGAAAATGCACCTAAACGATCGAGGCGTGAAGAAGATTTTTACTTAAGTAGAACAGTGGCTGCCAAGGAAACCTGTGACATTATTACAACGCAAATAAAAACAAGATTTTCATTCACAACATCTTGCTCAACTGTATCTCTTTTGGAATCACAAAAGTTTGAAGAGTTTGAACAGAAATTCTCCGAGAAATTGCTTTAAGATACAGTAAATGTGTATTCATTTCTTAAAAAAATCTCCTCAAGACAGAGCTTGAAATCCTTTACAAAAGAACTGATTTCAGAAACATGCGTGGTGCTGTTAGTCTTTTACAGTTTTTTATTGAAAACAACTTATTGTCATCATTTTCTGAAAGTTATAAACTGTTATTAATTATTGCAACAATACCAATGACGACTACTGAAGCTGAAAGGTGTTTTTCAACCCTAAAACGGATAAAGACATTTTTGCGGTCTACGATGTGTCAAGAGAGGCTTACAGCTTCAGCCATGCTTGCAATCGAGAAGGAAATGATTTCTATCATCGATAATTTCAATGAAAGTGTTATTGATGTTTTTGTGTCAAGAAAAGATAGAAGGATGGACTTTGTTTACAACAACTGTACTTAAAGAAAATGTTTGTGTAAGCTACCATCCAAGAAAATTTGTGTAAGTAAATACTAGACCTTACCATCATATGCAGCAGCCTTGATTATTTTCCTATTTCTGTGTGTTTTATAATCTAATCTAATAATTGAGAGCATGAGGCCTTATGACTAACTATCTAAATATTTAACACTTAAAACAAGCTTTCTGTTTTGCGTTTATTTTACTATAAAATTAAATGAAAAGAATTGTTTCAGTAAAAAAGAACAATTAGCATATTATAACAAGTATGATCAATAAAGTAATCCTTTATTATTAAGTTGTGAAACAGTTAAAGTACAGTAATTTCTATAAAAACATTTCGTTTCAAAATTAATACATTGCATCAAGGTATAGCAGCGCCTAAATTATATGAATATTGTAAGTAACACACAAGTGTTGGTCTCAGTGTATCTCAAAAACTGCAAATTATTAATTGTTAACCCCCTGTAGATGTACTCACGAGCCGCCACTGGTGGTCACAATAATGTGACTCAACCGTGTATTATATTTAATATATTATAATATACTTGAAAAAAGGTGATTAATTTTTATTTTGTAATCACTCACGCGGGCTTTAAAACAATTATCGCTGGGCAGCGAGTTTGAGCCCACTGGTGTACCTGAAAAACAACAGTATCTGTTAATCTTGTGTCTACCTTTGATGTGACGAACTGCAAGCTAACTGGCATTTACGTATGATGATAATATATTATATCTTCTGAGACTTTTCTTTTGCGTTCTTTGACAGAATACATGAGAATGGAGTTTCATACCTTTTTACTTAAGAGATTACTATACTTTACTTTAAGATCAATCTGCCATTTTCTTTCATTTTTCTCATTGAGTTTCTCCAGAAAAACTGATCATTATTAACTTAATACTGAATACACTTTATACGTACTAAAGTGTATTCTGAATACTTGCAAAGTACTTAATTCCCTTTTATACCCATTTATTTATATTCATTCAATTTTAATGAATAGTTATTCGGTTTATTTCACTGTTTAAAGTAAAAATATAAAAGTAGTTTGCATAGCTTTGAGTGTTATATTTGAAAACTAATAATTATCTATAATGTGTTTCGTTAGTATGTTAATTTTTGAATCCATCTGGAGCAATGTACGTCATCTTTCACTAGGATCAAAAATTGGAGAAAACGTCACCCCAGTAAAACCGTATTGAAAGTTCTGAAAACAGAGGAAAGACCTACATGGATATGAGACGTTGGTATGCTTTCAAGCGTTAACGACTCTGTTAAGAAAAATTTTAAAATACAATAATTAAGAATTCAAAAACTAAGAAAAACCTAAATAATCAGAAAAGTAACAAAGAAACGTCCCAGTGTTTAAAACGGGAATCATGTGTCAAATTACAGTGATTCAGAAAATCAAGAAGGGAAAAGAAAAAAAAACAATCTAAGGATTCGGGTGAAGTTCTTTAAGAAATGAGTTAATTAATCGTCGTGCAATGAGATATAATGACTTTCACCCTCTCCAATCGGAAGCACTTCATCTAGGATAGATTTCTTTTAAATTTCATATTTGCACCTGTCGACGGCTATAGAATGTATCGTACTTCTCATTTCTCTTGCAAACCTGAATTTATTCGAGGAATCCCAATTTCTACGAAGCCCTTTTTCTGCAGAAATTCCGTTGGGCAGAAAGAACTTTATAAACGCTTTGAATTTTTTTTCTGAAATCAGTCTACTATCTACGATGAACAAGAAACATTTTTTCTTCCAAAAAACATGGTGCCTTATTGGGCTATACTAAAACTATATATCAGAACTTGACTTGAATTATAAAGTGTGAGAACCCGAAATATCACTAATCTGCACGTCAAACACTTGTACCGTTCTCGGCCGACAACGCCATAACTCTCTGCGGAAATAGAGAACACTGTAAGCATCGCGTTGTTTCCGTTTGTTCAAACTTTGTTATCTTCTTCATAGCTTTAAGTGCGCCACATGTTTGCTTTCATATCTGAGTGTATATCATCTGTTTCTGTCATAATATTTACTAATGTGAGAATAACATATTTCTTCTCATTCATTAAGCACTTTAAAATCTCATCTGGTAGTAGTAGTCTAAATGGAAGTTCCCGAAATATTTCTTAAAAATTAGCACAATGGTCATGAATTTTATGCTATTATATTGTCTTGAAAACCCCTCTTCCTAATAATAAGAATGAAAATGAAACTAGAAATTATGTCAACTTTTAGGGCCTAAAGTTACTTTTAATTGTGTGCTTACAGTTAATCAATTGAAGAAAACTGTTGATGCAATAATAAATAGGTAATTCAATGTGATGTGAACCGTAGCCGATTTCTTCTATGCCGTCATTACATGTGAGCAAAAAATGGAATCCTTAATATCGAAGAGGTTGTTTGAATGTTGTAAAAAACAGTTTTAAAATATATGATGAATTATGTTTACAATTTGTGTTTACATGGACTGGCGATGTAGAACCACCTAGTACATAGTATGTAGCTTGCTGTGAAGGTTTGCAAAACAATTTACGTATTGTATTTCTTATATCAATATACACTGTCGTATCAGAATAACATGACCGCCCCCAGAATCACAATGTACCATCCCAGGCGCGTGACAGACTGTACGTGGCAAGGTCGACAGGAAGGAGATATTAGCGGCTGGCCAGGACAGATGAACCACAGTGCTTCAAGTGAGCAAAATGGGCAGATGTGGTGATCTGACGGACGTTCAAATATTAATGATCATCGGCCACAGCGCCAAGGGTCGACGCCTTACAGAAAAAGCAGATTCCTTGGGCTGTTCACGGTTTGCTCTCCTATGTACCTAGAATGGACCGCTGGCACACCGATTATCTCCCGACGTCATAACTGTGAAGCGCCAAATGCCATCGAACCCGAAGGAGGATGTGTCATTCGTCGACTGGTAAAGGGCAATCGACGCGCAGCAGTTCATAAATTGACAACACAACTTAACGCTGGAGCAGGCAATTACGTTTTCTCGATTACAGTAGAGTGAACGGTGTAACGTTCGATCTACTGTTATCGGGAAAACGTAACTAAACAGCAGAGATGTTTTCAAATTCTGTTTGATATCACAAGTTTTCTAGCACAAGTATTTTAATAATAATAATCAAAAGAATAAAATTTTGAATTTCTCGATAAAACAGTACTATCTGATTTTTCAGATCCTAAGTAGGATAGCTTTACTAGATTACGTTTCAATACCCATTTGCTTTTTCTTAATAGTCACCAAAATGCTGAAATTTTGTATTTTTTAATAAAACGGTACTATCTGATTTTGCATACCCTAATCGCGAGAGCTTGATTCGAAACAGTAGAGTTTGGCCGATTGGCTAGGCTTTAAATTATTATCGGACACAATTGTGGCTTTGGCATCTTAAAACACAGCTGTTTCTTTTTTAGGAAGGACGCAGTTTTCAGTACCTTTCAAGAAGTATAAAGATCGAAAATGGAAACAATAAAATAAAATAAGTTCAATCTCTGATAATAAATAGCTTATTTCCAATAACATAACACAATTAATTATGTATCAGTTGCGACTGTGGTTTATCAAATTTAAGAGGAAATCCTTTACGCTCCTATTTTATCGAGCAAAGAACGAACATTTACGATATGTTTAGAGAAAATTTTGCCCAGTTTCACCAAAGAACAAATGTAAAGTTGATGTAATTTTATACAAACAAAATCTGTTCCACTCGGAACAAAGATAAAAGTTCTTGTCTGTTTGGGCAAATGAGTACCGTTGAGTTTATGTGATTAGTCTTCCAAATGAATATGGCTCCCCAGAAACACATGAAATGTGGCCTTTTCGACAAGCCTTTCGTAGCAACATACATGAAACATATCGAAACGCACTTTTGCAATGCATCCATTTGTCCCCGCACGGGGATAACTGGTTTTCCAGTTATTTGGGGAGCGGCGCCCCCACGGCCCGAGCTGACCTTGTGACTGGTCAACATCTGATGTCATGCCACCGCTTTGCTGTTGGTGTTTGCAGGGACGGCTGTTCATCCAGCTGTTGGGGAGTCGCGGCCCCACGATCCCGAGCTGGTCTTGTGTCTCGCTTTTTCGTTTTTATTTATTTTCTCCACTGGCTAGTTGCCCGTGTTGTATACTTTACCTAATCGCTACCACGTTATGCACTAACACCCCGGTCTTGTGGTTTTGTTACCCTCCACCACTAACTGATTTATATTAACCGCTCAGTTCGTAGGTTGCTGAGATTCCGTTTAGGTTCCCTTCCAGGATTTGTCTTCTTTGGATTTCTTTTTTTCCTTTTAGCTGGTTTGGGTGCTAGACCTACCTGCATGTTTGCCGCGTGCGGAGACCCGTGAGGCGGAAATGGGATGTCTGGCGGCTGAGGTCGCAGGAGACCGGATAAGTGCCTCCTGTGTACCAACACTCCTCTTCGACCCCGGCTTCGCTGTAAACGGGAGGCTAGAGACTAACCCACCTCTAGTCAGAAGTCTTGTACCAAGTTGTGTACACGGCTTTAGCGGCTTTTTTGTCGTATAGCACGGCAGGGTGAGCCCGGGGGCTGTGGGATCATGCCAAAGGCGTTGGCATGACGGTACCCGGAGGCCGAAGTGTCCGCCGAGTGCGTGTGATCACAGCCAACGGACTATATCTGCAACGTATAAGCTCCCAGAACTGTGTCCAGCGTCATTTTCTTGGCTTGCAGACCTCCAGTTCTCCCTTGTAGGGCTCGGTGGTGGGTGGAGTAGTCTGCAGACGAATCTTCCTTCTTTTTTTCCATGGGTAAAAAGAACAAAAACTCCAAATTTAAGTCAAATGACAAAATGATAGTTGACAACGACTGTCCTTCGTCTTCTCAACCTACCAAGTCTCATACCCTTAAACGGTCTTTAGACCTTGACCTGGACCAAGAATGTGGAACCTCTTCTTCGACGGCTGTACCAGTCGCTCCGAAGCGTCGTCTCCCCTCAATTGCTGTGACTACGCATGCTACTCACTTGCTTGTAGAATCCATCGATCCGCATGAGAGACTGTCCACCAGATCTCCCTTTTTCATTTCTAAAGCTTTGGACGCTGCGGTTGGCCCCTTGAAGTCTGTGAGGAAGCTTCGCTCTGGGGACCTGCTTGTCCAAACTTGCAGTGTTTCTCAGAGTAACACTTTTCTGAACCTCACTAGTCTTCAAGGCATTCCTGTAAAAGTGACACCTCACCCGTTTCTTAACACCTCTCGGGGTGTTATTTCGGAGTTTGATCTTTTGCCATGCAGTGAAGACGAATTCGTGACTGAACTTGCTGATCAAGGTGTTATTGCTGCACGTCGTATGATGTTCCGGCGTGATGGTTCCATGATTAAGTCAAAAATGTCATCTTGACTTTTAACTCCCCGAAAGTTCCGACCGAAATCAAGGCTGGCTACTTGGTCTGTGGAGTTCGCCCGTACATTCCCAGTCCTCTGCGCTGTTTCAGGTGCCAGAGGTACGGGCATTCACAACGTTTCTGTAAGAGTTCCGCTCGTTGCGCAAATTGTGGCTCCAGTGAACATGACGGGGAAGGTTGCACTTCTGCGGCCTGCTGTGTTAACTGCGGTGAGGCCCATGCAGCTTACTCCCGCAACTGTATGAAATGGAAGGACGAGATGGCGATCCAGCGCCTCAAGACCCTGGAAGGCCTCTCGTACCCTGCTGCCAAGGCCAAGTTGGGTATTCGCAACACCCGCCAGCGTACTTTTGCCGCAGTTGTTCAGTCTCAGCCACAACCCGTGCAGCCCTTTGTTCCGCGCCCTGTAGCTCTCGCAGCGCTTGCCAAGCGATTTACAGCTGACCAAGCGACACAGGTGTTTTTCCCCGAGCTCGCGATTTTTCGACTACCTGATTCTGGGCCTTCTCTTTTGCAGCCGACCCTCTCTTCCAGTTTAAAGCAGAAAGCCTGCACGTGCGGACGACCCGGCCCTCAATCCGCAAAGGTGTGCAGTGTCCATCCAACTGTCTCGGCCTCAGCGAGGTCCCCACCCTCAACCAACATTATAGAGGAACATAGGGGGAGGAGAGTGACAGTTCGTCCCCAGCCTCAAACAACATTGCAGAGGAACATGGGGAGGAAGAGAGTGACAGTTCGTCCCCGCCCTCTGCCAGCATTGCAGAGGAGTGTGGGGGGAGGAGAGTGACTCATCCTTTGTGTAGTTGTGTTTAAAAAAAAAAATATAATTATAATAGTAAATTAATAAATTTTTATATAAACCTAATTAACTACCTTGTCTTCACAGCTTTCATCATACTCTTTTTCAACTTTTACCAAGCCTGTCTGCTCTTAATCATTTTCCACGTTTTTAAAAATCTGTGGCTGATAGTTCTTTGTCTGGCGCTCTTTGGCCAAACCTGGCCCTTGCGCCAATAAAATCCAACAACCAACCAACCAACCAATCCATTTGTAGAAATGTCATGCTTCCAAGCTCTGGAAATTTTAAGAATAGGATTTCATGAGCTTTTCGATTTTTCACCATAAACAAAGAAAGGGTGGGTGGTTTTTATTTAAGTATGCAATATAAAGCGCATTTTCATCAAGGTGCAGATTCATCTGTATGAAACTACGTTTGGATTTTGCATTCTCTTCACATATTAAAACGTAAGATATCGTATTTCAAAGTACCTTATGCATAATATTTACGATTTTACGGACATTTAACCTTTCCACAGAGCGAGGAAAACCACAGTTTCGTCACAGAAAGGAAATGCAATGATTCTTTCAAAAATACTAAGTGATTTACTGACTCTACCCTGGATTAATATTTTTTCTGATATCTGCCAGTACGTGTGGTGAAATTTGCTCTTCATGCAAGCCAGAAGATCCTGTTTAATTGGGACAACGATTAATCATAGCCCTTTATTTGGGAAGATCCTTGGAGAACATCAGCTAATGGATAATATAAATTAAATCTGATTCGCTTCTTTGGGCAGTTACATCGTTTTATGGCGACACAGACTGTAGATGTCGTACGAGTAAAGAGTGGCATTGAAACCATTTCTTGAGTCAGTCAGTGCCGAAACTCACAGTAACGAAGCACTTGCGTTTTGAATGCATAGTAACTTTGCTTCTGCTGCTACCGCATGTGTCAACATAATATTTCGGTTACGAGGAACACAAACAGAGTTTTGTGTGTTCTGTCTTTTCTGTGACTATTTCCAAGATGCCATGGAAAGATCTAACGTTAAGTGATAAAATCACCTTTTTCGTCTCACTCGAACACCAACCGTCCAAAACTACGCATCGCCAGATCGTGGGTTTACCTGGAATGCCAGAGTTTGCAACCTCGCGTATTGTAAAAGAAGGCGATTTTATTATGAAACATATTGTTATATCTGATCCTTGACGTATTATAAAAGAAGGTAAGAATGCAGTTTCTGAAGATTACTTCAATCAGTGGGTGACCATTACAACTTAACAGGGGATATTTTTTAGTGGTGCCAGGTTAAATCCTTAATCAGGTGATTGAACCAAAAAGCTGGGCCAGGTTAGTTTTAAAGCAGCAGGTTGGCTATCTCGATGAAAATTCAGTTATGAAAATAAGTTTAAATAAACACTCAGCCAGAATGGCAGTGCCGATATTGCAATCGGTGAACAAGGAAAATCAGCAAAATTTTTATCTTGGACTAAACATTTAGTGCAGATGACTTCTACAATGCTGATGAAAGAGGTCAACTTCACCGTGCAACGTCGGACAGTTCCCTCAGTTGCAAGCATGCAACACTGTCCAGTTCGAAAAAGCCAATAGATCGCGTAACTGCGTTGCGTTGCTCACATATGTCAGGAACTGATAAACAGACGTTATTGGTTATTAGGAATAGCCCAAGCCACGACGCTTTAAATGCACGTGATGGATGAATTCTGATATTTTTTTCAGAAAAAGCTAACGAATTGGAATATTGTGGAAGTGCAATGGATATAAAGGAACTTCCGTTGCCTCTAAAAAGTGTGCTGCACACCATCATTTGGATCGTTTGAAGAATGTTCAACTGAAATTTCGTCCTGCTAACACTACATTAAAGGTACGGTCGTTGGATATTGGCATTATAAAAAGTTTAAGGACATTGTATCACCGAAGGTTGATTGATTACATTTCTCAAGCAACTAAAGAACATTTCTAGAATCGTCTTCAACAGCAAAAGGAATCAATGTAAATGTCATAATTTTGCAATTATTTGTCACAAACAGCTTGCGATATGTAGGCAGAAACACGATTCAAAACCGCTTTTCTCATTTTGTATTTAAAAATTCTAGCAAGAACATGATAGCTACGGCCGATGTTAGGAGTAAAATAACTTCGGAACTGCAACACGTCAGGAACTGCAAAACGGCAATTGGGTAGACGCAATTTTTGAACAAAATTCGGCATCACACCTAGTGGATCAGAAGACCAGGGAAAAATATGAAGATATTAAAACTGGACACGAACATGTGCCTTAAATGTTGCAAAGCAGTTGTCAAGTTAATAACGATTTTCAACGAAGCATAAAAGGATTGAGAAATGTTTTAAAGCTGCTATCCTGAAATCATTTATGAAATTTTAACCGAAAATCCTCATTATAAATTTCGATCAAAAAATTAGTGAATATGGGAGAAAAAAAAAATTCATAGGTTGTACTTATTATGATAGAATTATTAAAACTTTAATGTAGTACGTGCACTTTAAAATTTGATTCCCTCTGAAGCATCATTTCCAGCAATTAACTGATTTTCTACTACAAAACGATTTCGTGCGGTCCTTTTACCAGAAAATATCCTTGATATTTTGTAAAATATTTCACATTTCTCGAACACTAGGGAAAAAGGAATACTTGTTCTTAAAGCAGCCTTAGTTTTGCCGACATAAAATTGCAGATTGATCAGGAAAATATTTTCCTATACTTTTATTTCTTTCCCAGGTAGCACAGCCTTGCAATTTAACGTAGACCGAACTGTCAGCCATCGTCTTCTAAAAGACGGTGGCTCAGTGGTTAGGCCTTCGTCAGATTATGCTCGTGCAATGCACTGCCGAATGCGAAAGAAATCAAATTTTAGGAAAACAATAGGGTTATCCCTATTGTTTTCCTAAAAATTGATCACATATATATTGTTTCTAAAAATTCCCACTGTCTTGAATCCCTGTGACATAAAAAATCGTTATCATCTGGTGTAACTACCCACCTGTTTATTTCTGTATTCATGCTATTTCCGGGCAACATGGGTGTTTATATTTAGTACCAACGTCTAAGAATTAAACTCGATGAAGAATGCTGTCACCTTACCTTCCTATCCACCTGCAAGAAGTGAAAAGTGATACCAAAATTCCTCCGATTTAAAACCACTATAGACGGCCAGTCGTTCCAGAGAAAGAAACAACTTTTTTAGCAACAAACCTTATCTTATCTAGTCCAGCTTAGAAGAACAAAGGTCATGGCACTCAAGACACGACTTTTTAGGCTCTATACCAAGCTCAACACTGAAACTACTCCCCTGGAATTAGATTTTTTCACGCGTAAATTACACATGCTAGTACAACGGCAATATAAATCACTATCGATGAAACACGCTAATAAATTTACCAGCCAAAGAAATCTGCAGCAAACTAACTCATCCAACTTCGTTGTTCCTATAATCAACATCTCATCAAAGAATTTTTCTCACGATGAGTTAACTACCTTGCACAGAGGACCTAAGAACGCTTTCGAAGCTCATCTACAGCCCTCGGAAAATATCCCGCTGGTCGAGAATTTGATCAGAAATGTTCCTTTTGAACACCGAGACGCACTCCGCCATCAATGCGCCCTGACGCTACAACAAACACAAAAACAAAACAGAACCAGGAAGAGAAATCCAATACCAAGGACGGATATTAACGCCTATAAGAACAATCCAACATTTGTTTTTGTTTTAACCGATAAATCCCAGCAGTTAGCAGCTTTGGATACTATAGACTACGAGCGGAAGATCAATGAATTCATCCAACAATCAGAGACAACAGTGCAACTCACTAGACCCCGGAACCGATGGACTGCCAAGCTAAAGAGAGTGGCAAAAATGGCACACCTACCACCAAATCTTATGAGAACCGCTAAGCTTCTTCCTAGACCCAAAATCTTGCAACTTATTGGGCGTTTAAAGCACCATAAACCATAGCTTCCTATTCGACCGATTGTCTCACGCACATCTGCTCCTTCCTGCCACCTAGAAAAAGAATTGGCGCGCTTCCTCATATCCTTCCTGCCTGAAACCGACAATGATCTGCCCTCGTCTACAGACTTCATTTCCAGAATCTCCAGCATTCCCATTCCTGAAAATCATCTTATGGGTAGTTTTGATATAGTGTCCTTATACCCATCCATCCCGATTGCTGAGGCCATTGACAATCTTAAACAAGCGCTGACAGCTTCTGCCTTGTTTCAACAAGACTCGCTCCTCCAGATTTTCCACCTTATTGAACTCGTCGCAGACTCTAATTGTTTCTGTTTCATAGACCAAATTTATAAGCAATCTAAAGGAGTCCCAATGGGATCAGCACTCTCAGCCGTGCTTGCTGAAGCTGTCCTTCGTCCACTAGAAGCGGAAATCCTCAGCGCTCAAACCCTGCTCCCAACAACATGGCTGAGATATGCCGATGACATATTCTTCATCTGGCCTCATGACAAAATATATCTCAATCGGTTTTTCGACCGGATCAATACTATGCACACAAGCATCAATTTCACGATGGAACAGGAATCCAACAACACGCTCCAGTTCCTTGATATACTTATCAATAAGACACCACACGGAAAGCCGCTAACTAGTGTTTACTACAAGCCAACACACATCCCAAACGTGATGCTGCCTTCCTCATCATGCCCGATGATGCCCAAGATGGCCTTTTTCCGACACCGGGCGCGAAGGGCCTTCACGCACTCTTCTGATCTACCTAGTGTCCGAAATGATTCAATAATTTGAGATTCCTTGCAACCACAGCAGGTAATGACGTACAGAGGATAAAAGCGATTATTAAAATGGACAAAAGTTAATTCAACCAGCCCTGACAACCGGACTTATGATAATCCACCCCGCTACATTGGATCCTTCCCCTACATACAGCATTTCAGTTATTTTCTCAAGAACTCTCTCCGGAAATTTGGACTTGACATCGGGATAAGAGGATCAAAACCACTCGCCAGGATCCTCAATTCAAAAAGAGCACTATCACGGATCTTTCAGACGCCGGAGTTCATTCTGTACCGCTAATCTACCCCGACGGATCAATGAAAGAATATGTGGGCATGACAAAGCGCTCCTTCAAGGTAAGATTAGCGAAGCACAAGAGAGATGTTGCAGCGGGAAGGGTAAACACAGAACTAGCGAAAGAGGTCAGAACACATTCAGCCACTCCACAATGGGGCGACATGAAGAAAATCGCCTCCTACACGAACGCCAAGTCCACTGCTATAAGGGAATCCATTGAAATTATAGCCAACTCGATCGCGTGGAACGATGAGCTTTCTTTTGATTTACCTTTTGCATGGCGCATGATTCTGAGTACACCGCACGCCTAGCACATGCCTTTCGCCGGCCTGCACGAAGTTTTTACGTTTATATTATTGTTATTTTTTTATTTAAATTCTTGTAAATTCTTGTATATATTCTTTAGACGTTATTCCACCCTGAAGAAGCTACCTGTTGGTGGTGAAAGCTCACTCGTTTTCTTTACTGTATATTACGCCAAAATAACCGGATTTTCACAAGAATCGTTATCATCTGGTGTAACTACCCACCTGTTTATTTCTATATCTTATACTTATAAACATAAGTAAATAAACATACTCTCACACAAAACAATATAACATAAATATTAAAATAAATTTAATACTCTTAGTTACACATTTTGTTGCCTTTAATATTAACATAAAACTATTGCCACAATATCCATAAAAGCCTAAAAGCCCAATACCGGTTCCGAAAAAAATAAAAAACGCCCACTTGGGGTAGCCCAATTCGGAAAACTCTGACTCAAATTTATTGGTACATTTTGCGGCTGTGAATTTCCGACAGTTCATCCACAAGCGTTAGCACCTCATGAAAATGTTTGGCACAAATATATTCTTCAGGTGAAATAAAAACGAAATTTTCGAGAGAGACATCTTAGGAAAAGAAAAAGGAACTTCGGAATTTCTTACACTTGAAGCCTAATGTTAGGCGAAGAACAAACAAAGCAAGCAATAAAGAAGATACCAATTTTAAATTTTAAATTTATATATATTAAATTTTCTAAATATTAAAGTGAATGATGTTGCACTTTTTATTCTTTGATAGCCAAATATTATAACAGATATTTTTGAATGCATATGATTGATTGATTGTTTTTTTCAATTTACAAAAATAATGGATTACCCTACTGTGAGTAAAACTAGAGTTTTCTGATTTTGTTATATCAATTTGTAATGAAATGTAGAGTAATAAACAACAACAAATGTGTGTGACTTTCACGGTACTTTTCTTCAGGCCCAAATTAACATCAGAAACACCTTTTCCTTCTGTTCAAGGATTTCTTGGCCTGAACACTTAAAGGATTCTTTTTTTTTACAGAAACCAAACACTTCCATTTGTCTCTTCCAGGACATTATGCGTTCTCTAATGAGGCGTGTATTTCTTCAAACCCCTGTCAACTACTAGTGCCTTATTTAGATTTTGAAAAGAAAGGTTTACTTTTTGAGTTAACCTTTCTTCTCAGCAGTGGCCAAATATTTTTTTCCTTTAGATTTTCCTAATGAAATAGGTTTTGAAAAAGACTAAAGGAACCGATATTTAATTAAATTTTACTGCAGAATTAATTATTTCATAGGACGCGGAACATACCTCTTGGAGTATGGTATCTTCCAAAACCAAAACTTAAGCATGTTCTATGTAAATATCCCCATTACCTTTTAGGAAGTATAAAGAAAATGAAAATGAATAAAGTGGATCATCTTCTTTACCTTACGCAGTACAGAAGATGCTCCATGTACGAACACCTGAAAAGAAATATTTCGGCTATCTTGCGGTAGTATGTAGCAACTCAAATCTATGACGAAGCTCTGACGATTAGAATACTATTCACCCGAACTTTATTTTGAGTCGTTCTTTAGTAGATCAGATAATAGGTGCTTTAAATTTTGCTTATTGGCGTCCATTGTTTGCTAAAAACAACCAGACGGACTTTCCTTAATTAGCAAGGGTAGTTTTCCCTATAGTGCGGAAATCATTCTGTAACACATTATTTATAGTCAACTTTTCGTGCAGTTCCTACATCGTGTGTCATTTCGTCATTCTTATTCTATGTGTCCTTCACATATATAGTACTTCAAAGGCGCTTATCAAATTTTCATTATTCAATGAAAATCGGAGGACAACTTTCAAAGAAGCATTCGGTTTTTTCCAATTTTTTTTCACTCAAGGTAGATGTCACTTTGATTGTGCACTTTTCACACCGTACGAATAGTCACAATGTTTTGTTAATTTTGAAGACGCTTAATTCATTCTCCTTCTACATGCAGGTAAGGAATTACTTATACAATGTTTCTAATTGAGAATCCCTAAATTCAAGTAGAAATGTTTCTTTCTTCATAGATCCCTTCCTCGACTTTGCGAATATTGTTACGGAAAGAGCCCTTCTTCACTGTTCGTAATGCTTTGGATGAAATATCAGTTCTTTATCAAAATTTTTATTATGCAGAGAATTTCAAATAGTTTAGCAAAGGCATGAAATAATTAAATAAGTTTGAAGTATAATTATATGTCGATCTTGTCTTTCCTTAAACACGCATACAAAATTTCAGACAGTGTTTATTGAACAAAAAGCTGTTCAAAATCAAGAAAAGCAATTGTTGTCTTATTCGGTGTCCCTGCTACTTATTTCACATCGCGAATATGGCTCATAAAGCTGATATCATGACAGATGAATTTCATAAATTATAAGTCATTAAGTTGCGTATTTATTCTGTTGTCAATGACGCTTCTGTAGATATGTTTCGAGAAATAAAAGATCTTTGTCGTAATTTTGGCAGTTATTTCCATTACCCACTTTATATTACGTAAAGTAGGAGAATTTAGATTTCCAAAAATCTCACAATTATCTGAAATCTCAAATTAAGAAAATATCTAGAAAAAAACACGGTATTGTGTTCGGCCCGGTATACAAGTGATTGCATCGACAGCCTTCACACCAGAAGATCGTGGGGTGAATTCCAGATAGGCTGAGTGAGCTGCTATGAAACACTGAATATTCTCTGCGAGACGGTTAGGCAGCGATTAGCCATTGGCTTCGAGGCATAAGCCCCGGCGCGCCTCTCCAAATAAGACATCATTTCCTCGTCTCCATTCGTACGTAAGGCCCGTTTCTTTAATCACTATTATAAAAATTTTCACTAATCATCTGATTCCTTTTATTCTGTATCTTGTCAGCCATGTGCCTTGTCTGACAGCACAAGTCCAATGTAATTTAACTTCAATTCTGATACGCAGCAGTAAATTGCTCATGGGATGAAGGTATTTGCTTCTTAAACTTCCTAAGGATGGAAATCCAACAAGACGTGAAGGAAAATCGGGAATACAGGGAAAAATAACCAAGAGTAAAATTATTTATAATATTTCCTGTGATTAGTTTGCTGAAATATGGAAATATAACTGCAATATAATTGTAAACAAACAAGTGTTTAAATTTTTACACGAGAGAGAAATACAACGGGAGCTCAAGATGCATGGCAGAAATATGTTTCACTATATTCTCTGCAAAGGTTTATTTAAATAATCACTGTCCTGTGTTTCTTCAATCCGTTTTCTTCAAAACAGAATTTTAATAGCTCGCTAAATTATTCGAATGGTATCGTTTACACAGCGGCGAATAAGCAATTCATTACTCTACAGTTTCATATTACTTGACCAATGGTCAAGATTGCCCAAATACATGAATGAATATGATTTAACTGTGAAATTTACAAACTTAACAGTACCAGTGGCTAAAGCTGGAGAAGTGTTGATGGTTACTATAATAACATCGATAGTTTCCCATAGTTAGAAAAAAAAATTGATAACTGTGAATAGCGTGTTGCTAACAACTGCTCAAAAATGTTCTTTATCTGCTGCAGTATGATTTATGGTTACAACGTAGCCCACCTTTCTGTATCTGCAACAGAAAAAGTCTCATAAAATTTGAAGTGTGTCTTTAGACGGTCCATCTATCCAAGTTCCCTGAATGTGCGAAAGCCAAGGTAAAATATATTTCATGAAGCACAAGAAAATTAATAATGTCTTATCATATTGTGTTTTGCATTTCATGATATTTTCTTCATTTTTCTTTTCAGAAAAAGCAAAGGAGGCGATTTTTAGTTTTACTAGGCAAAGGAATTTCCCCGAAAAAAAAAGGTAGGCCTGGCCAAATCGCGGAAATGATCTGAGAAAATGAAAAAATCAATAAGTTTTCGGTGAGGATGTGTTGCAATTACTTTATATTTCTGCACATTTTTTTCCCTGTAAGCCTCACCTCTTTGAATAAGAAAGGAGAGTATGGAAACCAAGGAGCGGAGGTACAACGTATGAGAGAAAGAGACTGAATATTTTTTACCCTCGAATCCGGCGGCAGGGAACCGTGGCCCTCGAAGTTAATTGGATAAAATCTTGGAGAAAGAAAATAGCGTAACTATCTCTGGTTTAAATTCAAAAAGGTGTGAATATCTCGGGTTCATCAGGACACTGTATAATCGGCAATCGAAATGCCTATGAAAATCCTGTCAAGCGAACATGAATGGTCATGTCTGAGCTTTGAGTGAGTTGCAGATCAGAATTTTATTTCTTCGGCTTTCATACACTGTACATATGTACGCTGTTCACCAGCACGTAATGGAAAATTTTACTATTACTTTTTGCTGCAAAAATCAGCTTTTTTTTACCAGAAACCCCTCTTTTTTCATAAACGCCCATTCAGATGTTATGCAGCAAAATTGGCAAACAGAACTAGTATTATCGCAAAAATCTGGGTAGATTTTTTTTTCTAAGGATAGAAGCTGCGTGATCCGATTACTATTGGAAAGCAAGTACAATCTATCCCTCCCCCTCCTCCTCCTTCCATATGGGTGCTCATTACTGCGAACCTCAAAAATTTGCAGCAAACAATGAACGCATGGGTCCCGCTTAGGGCATTATTTTTCATATTTAACATCGCAATATATTTGTTAACAGCGATAAAAAAATTACGAAAAGCATTAGCGAAGTAAAACTGCAGTGGTACAACTAAAGGATATGCACTAAATAGCGTAATATTTTTATGTTAAATGAAAAAATAATAACTCAATGAATCGGCTGTGCTCCAATTTTTGACACCAACAAATGAGCTGAAAGTGGGCCTATCACCATTGGTGTAAACTGAACGTTTTGCACTTACAGGAATGCAAACCAGAAAAACCAACGATAGTTCACAAAAAATATCGATGCACTATTGATATCCACATCTGGACAAAAGTATATAGTACTATCAATGGTATCTCTAGCTCTACCAGTGGTATAGTGTGGAAACCGCTGTCTCCTGATAATTTGTCCCACATGGTTCAGGAGTCGTGAACCTCGGTGACACATGGATGCTTGATTTGCATCTATTTTATGACTGCTAATCTGGTGGTTTTAAAATAGAATAAAAATAGCATCGTCTCTCACAATGAAATGTTTTTTGTATATCGACTATAGTTTCGCAGAGCTTTAGGCTGGGAATCATCAGGACGAATTGAGCGTAAACTTTCAAATCATTATGGCATCATCAGAGTTCTGACGATAACGAATTTTGACTAGTTTTTTCTACGCGCTTGAAAGAAATGGAGTAGTCCTCATATCCTTGCCAAGTGGTGAAGTGTTCTGGTATATGTGGAAAGCTTCTAATATATTAAGCTTGATAATCGTACGAGGCATATCAATAAGGGTAGCTCTTCCAAAAAAAAATTTATGGATATTTTTGTGACAATGTTGGGTTATAGGACGACCTCTGCAGTTCCGAGTTCTGTACGGATGTCTTGTGTTCCTTCAAACGGAAACTTAAAGCCCTGCATGTCTGCCCGCATGGTTCTTATTAGAAGATTTCCACATATACCGGAACTCTTCACAGCTTGTCAACGATATGACGTCTACTTCATTTCTTTCAAAAGCGTGGAAACAACTTACCAAAACCCATGACGACGTCAAAACTCTGTTTTTATCACAATGACTTGAATGTTTACGCTCCGTTCATTCTGATGATGCCGAGTTAAACACTATGCAAAACTACAGTCGATGTATAAAAAACATATCATTGTGCGAAACGTTATTTTAATTCTATTCAATGGTTTGTTTGTCTTACGAAACCAATAAAAATCCCTAAGATGTTAAGTCACCCGAGTGATCAGAGTACCCAGCGGTGTTTAAAGGGTGAACATACCTTCAATATATTAACACTTTCTGTGATTATGTCCTAATATCTGCTTTAAAGTCAACTGTGGCCTCACAAGGTTGAGGTCGACATTTCACGTTACCATAATGACTTCGGTAAGTTAAATGTCATAAGTGAAACGACTATGATATCACCTTTTATAAGTACAACACCGATAATGTAAAGACTGATTTAATTTTTTTTTAAATGCTAACTTCCGCTGTGATAAAATTTTTATTAACAGCGTATCTTCCACGATTTGCGCTTAACAACACTATGTCACTATGGGAGGAGTTGTTTTGCTAGTGTCAGTAAAAATGAAATTTCCGGTGCATTTGTTGTATTATCGCAAGTGTCTTGTTTGCTCAGAGCTACAAACTATTTTGTGTTGATAATTCGATTTTCCCTTTAACACTTTTCTTTGCATCTGTCGTTGTTTCTCGTGAGCAACTTCATGCGTGTGTTCGCTTGGGTTATCTGCGTTTCAGTCTGTGTTGCGAGTGTTCTCTGCAATAACGATCTAAAATTTTTTATTTTCTTCTTCATTCATTTTTATAAGTATTATATATGATTTCGTCGGTTCAATTTCAGTGTATATATAAAACGTTTGCACAAATGTACTGGTGCTGTTACTTCATCGGCAGTTTTGTAGCTTCTTTTGGGCTCTGTTAAACAAATGCTGTGTGTTCGTTTTTTTTTTTTTGTTTTGTTTTGTTGTGTTTTTTCTTCATGTATACGAAGTAACGTTTATGGTTGTTTATGGTTGTAACATTGAGTTTTGCACTTATTCCAATTTTTTGAACAATTTGCTTTATTTCAGTCTTTGACCATACTTTTTTCATACTTTGTATGTTTACAACAACGGTTAAACCTTCTTTGCTGCACCCACTGTGAAGGTGCCTAGAGGTTTTCCTGTTATATGGAAATACAGTTTCTCTATCATAATCATTCATTCCACGATCTGTTCGTATAAGATAGCAGTGGAGGAATGTTGTGTCTCGATATTATCCTAGATTACTGGAAGAAAATGGTTAAGCTGCTGTAAGGAAGAATTTTATGTCGCCCATTACAAATCAAATATCACTTTCGTTATACTTGAAAAAATCTTACTACTAGGAAAAAAAGGCAATAAACTAAACAACCTAAGACAATAGGTGGCAGAGAAATTCACCTACGGAACTCCACAGTTACAGAAATTAACCAATTTCTCTTTCCATATTTCTCCAGAAATCTACAGAAAATCTTTCTTAAAAAAAGGACATAAAAAAGCAAAACAAAAAAACAAGAACATTCGATATATCTAAAATGTATATTACACTATTTTACATTGCAGTCAAATGATGTTTCAAAAGAACTCTCACAAAGGTGTTTAGATATCAATTTCCTTGAAGGGATAGCACACATGTTATTTTTTAGCTCTGTATTTCCAGTCATTTTTTAATTGCAAGCAAATTCGTTTTACCCAACTAACACGGATTGAATTGCGCCAAGGAAGCTACTTCTCAGAAAGAGTTTTGAAACATTATAATGCCAAATGCTCAAGCTTCCTTTCAGAAGAGAGCATGTTTCACAGCGATTTACCAACCGCTTTCGAAGGATGTTAATGAATGCAACTTTGATGGAACCAACTACTTGAAAAAATATATATATAAAAGGGTTTTGATTCGTAATTTGCCGAAACCTTTTGATGAGACGCTGTATTATGAAAATATAGAGCAAAAAAAAAGTTGGCACTAGGGATGGAGAAATATGCCCTTTTAAGATAACAGTGATTACCTGTTATTGCTACTGACCCAGTAACAGTTGTTTAACCTGTTGTTTTGAATAACAGTTCCTGGAGAACAAAGAGACTGTTGGACAATGCTAACACTGTTCTGCACAGCGGGAGAAAACGAATTTAATCCTGCACTCCATTTTCCATATCATTGATTTCAATGCTGGAGAAACTATTTCTATGTACTTAAGCAATGAAAAACTTAACTGTATCTATTTAAGTAATGGGCAAAATTCATTTTGCTACAAAAGTGACGGAAATTTATGTTCAAATGAAAATAAAAATAACTTGCGAATCCAGGAGTTTAAGAGTTAAAATAGGAGTCATTGCTATTAATAAACAACAAGAACTTCACTTTCTGTGTCGACAATCGAGAGCGTCTTTGGCTTAAAATATGTCCTGCCTTAGAAAATATTCGTTCGCATGGAACGGAAGTCGCGGTCACTGCAAATTTTTGTTTGACTAATTCACTTAATTTTAGATACAAATAGCAGTTTTTTTGCCACTGCATTGGATTTTTGTCTCTAGGCAATAAATCATCGTCCAAATACCGTTGCACTTCAATAACTGCCTTGGACTCTCTTGTTCCCGATGGCTAGAACGCAGAGGCTTTTGCATCAAATAAACCAAACACAGACAACTCACCATCCCAATTATTAGTTATTGGTGACGGAGATATATTTTTCTGCTCTTCAGCATTTATTGTAGCAGCCGCCATATTAATAGCCATTCGTTTAACATGTTGCTTAATATTTGGTTCGAATATGATATCCTTGAATCGTGGATCCAAAAATGTGGCTATCAAAACGTATTACTTTTGGCTATATTGCCAAGTCGTTTGCCAATCTGCTCATTAATTTTTGATAGCACAGATTTAGTCTTAACGTGAAAATCTCTTTTCAATAGCTCACCATACACGCTTTCCAACCCTTTTGATACAATTATCACTGAAGATGATGTTACATATTTTTCGGCGCTTAAAGATTTCGTAACATTTTCAAATGGTTTCGAGATCTCTACCAATTCTTTGCATATTTTCCATTCTTCTGTGGTGAGAGACGGAACATCAGTTTCTAGCAGAGCAATAGATGTTTTTACAGCATTCTCCAATTCAGTGAACCTATTCAGCATGTAAAAAGTTGAATTCCACCTTGTGGCTACACTTTGAATTAATTTCTTATTAATGCTGCTCGTACCACTGTTTTGCTGGCATTCTTTAAATTTCAAAGCAGCTGTTTAACTTCTTTTAAAAAACGACCCAATGCTTTTAATTCGTTCCAACAATTCATCAACTACTTTGAGGCTGTCCATAACAATCAAATTAAGCGTATGAGCAAAACAACTGAAATGTTTCCATTTCAAATTATTTGTGATCGCGCTTTTTATATTTGCCCCATTGTCAGATACTGCTAATATAATTTTCTGGTCTACACCCCACTTGGAAACTATACGTTTTAATGAACTGGCTAAATTTTCACTTGTGTGGCGGTCATCAAAAGAATCACATTCCAATAAAACAGATTTAACTTCAAAAGTATCATCGATGTAGTGTGCAGCAACGCTCAGAAAACTTTCGTTGGTAACCGATGTCCAGCAGTCTGTTGTTATTGTGACAGATTCCACACCTTGCAGGACAATTTTAACACGATTTTTTAATTTTCATAAATTGATGGCAGCATTGATTTTGTTATGGTTTTTCTGTCTGGAAGAGCATACTCTGGGTTCAAAGTAGAAACAAATTACCTAAAACCAGCGTCCTCAACAATCGAAAATGGCTGACAATCTTTAGTAAAAAGGTTCATTAAGGAATCGTCGATTCTCTTCTTGTTAACAGAGGTCGTCCTTTTAGCAACATATGAATGCAACGTGTCCTGTTCTAATTTCTTACGTTTGATTTGCCCATGTCCACTGAATCCGCTTCCACTAGGTTGATCGTCATTCTGAGGATCATTATGAATGACGCATGCTTCTACTTTCGTGCAGTCTAACATAGGGTCAGCAACAATTCCTTGTTGTACATTCTGAGCAAGCACATTATCTTTAATTTTATTCAGTTCAGGTTTCAAATTCACTAAAGGATGTTTACTTTGAATATGTTTTCTTAAGTTCGTAATTGACGATTTATAGGACAAAGTCTGACTGCATATATCACATGTAGCTTTACACGTGTCAGCTTTACTCACTTTAAAATACGTCCAAATATAAGAAGATTTTCTTTCCATTTTAACAAGAGCTAGAAATCAAAAAGCAACACTTACGAAATTACCCTCTAAACTGTGAAAGAACCAGCGAGGAATAATGGCGAAAACTGCAAATCATCGTCAGCTTTAACTGTGATTGGAAACAGTGGGTCTCGAAGCAGGAGTAACAGCTAACAATAACAGGTTTGGCAATAACAGCTAACAGTAACAGGTTCGGCAATAACAGATATCAGTAACAGTAACAGGTCGGCTGTTATCAATTCCGCAAGGCCACTCAGTGAAGCGGTGGCATACATGGCTCCCGCTGTTATTCAAAGTAACAGGTATTCTTTCAGGCCATTAACAACCGGTGGTTGCTATTCTGCAATAACAGTGACAGAATAACAGGTACTGTTATTGCTACCTATCCGTAGTTGACACCCAATGAGAATGTACAGGATTTTTAAATGTCATTAAGTTAAAGATATGCTTCTATGTTCATTTCCAGAAAAATCGAAAATTCATGGAACGAAAACAAACGAACAAAAAGGAAAAAAAACCTTCTCATTTCCGAACGTTCAGCTTATTTGTGAGACAATACGCATTTAAATTTCAGAAAATGAGCGGTATTTCTTATATTACACGACAACCATTTAAAAAAATTAATTATCAGATTCCTACTCCCTGCAAAATATCCTCCGAAAGAACAAATGTTAACCACTATAAAGCCGGTATCAAAAACATCTAAAATTTTAACGCGACGTGATCTCCACATGCAGTGATTTCCGACGCTAGAAAAAAGTTCGAAATCGAAATACAATGAGATAAGAGAATTTGATCAAAACATAAATAACGGATTACGTCACCTCTCGTCAGAAATGTCAAAGGTAAATGAAGGGAAAGGAATTCGTCCAAATAACAGAGTTTTTAGACACACGGATATAACTGAAAATATGTTGAATCATATCTGATGGATAGGGCCAAAAATGTACTTAAAGGAAACCGAAAATGATTATTGAAAATGTTTTTAACCAGAAACCTTGTCCGATGAAGATATATTAATACAATCCGGCAATGTGACGGAAAAAAGCAGTGTGCTATTATGAACAGGAGTTATGCGCAACACTTTCTCCCGTTTTGGGTGTGTAGTGAAATTATTCAAACGGCTTTTTTTTAGAACTCAGGTATCACAGTGTACACATTGGAAACCTAAATGCCATCTTAAGAGCCTAGTAAGAAAAGTTTTAATATAAACATAAATTGAATACAAAATATATCAAACTCTATATCCAATCCAACTAAAAGTTAAATTTTCAGATCCGGCATTTGGAAACTGAGACATCGAGGAAACTCTAACACGTATTTCTGCCTCATCCAGAAAACTGTATTAGTTGAAGAAGCAAGTTGGTGAGCAACTATGCACAGTCTCAACAGTAACGAACGAAAATGACCTTTTCCATCTGGTTTTTAGAGCAAAGTATATTATGTTTTTTAATTCGATAGTCTCTAACAGACAAAAACGCGAGGTTCACTGTTCGTACCTTATCCCAATTTAAGACGCTCATTGGCCACTCACAGTGCGCAGCACACCGGAATGACATGAGTAGGTAAGTGGTTTATGACACTGGCAGTGAGCCGTCAGAAGGCGAAGAGTGCAGACGCCAGTCAGTATGGAAGTGAACAAGTAGCACATCCGTATTGAATGCTGTATGCGGACCAAAACTTCAAATGTTGTAAGGAACATTACCAGTGTGCAACCCAATCCCATATCACATCATCAGTACTGTCGTTCGTTCGAAAGGTTACGAGAGGGTAATTTGGACCTATAATACCAACTCAAGGCTGGCTGAACCTGCAAAAGTGGATATGGGCATGATGAAGATTTTAGTGGAGGCCGAACCGCTTGTGACTATGCGGGTGTTCTCCGTACAGCTGGGGATTATCCACACGAGCATTATCACGGACCTGCGGCAAATTAGGAAGGTGCACAAGAGAAGAGTTGTGTATCTAGTTAACCCACACGTGAGCACAAAGCAAATCGCTTGTTCGTATACTTTTCCTTACTTGCACATGACTAAGTTGAACAATCCTTGGACCGCAGTATGATAGGTGACGAGAGATTGATTCTGTATGACAATGTTAGCGCCCGGAAACAGTGGATGCACCCAAATCAAGAAGAAGCCCATGTTGACAGCCAAAGCCGCCTTATACCACTTAAGGTCCTGCTGTCTGTTTGGTGTGCATATGCAGGGTGTCGTTATTTTAGCTGCTTCCGGAAAGCACTGCTTTCACAAGCGATGTGTTCTGCTCGATGATCAGCATGCATCACTCATGTCAAAACGACCAGAATTGCTGAACCGCAAGGGCGTCCTCCTACCGCGGGATAGAGAGGTATATCACACAGCACGGGTGGCCTGTCAAAAGATCAGGGACGTAGGCAGAGAGCTGCCGCCTACCCCAGCCTATTCCCCGGATAGGCTGGGCCCCAAAAGATCAGGGACGTAGACAGAGAGCTGCCGCCTCACCCAGCCTATTCCCCGGATAGACTGTGCTCCAAAAGATCAGGGACGTAGACAGAGAGCTGCCTCCTCACCCAGCCTATTCCCCGGATAGGTTGGGCCCCAAAATCAGGGACGTAGGCAGAGTGCTGCCGCCCCACCCTGCCTATTCTCCGGATAGGCTGTGCCCCAAAAGATCAGGGACGTAGGCAGAGAGCTGCCGCCTCACCCAACCTATTCCCCTGATAGGCTGGGCCGCAAAAGATCAGGGACGTAGGCAGAGAGCTGCCGCCTCTCGCAGCCTATTCCCCGGATAGGCTGGGCCCCAAACGATCAGGAACGTAGGCAGAGAGCTGCCGCCTCACCCAGCCTATTCCCCGGATAGACTGGGCCCCAAAAGATTAGAATATTTTCCTGTCATTTCAGCATTTCCTGCACTGACAGTGGTTCAATAATGCGAACGATGTCGAACGCGCACTCACTCACATTTTTTGCCTCCAACTCACCGCATTTCTTAAGGAACAGTATGCAACAGCTGGTCATACGATGGAGCAGTTCGTGGCGAACGATGGGGATTGCGCTTTAGACTGAAGTGCCAATTATTAATTGCCTTTGCAATTAGTTGTTAGCACTTCCAACCGAATATTTGTACATTACCGACAAATATTTAAATTATTTTCAGAGTATTTCTTTGATCTCGTTTTTCTCAGGGTCTTTAAATATACCCTCTGTAAAATGTGTCTATATGATATAGTCTATAACAGTGGAAACAAAAGTTGTATGTGTAAATCAGAATGAATTATTTTCTACAATTACAGATTATAATATTTTGTCAAAGAAATATTTTACTGTTCACATAAATTTATTGACAATTGTTAGAATATTATTTTATATTATTTTTGTCTTGCACTATGGAATTGTCTGTATTCGTATCCCTTGGATATACTGTGTATTTCGTTTGCCTCATGGAACTTCGATTTAAAGGAATATTTACATGTTTTTTATAAGAAAAAAGTTGGTCTGTAACAATTTATATTATATGAACTAATTTCTGAAAATTGCAATAAAAGCGTATGTGATCTTATATAACATCTGCACAGTCTTATATTTGAAAGCATACATAATTTTCTAAAATGGAAAATAATATATAATATATATGTGTTTTTTTCAAAATTCCACCTATTTTTTTGTGGAAATAGTATACTGATAAAAATCAAGTTGAGCATTTATAATTATTAGAAGAGAAAAAGTATTTTTCTTGTGCAATGGTATTCTTACCGTACGAATAAATAATGTCTTAGAAAAATGTGATTTATTAAAAGACAGCGCATTGTTTCTGTCTGAATTCCTCAGAGGTACTCAATCATTTTTTAGGAAAATGTTATACCCCAAGAAATTATTTTCAATTACCACTACTCATCTTTAAAGAAGAACGTTCAGTTGTTCCAAGACTCAGGTTACATGTAATTCCTTGGATAGTGTTGCCCGAAACTTATACCTGAAATTAAATACATCACATGTTTTCGCTTTAACTAGGCATTACCTAACAAATGTAATGTAACATTGGATATAACCTCAATGCGAAGGAGCACTAACATCTATCGGTATTTTAAATATTAACACAGCAATCCACAAACTATCATTAAACACCAGAATGAATATTAAGAACAACAGAATCCTAAGGAACCCTTTTTTATAAGATATCAACTGAGTCAGCTTTATGAAATAATTCTCATAATTTAAACTAATGTTAGTGCAAATAAAGATTGTTTGGCTTTTTATTGTAGACACCGGTGTATTACTAAAAATAAAAAGTAATATATATATATACACTTCTTTACATAATCGTTCGATTCCCATAATTTTCAATGTGCGTAAAAAGAAGTGCAATACTTAAATAAAAATTTCATTAATGTATATATCGTACTACAGATGTTTTCCAAAATTGCTGGGTTTTAACAAACTACAAGGGAAGATCTTTAATCAAATTAGTTTTTCTAGAATAAAGTAATATTTTATGACAACCAGTATGAATTTTGAGAGAGAAGAGCAGGAATTGTATAATTTCTAGTCTTCATCAGCTTTTACTCTGCAGACGAATCCTGAGGTGGGTCTTGCCCATTGCATCAAAAGACGTTGATTTCTAAAACAATGCAGACGTTCTTAGACACGATGTCCTTGAGTGTGTGTTAGGCAAAGCAGACAATTATTCACATTATGTCCTTCACTGCTCCACTGGATACACAGTTTCTTTATTAGTATCAAAGAAAACTAAAAACAAGTACATGCATCCTTAAAGAATGATCTTCTCATTCAATCCCTGTCCCAAAGAAAATCGTAATAAAAACACACAATACGCAGAAATATTTACATGGTCGCAGGACTACTGCATGTGTTGCGGTGATAACTTCGGGCCAGAGCAACCAATAATCAAAAACACCTCGGTCAAAAGACCAACTTGTAGTTCACACGAGAGCGACGTGCCTCTGAATCAATCCTCAAGCATTTAACCGTAGTACACAAGGTTTTTTACTTGCTCATGGTATCGTAAAAGACTGGGACAGGTCTTACTAAAGGTGGAGTGGGAGTCATCTAACTTCAGTCGAAACTTGGCATTCACAACCGAGCAATTGCTGCACTTTTGTGTGTCAACGCATTTGTGATGCTGGTGCCCAACTTCACCGCATCTGTCACACCGATCTTGAGTTTCTTTGCAGTTGCTCCGGAAATGGCCGAAGCCGTTACGACGGAAGCACCTGATTTCACGCAAAAATTCCTTAAGGCGGAAGACTGACCATTCCAGGTTCACATTTCTCCGCATCATTAAGAGCTTGAGGTCATGGGGTTCCACGTCTGCCATCCAGTGGACCCGGCATCCATTAGCTTTAATGGGAAAATGTGCTGTTAACCCGTTTTCGAGGTCGGGTTTCAGATCGCGAACCCCTTCCTTGAAATCCTTCTGCCAGAAATCCTCGTCGACGGCATAAACTATCAGTCGCGGAAGTATCTTCTGTGGGGCTTTGGGGAGCGTGCTAGTTCTGGTCACGAGATTGCTCCTCAACTCCTCGGCGAGGCGGCTAGTTCTTCCTGACGGAACTACTCCACCGCCCCCCATCTCTCCTAATATTGCCTACTCCTTTGAGCCCGAACTGTAGGTTTGAAGGGATGACTGCAGTCTGAAGGGTCTTTTTCACGTCATCTGAGGACATGTTCTCAACTGTGGGATAGACCAGAAGAACGTGCCTCCTGTCCCCATGTTAGGCTTACGTGGGCAGGCTAAGGCCCTTTCGCCTTTACTAGCCTCTCTTTTAGCCGCTTCAGCATAGGAGGGCACTTCGGAATCGGCGCGCCTGCGCGCATCCACCGCTTCCTGCAATCTACCATCTATGGTTGCTGTGCCATGGGCTTTTTCGTTACAAGTAGAGCGGATTCCACGAAGTGCCGCTTTAATTTTATCCCTGTTTTCAGAGTTGACACGGGAGACATCAATGATGGCCTCCATTTCTTTGAGATATGAAATAATTAAGCTGTTAGATTCTATGAGAGTAGCCATAGGGGCTGACTCGACTTGCTGCAAAACCTCGAAAAGGGGCTTAAGAACGCCAACAAGCCATCCTTCCTTTCCGACGATGGTTGTCCGTTGTTTGCCATAGATACGGATGGTATATATCTCTCTACACCACGTTTTGACCATGTTGGCCCAGTGGTGTTAGGGGAGGATTCCTTGATAGCTGTATTGTCCAAAGTTGACTTCTCACGCTGGAGAGCCCTCGAGGAGGACTTCTGGGGCTTATTGCGAATCACGTTCTTCCGAGTGGGCTCGGAAGAGGAGGGGAAATGCCCTGGGAACTACCACCAGCTGGGCTTGGTAGTTTGCCCACTAGCGTCAGTTTCCGAGTTTTACAGGATGGGGTCAGGGGTAACCCCCTTTTTAACTGATGTACCCTTGTAGGCAGCTGGAATCCCTGTATGAGAGGAAGGCAAAGAAACTAAGTGCTGAGTGCGCTCCCCACTCTGGCCAAAACGCAGCAAATCGAAGGCACGCGGGCTTTTGCCTGATCCCGGAACAAAGAGTCCAGGTACTAGGGGGACCAGCACTGCAACGAAGCACCTGCATTCTGACACCGAACATTTTTGTGTGTTAACAGTACTGTTGAAAAGTGTTTCTTTCTCCAAAATCCATTCGTAAATGGAGCAAATTTAGCTTCACGTTCAACTCGAGGAAACATACTTTTATTTGCAGTTAACGATGGAAGATGCCTCCATATCTGAAAGATCGTGTTGCGACACTCGACGATGTTTTGCTAAGATCTGTGTCTTGCTTCCTTTTTATTCAAAAATAATGAGCGTAATCTAGGGGTTTCTTCCTTTACGATATATTTAACCGGCCGGTCCGACAACGGTAGGGATCGAGTTTCTATGTGATAGGCGTGTGTTGAATAGAGATTGTACTAAGATAATTACCGATAGCGAGCGCTGAGAAGTTTCACCACTCCCCTCGCTTGGTTTTTATTTTTGAAAAAATCACTTTACTTTTTTCATCTGAGCATTACGGAGTGGCTGTTACCTTTTTCGTTAAGCTGCAGTTCTAGACCTATTCGTTAAAGTTTTAGTGTTGATCAATCTCAGTAGCTAATTGGGTGGGATTGCGTGAAATTCGTCATATTCTTAGTATTGTGTTTCCTCGTTTCACATGGAAAGATAGGAAACGAAACAGAAAATTGAAAACACTTAAGGACATCATGATGAATGTATAAAACCAAAATTGGAAATGTCCAGACGTAGAAGAAAAATTTGTCCTCACTGGGGAATTGTTATACTAGACTGGACGAAGACTGGAACAAAACTAATTTCGAGGTAGATGAATGAAATTTAAATGTAGTCAATTGTGATCTGCCGACCTGAAGCTGAAATATTGTTTCTGAAGCTGTAATATTTTGAAGGTACATGGGCAGAAAGTGTGGGTGAATAAAGCTGTGTTTCTGTCGTAAGGGAAAAGATGTCTTCCTTAGATTTACGCTCTGGAGCCTATACGGGTAGGATGAGAAATTTATTTGTATCTTAACTTCAAATCACATGAGCTATCCATAAAAGAGCCTCTAAGGTACCTAACTTGTGTACACCCATCAACACCAGTGGCGTGTCGTCGTAACATTATGTGTAGAAAAGCAAAAATTAAAAATATAAATTAAAAACATATCGTTGACAAAGGGATTTCACGCTGTGTCTTTTTTTTATTCTTCCCTTACTTTGGCTTCGACGTCAAAAACCTGAGTCAAACTTTTTTAGTTAGTTTTAAATTTTTTTTAGGTAATACATCTTGTTTTTGCGTACATTTCTTTAACCGATTTTTTTATTAGTACAATTTAGTGACACAAGGTAATATTTTCCTCAATTATTTATCCAAACCAAGTTCATGCGTAACTTTGAACAATTTGTAGATCTTCATGAATGGAATACGGGATCATACCATACAATACAAATTTTGAAGATGCGAATCTCTTTTTTAAAGTAAATATGACAAGGATGGTAAGTATCCGAAAATTGAAGATTTCGTCGTTCTGGAGCGGGAATCGAATCCGCGTCTCCCGGATAGAGCCGGAATAATCTAACCGCTACACCACCCGGAACGACCAAATCTGAAGTTTCTAAGTCTCGAGTCTCAACCTCCAGATTCGGTAAAGATGAACGCCGGTTAATTCGTCTATCGGATCCTGTGATGGTTATATTCAAATTAATCGGAAACTTGAGATTTGGTCGTTCTGGGTGGTATAGTCGTTAGATTACTCGGGCTCTTACGCATATGGATTTTTCTGTAAAACTTACGGATTGACAGACAATAATTTTGCATCATCCCTTTATTTATTCTACTTTTGCAGTTTGCTTAAATCGTGCTGAAGCATATCTGTGTTTCAGAAAGGCAAGAAATATTCGAATACGTTGCCGCACTATTTTTCAGCTGAATAAGAAAGGATTCCTTCAAATTTCGCGCGAGATAGCAGGTACTCACCGAAAAAGAAAACGATATTTATATTTCAAGATGGAAACACATGGGATAATTAATGTAGGCCTAAATCAAGCTAATATTTCAATGTAACATAACCACAGAAATTTGAATATTTCATCTTTCACGAACGGAATCGATCCCACATTTCTCGATTTGCTCTCGAGTATGTTACAAATACACCACATAGTACAATGAAATCCGAACTGAGGCATTTAATATGAAACATCAGACTTTGATGCGGGTTCGATTCCCGTTCGAGGATGACCAAATTTTAAAATTTTTGTGGTTATATTACATGGAAAGAACAGCGTGATTTATGTCTATGATAAATTAACATTTTTTGATGCAACTCTCTGTTTTGCATTTCGACTAGCAGATAACGAATGCCCCAACCCGAACCGGAATAAATAGTGAATATATATGGAACTGAATCCGGTTTTCTGATTTCTTGGCTGCACAGGCCCTCAATGCCAAAGAAATTTCGCATATACTAGATTTTCTGTGTTGCCGTTCTTACTTCCCTGGCAAGGATACACTTACCCCAACGGCACAACTTCACTTGAGAATGGACATCCAAGTTAGGTTCGCTTTCTCTCTTTCAGTTCTGGCTATAATTTACACATTTATGTGAATTGGGTTTTAAATAAAAGTCTTATAAAACTAGGCGCTTAATTTAAATTACCCCGTAAAATACTACAGCACAAAGCTTTTCTTTGTATAATTTTTTTTCAGAGAATAAAATTTTTGGAATTAATTAGGGCATGCAGTCCATGCGTTGCACTCAACGACTGCACGCCACTGATCAACACACCTTGTTTGACACAGTCCATACAGAAAAGACAAGTACAATTCACAGAACACAGAATTACTTCTCGTCAAGAAAAAAATCTTATAATTTATTATTTCCACTATAGGTTTCGCTGTATCAAGCGATTCTGAGAATTTTAACAGCTCATTTATGTAAAGGAATTTGAAGTAAATTAAATCATTAATATAATTTTTGTTTCCAATAAAATATTGTTTTATACTGCTTTAAAAATATATACCGGGTGATCCAAAAGTAACAGACAATTTGAAATTCAATAATTCGCAAAGTATTTAGACTGATCAGATTTGGTTTTCACAAAAACGCACAGAAAGAAGGGGGATATTTGTTGCATAATGCAGAAATTTAATACCAGAATAGATACATTTCCGACAACCAGATGGTGCCACAGCTGATTGTGTTTGGGTTGTGGTGTAGTACAGTTCACACCGAAGACATGATTTCAAATGTTCAATGGGGTACCCATTATTCATGGACACAGCCGTCAGACGAGGAAAGACACTGTGCACATTATTAAACAACATGCCGGGTGGAATTGCAGAAACATGATGCCGGATCGAACCTTTCAACGTGGCAAATGACGTTGGCCGATCTCTGTACACCTTTAGCTCCAAGTAGCCCCAGAACCAAAATCGCAAAGTATAAGTTCTGGAGACTTGGGAGGATATTCATGCGGAAAGGAGCTACTTAGGACACGGTTCTCTCCAAACGTTGACCGCAGCAGTTGCTTCACAGGAGCAGTAATGTGCTGCGGTGCTTCATCTTGCATGGAGTGCTTTTCTCTTTTGCAAGTGTGGGATAATGCTGTTTCTTAACAGCGCTGCATATCGATCACCTGTGACAGTAATGGTTTGAAATCCAGAGCTGCGGACTTCCTCAAAGAAAAACGGGCCAATAATGAAAGAAGCTGTGAAACCGAACCACACGAAAACTTTTGACATAACGTGAGGTTTTCCACAACTGCATGTGGATCCTCTGTAGCCCAGTTACGACAATTATGTGTGTTTACACTTCCAAAAAGTGGGAAGTGAGCTTCATCAGTTCACAGCACCGTTAACAGCCAGTCCTCATCATCTTTAATGCGCTGGAACACCCAATTCGCAAAATCTCGCTGCTTGGTGAAATCGGCGGGTTGCAATTCGTGCACGTGTTGAATATTATAGGGATATCTGTCAAGGATGATCCGAAGTGGTCTCCGCACAGTACCATATGAAACACCAGTTCGTCGAGAAACTTCGCAGAAACTGCATTCCCCATGTGATGAAGCTGGCGATAGGGTGTAGACTTCTTGCTTGACCTCAGTAACGATTGCACCAAATGTTTCGGATCACCCGCTTCTTGGACTTGCTGCCAAAGTGTATCGATAATAATCGAAATGCGGTTAAAGGTCGAAATGCGGTCAAAGGTTATGGCACAGGAGCCAGATTTATTGTATAGCCATTATCCCCATAATTTGAGTAATGACTTGAGTAATGATTTCTGGTATGTTGGAAAGCGTATGATAATTCACTGGTCGATACACCTTTTCTGCAATAAGGTATTCCAACGGTTTTAAGGTAATTTTGGGGTACTGATTTCAAATCTGGCATCAGTTTTTGTCTATCACATCAGGTTTTTCAGATATCAAATATTGCATTTTCAATAAAAAACAGCAAATTTATGCCCATATACGAATAGCTAAACAGACATACATACAAAAATAAGATAAGATACAATATACAATAATAATGAAACAAACATTTAATGAGCCGTAGCACAAAGTTGTGGGAGTGACTGCATATCAGTGTGAGTGAATGCATATTACTATGAAAGAACTAAATTGTGAAGATAAGAAAAATATGTACAAAAACGTTATTAACAATAGTGATGTTACATCTGCATAAACGAACTCTTCTTTGACGATCTCCGATGTGCAGCTTGTGGAATGTCTCTCATCAAGGACCAGCAGTAATCTGCCATCATGTTTAAGTCCCATCTGCCTTGGTAACGTTCTTCCATAACTGTAATGTCTTTATGAAAGCACTCACCTTCCTCTTCGCTCAAGTGACCCATGTTCTCTGGAAACTGGGCCAAGTGACTATGTAAGTAGTGAACCTTGATGGTCATTCTACATCCAAGTGCTTGGAAACTCAAGAGCAGCTCCTCCACAATCTCTCGGTAGTTGTCCGCTTTCCTGTTCCCGAGGAAATTCCGCACCACATCAAAGAATGCATCCCAAGCTCTAGCCTCTGCCGCAGTCATTGTTGTAACAAAGTGTGGATCCCTGATGAGTGTTCTTATTTAAGGGCCATCAAATATTTCTGCTTTTTTTTCTCGGCACTGGGACTTGAAAAGGTAGAACATATATAGCTGAAGCAGTCTCTAGTGCGATCAAGAGCTTTGATGAGTTGCTTCATTAACCCAAGTTTTATGTGCAGTGGGGGAAATACAATGTTTTTCCTATCAACCATAGGCTCATTCTTGATGTTCTTGTCACCAGGTGTCAAACTGATCCTTGATGGCCAGTTCTTTGTAACCCAGTGTTCTAATGTAACCCTACTGTCCCAGTAGCAAAAGGTAACAAGGGTATTTGGTGTACCCTCCTTGCTGACCCAGAAGAAAATTAACCATTTTCAAATCTACACAAATTACCCATCCATGAACATAGTATTCCAATCAATCCAGAACAATTTTGATGTTGGCATACACTTCTTTCATTTTTACAGAGCGTCCTATTGGGATTGAACCATATGCATTTCTGTTGTGAGGTAACACACATTTGAAACTCCTTTTACTACTGTCAATAAAAAGTCTCCATTCACTTGAATCATATGCGGGCAGTCCCATATTGAAAAGAAGCCCTTCAACATCATTACAATAGACAAGTTGACCATCTGAATGGAAGTACTTTTGCAGTGGTGCTTCTCTGTTACGATAAAAGGAGACACTAGTGCCAGGTCTGAGTAGTCCTTTCTTTTGCAGCCTGGAAGCCAACAATTCAGCAGACTGCTTTGGCAAATACAAATATCTTACAAGATCATTCAATTCATGCTGACTAAACAGAGAAATTTTATCCCAATCTGCATCAGATGGCGAATATTCGATCTGAGCATCATCATATGTAGAATCAGGTAAACTGAGGTATTCAACATCAATCTCTGGTAGCTCAGTAAATACAGGCACAGGTATTTCCTCACAGTGCTCAACTAGTCGTCTGGCAGATGGGATATCTGGGTATTGTAAGTGTTACTTGTTTTTCTTTTTGAAACCTTTTATATTGACAATGCAGAAGTAGCAGTTATCCAAATATTTTGTAGGTTTTATCTAAACCATTGGCCCACCAAACTTCAGCTTAGCATTCTCTCCGTTAGAACATGATCGCAAGTTCCAACACAGGTTTTACACACTTTGTGAGGAGCCCAATTTTTGTCTAGGTCTCCAAGTCGTACTTAAAAGTACACATGATAAAACTTCTTGAAAAAGGTATTGATGTTGCGCCTTTGATCCTGCAAAGTGAAGCTGCCACAGATGTAGCAGAAGACATCTGGGTCATTACTGCATTTTCTTCTTTCGGATGTTGTAGCCATTGTTAGATCACGACCTGCAGAAGCAAAATATTAAATAAATGTGGTAATCTACATAAAATTATATTATAAACACACTATCTTAAAAATAAAACACCATATTTCAACACTAAAGCAGTCACTGACTCGCAGCAACTTGCAATCATAAGTGACAAAGAGTTAATTTCGGGTAAAATCAATGAAAATGGGTTATACTGATAGCATAAAAATGAGATGTGATAGAACAAATCTGAGATCAGATTTGGAATCAGCTACCTGACATTAGTCTAAAACAGCTGCAAAAGTCCAGGCCAGAAAAACAAATTTGTTGACCAGTGATAATCAATACATTGCATGATTCTACTAACTTGTTTCTTATGATGATGTAGTATACTTTTTTCAAAAGACATAGGAAATTTCTGAAGTTGGAAGCAGCACTTTCTCTCATTTTCACAATTAAACGTATCTACGTTGTAAGATCTCGGGAGCCTTAGAATTTACTTCTTGGCGTTGTAACAACACAACAGAAATATCATATGGAACTGTATGATTCATAAAATGAAACGAATTTTTCCCAAGAAATTTCTGTGAGATTGTCGGATTGAGATTGTAGTCCTACCATACCAATGATATATGAAGCACAGAAGAAAATACAGAACGGCAATCAAACTAAAAAAAAATAAAAAACTTGAAATCTCCGTGCTAAAATCCAAATGTTTTCGTTCAAAGATATCGGTCTTTGACAAATTAACTGAAATCTCTTCGCAAAAAAAAAAACAACAACAAAAAACATTAAAAGTGTACGCAATTTCTAATTTTCGAGCAAGAGAATTCTTATAATTGAAATTTCTAAATGGAATGAAACCAAAACCTTTGTCCCAAAAGCTGTCTGCCTGCAGCAGTTTTTACCTTTTAGACTTGGAAGAAGATCAATACGGTGAATTTCTTCGTATTTTTTTTTCCTCAGGTTTTCATGCAAGTCACTTGGCGGAAACTACTTTGCCCTTCATAAACATTTTGTTTGAAATAGAAATGAACAAACATTGTTCTGTGCTTCTCATTGTACAGTTCAACCGGTTTATATCGAATTCGAAGAGGAAAAAGAAAAAATCGAATGTTTAGTATACACAACAACTCGATAAAGGGGTTTTACAGTTCTACCACTATCAGTGGTATACTGGTGTATAAAATAGTTAAACACACAAAAACTAAGACTATCTACTTCTGTATTATAGATTCCGAATATAATTTCATGATCAAATTAAAGAAAGGTTATACAGCAATATGACAGAAAATTGAGATTTACCAGAATCGGTGCTTTAAAACATAAAATAGTCAGCCATCTTTTTTCTGTTTCTTTAAAGTTATTGCATTTGTCAAAATGCTGTTTTCATTCTGTTTGGTTTTGTCAAACAAAGTGCATCTGGTACCCTGAGTTGTCCCATAATACTGTTGGAGTAACTGAAAGAGTCTCCGCTATGGTTTGAAAAGGTTTTGCCTCTTATCATAACCATCATCAACCCTGCTGGCAACTGCAGCTGTTAATCCCGAAACTTCGGACATTATTTCTGCATCTGTTCTTTGCAGGCTATCTCAGCCTTGTTGTAAATATCAAAAAATTCTTCAAATTACAAACCTTCTGGAACAACCTTTTGAGGCATAAGTCACGCCACAGTTCGTCAATATCAAATTAATCATGTTCAGTTTCGACTGCTTCACTTTTATCAAAAACAAACCCTAGCCTTCCTGGCGCCGTTGCGGTCAACCAGTTCACAGGCAGAAGATAAGTGCGTAGGTGTACCGTTTCTTTCTTTGGAAAGTCCACTCCCCCTCCTCCTCTGGCTATCTCGGCCAGGACCAATGTTTTTTCCCCACAACACCAAGATCACCCTCTGCCACCCTCCACTACTGTACTGCAGCTTAATATCTTATCGACCCAGGCCGAAGTTCCCAAAGTCGTCCTTCTTTCTTTTTTACCTGATTGTGCTTCGGAGGAGGTAGGCGGTGGTGGGGTAGCGTCGTTCCTTTGAAAAGTTTGGAAAAGGTAAGGTTCCTTTAACAATGAGAGAAAAGACAGCTTCCATTTTGGAAACGTTGTAAGCGTCAGGAATTTACCAAAGGGAATTCCCATTTACCCTGAAAAAGATGTGATCTTGTTTGACAAGATTTGCTTCCGAAAAAATTTTAGAGTTTTGTTCGAAAAATTTAGGATATAAAATAAGGCTGCTTCAATTCTTTCCACAAAGGAAAGTTTGTCATATATTATTTTCAAGATATTTTGACGGTGATTTTTAAAAGTTCGAAACATGCAATAATTTGTTTTATCCGGGTTCCGTACATAAACGGGTTCAACTGTATTTGTTGCTTTACAAAACAAAAGAGCAATTCATTTTTTAGGATGTACACCTAAATAGTAATTTCCTCGCCCATTGAATTAAAAGAAATAAATATTGATTGTTTGAAGTACAATTCATGAACTCGTGGAATAAAAGAACACGATTCTTCCCATATTTATACACATAATGTCGCAACTAAATATAATCGTTTCGCACCATATCTTTACCTCAGAAGTATATCATCGTATTATTTGACTTGTCATTAAGAATCGTTCATAAAAATATTCCCTGTAAAATAAAAAGTCTTAATTTCTCAAAGTAATCTGTCCTGAAAGCATTTTCATGTTTATACAAATATTATTTAGACAGAATGGGACCTGAAACATTAGGAAAAGCAGCGCCATGCACATTTCGAGTTCTACATTGCTATTAGGTACCAACATTCGCAAAAAAAAAAAAAATAATAATGTGGGGTTCATAACCTTCGAAAACGTCGTTCCGGTATGGTCTGTGCTAGCGCCGACCGCATTTAAATGTTTAAATGTCACACTGTTAATAATGAAAAGATAATACTTCACCGTCGAAATACAATGTAAGTATTATGGAGTACTAAATCCGCACCTACCCTAATGGACATATATTTCATCAGCTATTCATTTATTCAGTAATGCGATAAGTCGATTCCTCGCGCGTAGTTATCGTCCTTGTTACATCGAAACACTGACCGACAAGAGTTTTATCTCACAATCAATTGGCGCAGAAAATATAAACATATCCAGTCACCACATTCGAGATGATCTTGGAATGCTACCTCTACGCGATATGCGATGCAACTCTTCGTAACCATTTGCAACAGGAAGAATTTTCCGCAATTCCGATAAGAACTGAAATCCGACGAAAAGATAAAAGTGTTAGCGACACGACTGTTGTGACAGGAAGAGTGGAGAAACTTTCTGTTCTCCCATCGGTGTCCAGGTGAAGACGGTATTCAGATAATTAGCAGTTCTGTTGTATCTCCAATGTTGTGAACCTACACCACTCAGCAAATGTACAACCTTGAGCATAACTTCCGCAGTGGTTAGGTTGTTGGATGTCAGCTGGTAATGCGTCCCCAATCAAAATCGCCCAGATTACTATGGTTCTTCGCCTCTTTATTCCATGCGCTTGGTTTCAGTATGTTCCATTTTGTGCGGGAAATGGTCATATCAATAGCCTACCAATTGGATCTTTAATGTTTTGTCTACTGAGTGCATAGAAGTAAACAAATGTGTTGTTCTGAAAAAAGTATTTTACCTGCAGCTCTCTTAAATGGTACTTTGTGTTGAAAACTGTTCTTCTATTATTTGGAAAATTGCTGTACTTAGTTTCCACGAATACTTAGTTTTGATAGGATCTCGAATAAATCTCTATTATAACACAAGGTTACCTTACTTTCTATGGCTCTCTCATCGACCAAATGCTCGTAAGTCACAAACACACTTGAATTCCTACAAATGAGATAAATTAAAATTTCAGTTGCACATGACACGAATTGAGGAATCAGAATTTACGTGGCGAGTTTATTGTTATTTATTTCGGTGTTCCAGATTTAGAATCATATGAAACATTATTTCAAGAGCATACAAAATTAAATATTTTATTTTTGCATTTGTACTAAGAACAAATTTTGTCATAGTATGTTTAATCTATGCATATGGAAATTAGTGTTCTGCATTATGAAATGTGTTTAAAATGTTTTGCAAAGTAATCAATCCCTAGCATTATGATTTTTGTTAAAAGTTTGCGAAAAGAACAGCAGTGTATTTGTAACGAATGTAAAAACACGTAGTGCTTCATTTGGCGCAGCTATTTCATGAATGTACAGGAATGATGGATTTCAGATATCAATATTTATAACACATGTCGTTGGCTGAGTGCTACTCCTATTAATAAAAAAATCTTATACACTGCAATTCACTTTGCATTTTTTTCTGGCTTACAAAGTGATCTGCTCGTTTCGTAACCATTAGTTATAACATTAGGCCAAAACCCCTAGTAATATCAGACCATCCATAAAGAGTCTCCTGCACACACAAATTCAGTTTTGAATATTTTAAAAACGTTTCAGCTAATATGGCGATGAAAGTGCTTACATTTTATTATCTAACAGTTAAAACGCAAACTTTGTACTCTGTAGTCAAAAATACAGGAAGGGCTAACTCGACTAACCCTGAACAACAAAAAATATTAAATCAAGAAAAAGGAAGCATTGCTTCAGAACACCTAGCAATATTATAATATTTAAAAGTTTTCATTCCAGGAAGGAAAGAGAGAGAAATGCAGCACATTATGAAGAGTGTGATCTTTATTTCAGAAAAATTGAGTTTGCTTTTTTTTCATCTTCCCCTCGTTTTGTTTCAAAATTGAAATTTGAATATGTTCGTCATAATAATTCATTAAATTTTCTTAATTATGAATTTACTTTCCCGCCAGGTTATTTATAAATATAATAGGGTATATGCTTCTGCTCATACGAATAATGATCGGTTATTTCGCATCATATTTTGATATGATAAACATAAAATTCACGTCCATCCTTATACATCCGAAAAAAAATGGGAAATTTCTTCCTTCTGTACTTTACACACATTTATAAAAATTAGCGGACTGCCTATTAGTATTTTAAAAATTTGAGTTGAATGTATAATAACTTGAAGTGAGGAGGAAGGATCGCAATTTTTTCTATAAGTAGGGAAATTATCAATCTATTGTAGTCTGCGGTAAAATACTACGAAATAAAGTTTTATATTTTTAAAGTTATCTTAATGTTATTCGTCTGGAGGAAAATAACAAAAGTTAGATAACGGGAATATGGTTTCCCATCTTTCAAACTTACATAGATAGCCTTTTACAGAACCTAATTTTATATTTCAGTGGTGACGTTATTTTTTATTATCAATAATTAGTAGGAAAGAGATTGTTGGCGTTTAGTGCCAGGTCAGTCAGATTCATTGATGACTTTCACCGGCAGATGTTGTACTTCGCTAAAAATGAAATTCTGTTGCTCAAAGTTGATCGGACATTCATACTGCTTTTTTTGGATCAATTCTTGGAAAAATAAAAGTTTTCTATTTGAACCGTGGAAAGATATCAAGATGGAATTTTTCGAAGTGACAAATTAGAAAATTTAAATCTCAGCGACACCTTACAATACATATGAGTGTAACAAAATACAGAGAAATAGAAGAATTGCTTGGCAGGTACGGGAAAATTTAATGTGATCAGTTTGCGAATAAAAGCTTTCCTTTTTTACAAAACGAAAAATGGTAAACGTTCTGCTTTTTCGTTAAATTTCACTATCACATGAGGACCTCAGTTCTACCTTTTTTTATAACTAAAAAAAGCAGAACATTAGCATTTAGATTTTTCTGAGAGGGAAAAGGTGATAAAATTGAAGAGAAACTATAATGATCTTGACTTTGACGGACTAGGGATTAAAAGATTGAAGTTCACTGGCAAAACTATCGGATTTCTTACATTGCGGAAACTCTTTTACAATGAAAAACGACCTTCATTTAAAAATGTATGGTTTCAATTTGATAGAAATTTGGAGTACAGTACTAATTTCAAATGAAATCAAACATATTCCATTTTTACAGAAATGTTTTTTCCAGAAATGAAGTGAAGAAAGCCCCGTATATCGAGCAGGACACAGCAACAACATTGAAACTGCGTAATGCACCTTTCGTACGACTGAGGAATACAATTTTATCATATTTTAAGGCCTACGAATATTCATTCGGATATCGTGGTCCCAAGTATGTTATCATCTGCCGTAGTTGAAGTTATTTCGCTCCCACATGAATAAAGTTCTTGCGGTATAATGATCAGTTTCTTTCATGTGTTTCTACTTTAAGTGGATATGGTTAAAAAAATGTATATGGTTTTTCGAATGCCATTTAGATTGTTCCTACTGCTTTTAACGAAATCATTGTTTATGTTCCAATGCAGCTTTTTTTTTTTTATGTTTCCCAATCTTTAAGATTTCGTGCTTTTCGAAGTAAATTACTGAAATAAGGTCAGTTTTATTATTTCATTAGCAATATGGCTTATTCAAATGCAAATTTTGGTTGATTTATACTACTTTGGCCCACATTTTTGCAACCGCTGTATGTCTTTAACTTCTATAAGGCTTAAGTGGTCTTTATGCTGTCGGGTACGCCGATGGAAAGATGACACTTCTATCTGAACTATCCGAAGAAACCATTATCTAACCATGCAAAAGAGAAAATGTGTTACAGATTTTAACCTTCTGGTGTACGATAATTTTTTAGTGTTCTCGCTGCTTTAGTGTTCTCATTGCAGACTTCATGCGGCTTAGACAAAATACAGAGAAAAACATTCGGAAGTCAGGTAAATTTATATATTTCTACGAAGCCGCCGCAAGCAAGACAAGAAACATCTGTGCTCAACTCGAGAAAGAACACCTGATCATATGGATCCGAGACTAAATGTTCTCATGAAATTCACGACTAAATGATCACCCGTAATTCTTAATGCAAAAATATGTCAAAAACGTTCTTTTTGTTTCCTAAAGCAATAGGTGGACATATAAAATATTGAAACACGTAAGTAAAAATCCATTTCGGTTTATCTCACTAGAGTACCTATTATTTTCATTGACCATTTAAAGATATTCTTGTTTTTTAATACTGTTTTGATTTCATTTATTTTTGTTCTTTTTTCGTAGTTTTTGTAACGAAGGTTTTGGCAAACAATATATTGGCGTACCTTGTCAAACTTTTTGTTTTCTCATGCTCAATGAGCTTCCGACAGCAGTAACAGATCTTTTAATTATGAAGTGAGAGAGTAAAACAATACTTCACTTTCTTTGCACCACCACTTTATTTAACAGAAAACGGCGTTTGCTTACTAACAGTAAGAAAGCAATAGAACACAAGAAAAGATGAGATATATTACAAACGTACTTTTCGAAGTAAATTACTGAAATAAGGTCAGTTTTATTATTTCATTAGCAATATGGCTTATTCAAATGCTAATTTTTGTTGATTTATACTACTTTGGTAAGGGAAAATGGAAAGTACAATTTGTAGATATTGATATGGATATCATTCCTCGTTTTCAGGGTATTTTGATTCAAACAATTCAAATGTGATCATCATATTTATGATTTTTAAAAATCCAAATTGATAATTATATTGAAATATAAATATTTCGTCAAAAAAAAATACTTTAGTCATAGTTTTCAAAACTTACAAGCTTCTGAAAAGTGATTTTTGTTTTGGTGTATTGTTTTCCCTGTGTTAATAAAAATAAAGTTAGAGCTTAACGTTAATGTTGTATTTAGATATCAGCATTCCCTAATGAAAAATAGCGTGTGACATTATTTCTTACAAACAGAATTACGGTACAGAACTAGATGAAACCGTCTACGATTTTTGCTAAGGCCAATGTGGGAACTCCTTGTAGCGTCTCTGTCAAACGCAAGCCACAAGTTAAAATATATAATTCATTTCAAATTTGAAATATAGGTATTGCTACCCTTACTTCAATTTCTTTATCTCAATATACGTTTTCTTGGCCTTTTTGTAAAATAAGAAAGCTTCAAAACAAAGTAATTTTACGGTTTTAGGTGTAATGATAAGATCTCTTGAACTGATTACCGAAAGACTAAATTTAATAAAAAAAAAATATTTTAAATGTTCTTCAAGTCGCCAGTATTTTTGGAACTTGAAGATAGGTGTGAATATTAAGTATGTGCATAAGTTGTATCCGTTTTTGTAGGCTAAAAAGAAAGGACGAGAACACAACAAATAACGTATCTAGGATTTCCCATAACTGCCATCATTCCGTATGACCTCTTACGATCTGTCTATGAGTAGGTGATTCCCACGCCGGAAAAACTCCTGTGTTTCAGACTTAAAAAGGGCATGTAATGCCGTTCTCACATCGTCCACTTCATCGAAAGTTCGGAGAGCGAAGGTGATCTGTAATCATCGAAAAAGGTGGTAGTCCGTAGGTGCCAGGTCAGGGGAATACGCCGAGTGAGTTAATGCTTCCCAACCAAAGTCCAGTAATTTTTGAAGAGTAACTGAAGGAACATGTGTTCTGGCGTTATCATGGTGAAGGATCACGCCTTTGGGATTGACGAGTGCGGGCCACTTCAATATCAACTTTTCTCTCAATCTGTCAAACTGTTGGCAGTAGAGATCAGCAATTACCGTTCGGTTAGGTGCAACAGCTCCCAGTGGACGTTTTCATGGACACCCCACCAAACACACAACAAAACCTTTTTGATGCAGTCCTCTATCTGAGGTCGATGGAGTAGGCTCCGCACCTTGACACACAGTCCGTTGACGTTTTACATAACGGTACAATACCCATTTCTCATCACCCGTTATAATTCGCCCCAAAAAAAGGTTCATTTCTGTGACGAGACAGCAAAAAAAAAAACAGGTACGGATTCTTTCCTCACGGTGCTTTACAGAGAGCTGGAGCGGAAACCAGTTATCGAATTTGGTGATGAAGCAAAGCGCGTGCATCCGTCTTTCGACTGCTCCTCTGTGTTCCGACAATGCTTCCTCTAATTCCTGAACGGTTGAATGGGGGCCATTTGTTATGGCTTGGTCCACATCCTCGTCATGTACAGGACGTGGCTGAGGTTAACAACTTCTGTCTTCGTCCCAGAATCTTCGAAACCAACCCCGACATCTGCCATCATCAACTGCATCCTCCGCATAAACTGGACAGAAGTTCCGGGAAACCGCGCCTGAAGTACTGTCTTTATAGACCTCGTATAGTAAACAATGGCTACATTAGACATTGTTTACTGTACGAGATGGGTCCTGGTTCTATCCCTATGAGGCGTGTTGTGTGTGTCTCATGGCGCTGGCTCTCGACATTCCCTTAAACCAGTGGCTCTAAATTAGTGACGGGCGATTTCTTATCGCCCACTGAATTTCGCACGGTGATCGTTAAACCTGCAATAAAAAAAGACTAATGGCAGCAAATGTGTCATAGGCGCCGATTTGAAAAAAATATTGGGGGTTCTGGACAGTTTAAAGCCAATGACCCATGCATTTTTCAAAGGATTTAAGTTTAATTCAAATGTCATTCAGTAAACTTATCTGGCACAATTAGACGCTTGGAATGCTAGAATGAAATAAGTTATAGTTAATTACAGAATTTTTTAGCTGTTTACTTTTCAGCTTCTCTAAACAACCACTGTTGTCACCTAGACGCAAAAATGTTCCAGATATTTTGAATCTAAATTTGATGTTTCTCTTCCCAAAACTGCATCACTTTTGTTTGGAATATCAGGGGTGGGGAGCCACTCAGCATTATTTTCCTGCATTGTCCGAGAGGAATAGAAAGAATGCGAAAGAACAGATTAAAATCTTGAACAGACTGTTCGGAACAGTGTCACCGTTTGTAGACTGGAAGGGGAGATAAATCGCTGAGAACCAAAAGATTGGAATGAAGGGGAGGGCAGAAATGTTGTGCCCGACAGTGTCGTTAAAAGGTTGATCCGAGACCTTTTTGAAAACACATGAGGAAACTCTGTCTTTTGATCTAAGAGCAAGAACTAAGGAATGATGAGAAGGAAAGCAAAAGCAAATTGTCCTCATCCGAACACATCGAAAATCCGAATTACCAGTGATCCCAATTAGGTCTGATTTTGGACGCTCTGCTGTATTTATATTTATAAGCTTAGATGGGCAAGCCCAAGCTTCAACTTCAAGCACATGCACAGTCAGTGAGCGTGAGCTTTATTAGCAGCCATTCAACCGGGGCTCACGCTATTCTTCAGTTGCTGTTTACGTGCTAAGCATGTTATTCGTACCGTTGTTTGCGTGCAGTTTGCCATAAAGTGTGTAGCGTTCTATTCTCTGTAGTGTGGCATGTAACTACTATTTATAAATTTGTTACTGGCGAATATACAAAAAGTGTGATTGTGTGTTTTATTATTAATTGTGTACTCAAAAGTACATGGGTGATTGGGAATTATGTCAACCTTTAAATGTAAACAAGAAGTGAACTGCGTTTATTGTGATTGGCATGGCAATCGTAATAAACTCATAAATCATGTTTCGAATAAACATCCGGATCATAAATCTAGAACCAGGGATCAGTGTAGTATTTCCGGATTTTTTTAAACCTAAAACTCGTGATCTTGAAGTTAATGAGATGGGAAATATTTTGCCTTGCAGTTGTAGTTGTGAAACTTCAAACAAACGAAAAAAATTTGATTAAATCCAACTTGATGGACAACTTAGTCCAGAATTACAGTCAGTCTCATCGAATTACAGTCAGCGCAAAATGTTGGTGTTTACGCCAAAAAGTGTATTGATGTCAATGAGCAGTTATCAATTATATCTAAAGGGTTATCTGAACTTTCCCACCATGTTGGTAAGTTATTAAGACCGAATTAATTTGTAACCAATGCCAAGGTTCTTTTTTCTAATATAAAACATGTGTTAACTGTACCAAGTGCACCAGCCCCATCATGTCCCAGCAATTTAGCACCGGAAGAAAAAGAATTTACAGTAAAAATTAGGTTAATTAGAATACGCAAATTGGTTCCATAAATTTGTCAACTGATGCCCTTTTTAGATGGAAGAATAGAGACACAGTAATGCTCTCCGTGTGTAGAAAACTATAAACACGTTCCTAAGGAGGTAACCCTTCTTAAAACCAGCACTTGTGGTATTTTTCTCTTCCAAGTGAACACCAGTTATTGCCACCAACACAAATAATTGTATTTCGAAATTGTGAAATTCACGGTACTGATCATTTACAATCAAATACACATAAATGGTGTATACAGTTTTCTGAAGCCATGAAAAAGAACGAAATCTTAGTAAAGAAACAACATGCCAAGGTGGGACTGCGGGTTGCCAGAGCTGCTTACAGTGTTGCTAAAGAAGGTAAGGAAGGCAAGTGTTTTGAACGTTTATTAAGTTTAAACGTTTTAAATGATGCCGATGTTGGTGAACTTAATCAGTCAAAAGAATTTTACACAGAATTTATAAAAAACATATTTTTTAATATGAACACCAAAATATGTAATTTTTGATGTACAAAAAATTGAGTGACAAACCATCTACCTCTCGTGTCAGTCACAGCCAACAAAATCATAAAACTGCATCGGACATACCAAATAACTTGTCTGATTAAGCTTGTAGATAGGGTTCAGAAATGTATTGCAATTAATATTTCTCCATGTCGTACCTGACACACTGGTGATGATCTTGTTCAACAAATGCAATGTGCCCTTAAAAATTTTAAAATTAAGTTGAAGAAACACCTAAACAGAGTAGCTTTTGATGTCCAATATTTTGATTTTGGTGTGGATAAAAAATTGGCCAGTCTTTGTGAAAATGTCAATCATGACTTCTTACTTCTTATGTAGGACTTAGCTCATAGGTTAGAGTGTGTTTTAACTGATGTTCGTAAAGTTCAGTCATTAACATGGATTAACAATCAAGCTCAAATTGTAAGCAATATAATGTAAAATTAGAACTGGGGTATTGGCTATGAAGAATTGATTGCATTAGCAGATGAAATGCAAGCTTGCTTTTTAATCCAAATTCTTTCCAACAAATCCGATTTGTCCACAGTGAACGAAGAGCATACAAACATTCCAAAAAGATTTTAAGTTTTTTTATTAACTTACAAAAAAAAGCGCACTGAACGCATCCAACGACGCAATTATTCTGATGCTAAAATTAATCATTGCAACTCAGAAAAATTTCCAAACTTTGTTTTATATATCAACTTCTTGGGATGATTGTCGTATTAGAGTTGATTAGAAAGGTCATTTGTACTTCTCAGAACTTTAACGCTTGTATTGGACAATTTTTGAACATTATGCTTCAGTGAAAAGCACACCTAATTACATGATAATCGAAATGAAAAGTGGAAAATTAACCGAAGAAAACTTTGCGTCCGCTTTTAAGCAAATTGAGTCTGTAAGAAATTATGTTTACCAAGACTGTCTATTTGTTCATGAAGACTACCGAAGATCAAGTTGTTCCAAGACTCAGCAGCAGGCTGAGGATGAAGAAACAACCGGTGAAGGTTTCAGAAGTTCAAGAAAAAATTTAGAAAATATTTGTTTAATATTACTGGAAAAACTTACATTTAGAATTTCTGAACTTCAAATTGTAGAAATTAGGCGTCAGTGTTTCAGTAGTAGATACATAGCGAGCCCTCAAGTTTCAGATATGAGCATACAATTAATAAATATTTAGAAACATTTACAACATAGATCAACAAAAACCGAGGGTGCACTTTGGTTAGTAAATTTCTTTTTTCCCAGTTGAAAATTATGAAAAACAACCTTTTAAACACAGCTTTTATTTTTTAAAGTATTTGATTCTTCTGAAAAAAATTAAAAACGAAACCTAATTAGCCAGGGTAACACAATAATAAAAGAATCATTTATTAACCCTGAAGTGTATGCCCACATCCCTGAAATAATTTACGTACTTGAAACCTGTTTAAAAATCTGTTGTGAAGCTGTTTGTGAATCAGATGGATCAATACTTGACAACCACCTACAAAATCAGAACATCTAGTACAACACCCTTTTTAATGAAGTCTTCATTCCTTGGAATGGACCTCCTGTTCATAAGGCTTCACAACTTTTAAAATAATCCTTGGACAGGCCTTTCCATGGTGGAAGATACCATTTCACACGGTTTTCTTCAGCATCTCTTCTCAACGTGTATAAGACGTCAAAAGTGATTCACAAACTTCACAAAGAGATGGGAAGGCTGCCATTTCTTGGTGACAACTGATGCCACCTATCAATGTAAGATTGTTTTTATTTAATCTTTGGAATAAACATTAGTTTTTTTATTTTTATTTTTAAGTTATATGCCTTAAAGATAGTTCTTAATCATCGACATATACTCTAATAGTCACTTAAACTTGTATGAAAATCCGCTATAGTTTCGCGGGAAATTTCCGACAAAAAGCATTGTGTTCAGTAGAAACATGATGCGCATACAAATTTCCGAAATGTGATGGCGCAGATCACATGACAGCGCTGAAATGGATGTAAGGAGCATCTCGCAACAAGGTAGGAAACGGAAAGTGAAAGTGTGTGGCGTTGTAAAAGAGATTCGAGACGTATGTTAGTGTGACGCACAGGAGAAAACGTCAACGCGGAGACATATAGATGATTTTAAACGTGTTCGAATAATCGGAAAGCTGGAGGAGGGGCGAACCGTAAAGACTGTCGCCGACGAATTTGGCGTGACCCATAACATTGTTCGACGTTCGTGGAAGACCTTCCAAACTACAGAAACAGCTGTTAGAAAGGATGGTGGTGGTCTTCCAAGGAAAACAACAGCAAGAGATGACCGATAAATGGTTCTACAGGCCAAATGTGATCGACACCAGATAGCGGGAAATATAGCAAAACAAATGCAGATGACTACAGGACGCGCCGTATCGCGGTTCACTGTTGCCAGACGTCTATAAATAGGTTGACTATTTGCCTGACGACCTGAACGTTGCATCTCACTAAAACTTACCCATAGGAGACATCGATTACAATGGTGTAAGGATCACAATGATCGGACCATAGAGCAATGTGGCACGGTATTTTTCACGGATGAGAGACTGTTGCCATACGTCGATAAATAGGTTGACTATTTGCCCAACGACCTAAACTTTGCATCTCATTATAACCTACCCATCCGAGACATCGATTACAGTGGTGTAAGGATCACAATGATCGGACCATAGAGCAATGTGGCACTGTATTCTTCACGGATGAGAGTCGTTTTCAGTACCACGAGCGATTCTGGACGTCAGCGGATGTGGAGGGAGGTGGTAACCCGTTATCGACCTGTTAACATTACCGAAAGATATCGGTATGGCGGTGTTGGTGTTATCGTATGAGGAGGCATTACGCTGAATGGTCGTACTGAGCTCCCCACGTTCGAAGGAGGTTCCGTAACCAGAAACCAATACTGCAAAAAACCGAATGGCCCTTAAGTTTTGCACGCCAGTTTATTTTTGGCATGTTAAGGAAGATTTTGGGCTCATGTGGGCAATTGTGACCCGTTGTCCGATTTCGGTAGGTGTATGAGCCTCGCAAAAAAACACAGCGTGTTGTTATTTCACAATACTGACCGTTCCGTTTCCCTGGAAACTTTAGCCTAAATAATAGAGGGCCGACTGCTTTAAGACATCAGAGGTGCTCATGATGGTCATTAAACACCCGAACACGTAAGTACTCAAAAACGACCATTTTACATATTGCGCTATGTATATTATGCGGTCTATTGTACATAACTTTTTCTCACGCAGAGTTACATGGAGAAAACAGGAAATAACTTCGGATCAATAATCCTTTTCTTTTACATAGAGTATCTAACATGTTCCTTTCCTGAATTAATGGCAGCTCCATCTTGGAGGCAAAGAATGCCATTTCACTACAGGTAGCGATCTCTTCCGGGTTTAGCAGATATGGTTTCGCACCATATAGTATCTCGCGTGGTAAGTCGAAACTCTGTGTCCAAGGAACGTATTACAGAAACTTACAAAGGATGTGTGTGGATTCGAATGCGCCAATCGCCATGAAGCATGGCACATGTGTGCAGGTATAAGTACGGACCAACGAAAGGTGAGTCATTCTCGTGTGAAAGGTTTTTAACGCAAGCAGCGCCACCAAGAAAATCAATGCCATGTTTCCTTAAAGGGACCAGGAACACACACCTGTCAGGGTTATTATCATGCCCAGTGCTGTCGTCTTCACTATTTCTGTCGAGTGTCGTTGCGTGCATCATTTCCAATTCATTTTTCTACTTGCTGATAATTACGTTGATTGAAACTGTCGCACATAACTCATCTTTCACCCCAATATGCGTTTAATCGGTAAATCGCCGCTTTATTTTGGCTTTCAGCAGCTCAACGACATTCAAGGGGCTAATGGTGACAATTTTTACTCGAATAATTACGACCGCACCTCACACAATATCAGGTTCAATATACCCGAGTTGTTCAGCTGGACGCTGTTCACTCCCCCCAAACTACGCGACTTCTGACGAGTGTGTTTTGGAGGACAAGTGGCGGTGCCGGCATTTGACACGTTTTATGCGGGAATGACTTTCCCTACCGTGGTCCGTACTCATACCTGTACACATACGCCACGCTTCATGTGGATTGGCTCACTCGAACATACAAGCAACCCTTGTTAGTCGATTCCTAAAAGTGATGAATCGTCGAAATATTTCGTATTTTGGCAGTTTAAAAGTGTATTACCTGAAAACGAAAGTTTTGTTTCTTCTCGGCGATTGCAATACGGCGAGAAACCTCTTGTTACCATCAACATTTTCAATTGAATTCAAAAATGCATGTAACATCAGTAGAATTTTTGGCGACAAACAGAATATTCATTGTCTTGGTTACTTCAACATGTAATTTAATGTAACATGTTGCACAGTTAAACAACAGCAATTGTTATTTTAGTTGCCTTCAAAACCTTGTTCATGACGCCTTCATCTTGAGACACGCGAAAAAACTAGAGCATATTATGTGGTAAAGATACGAGGGCATTGTGTGTAGAAACTGGATGCACACTCACAAGTTTAAAAGGAAAACTGTTGTTGTATGTCGGAAAGAACTACGTTAAATTCGGGTCTGAAAACAACTCTACGGACATTGTACAATAGCGACTGAAAGAAAATCGTTGCCTTTCTAATCGCAGAATATATCGTCAAGAATACTAATTTATATGGATTTTACGTTTTGTTCTATAGTTTAACGAAACTGTGCTATATTAATTGATTTTTAAGTTGCATTTAATTTTTGAACCGGACGGAATGGATTAATCTCAGGCTAACAAAATGGGCTGAAGTCATCTCGAATTAATGTATTTGCTGTCTAAATGCTGTTTAAACCGGCAAAACTACATATTAGAAAGGATTATTCCCCGCTTTGCGTTTTCTTTTTCAAATGTCCAATTATTATTTCTGACTGACTACCTGCTAAAAAGACTATAGAAATGAAGACGAACGCGGAAAATTATGGAGATATTTCAATCATTCTCTTCTACCAACGGCATGATGTCTGTCTGAAGTAGACTAAACCTTCACCATAGTTCCCTCGGTCATTGAAATGTGGAAAAGGGACTTGAAGCTGGAAATTAACAAAACTGATAGACTTATGTTCAGTATTGGTGAGGTGAGATAGCAAAATAATTGTTTTGCGTAACTTTCGTAACACCCAGCCGCTATGTGAATATTTCGGTTTGGGTTAGTACAGAAAATCTGAAGCTCCACTTGCTTCAGTTACATCCCCAGTTAAGGAACGATGTGACGAAAATTTGCATTTATTAAAGAATAACGCTCTCTAGAGAATATCTGCGCTTGTACTGATTTAATAGCAGTTTTGTGAACTAGTATACGGTTCCGACCTTTCTGGTTAAATCATATAAGTGGCTCCTTAAATTTGATTCGAAACAGATGTATACCCACGATGTGACAATACCAACACGACAAGTTGAAAAAGCCCTGTTTTCGTCTTTTATGATTTCATTAGCTGCATCTGAATAATTTCCTTAGTATAGAATTTTAGTGGTTTAATAATTTTTACGAAACTCTTCATATCGAAATGTCGTACGATTTCAGGTAGTCAACTCACAGTCCTGTGTCAATATTTTTTCCAGTAGACGGAGTCCTGTGTCTCTAACAGCAACTAGAAAGAACATATGTATGCTGTCTTATGAGGTCTTTGAGGGAAGCACGTAAATAGTGTATAATTTACCGAAAACAGAGTTAATGCAAAGGCCTAAAAAATAGTAATATACCTGAGGGCATTTTACTGAAGATATACTCGTACTTTTTAAAGGGCGAAACTCATTCCTGTTAATTTCGAAAGAAAAGTTTTATTAGAATCATCACAAAAGTAGTAATATGCATAAATGTTTGTATATTGAGCGTGAATGTTTGCATGTTGACCGTCTGTCATTGAAATACTGATGTATAATAACACGGAAAAAACGATCTATTATGTGAAGCTAGCTCGATTGCTTATGGGATTAAACTTTGAGAAATGAGTAACCCAGAACTTAACATACAAAGGTAGGCGACAGTTGAAAATATTAATTAATGGATAAAAAAATGCATGTAGATTATTATAAGCGTTTTCATATACCTCGAAGTAATTACAGAATTCTGTAATACACTTATACGCATTACAGAATTCTGATGGATTATGTTATAATGATTATTATTAATTACGATTAAAAATAATAAAAAACAACTATTATATTTAATAATAATTAATAATAATAATATCAAATCGATTTAGTAAGAAATACAAAAAATTATATAAAAGATGAAAAGACAGATAAGTTACACACCAGAGGCGCTGGGGTATCGGTGATCAAGAAATGCCGTTCCCTCGGCGAGAGGCTTTCCACTACTTTAAGGGTTGCTGACCTCTTCCTCTTCCAATACTGAGGTGCATAATTTTTGATAACGAGGAATGCGGCATGCGCGAACATTACTGTTGAAATAGTAAAACATCACGATATTTAAACGCAATATGCGCGCAGATTGGATGGATATTTTCTGTATCCCATGCCTGATTTCTTCCTAGAAGTACGCACCTCTTTCTGTCTCGTTTCTCCATGAAATCTTTTACAATTTACTACAGCATAATTCAGTTACGAAGGTATCTGCAGCTAACATGCTTTATACGTTGGTTTTCTACGCCTTATGTTTTGCTGTACTTTCTACGTAAATCTTGCTGGTTTGAATTGTTAAAATCCCATGTGGCTTGTTCCTCTTGTACTTCTGGGTGCGTCCCATGTTTCCCTTATTTAGTGTCCCTAAATTATTTTTTTCTTTCTAGGAGATCTTTGCAACATGTGTATTCAGCCTTTTTAATTTAATACCTTTTTGTGCAGCTTTTACTAGTCATGGCACAGTCAAATCCACCTCTTGCAGTGTTTAAAATGATGAGGAAGTTCCTTCGTCTGGAATAAAAATACCAACGTTTCTCACAGTTAAATGTTTATTTTACAGCGACTATAGTTTCGCAAATCGTCTGGCTCGGCTTCGTCAGGACAAATCGAGCGTAAACATTTAAATTATTGTGATATATTCAGAGTTCTAACGGTCACGGATTTTGGGGAGTTGTTTCCATGCGCTTGAAGGAAATAGAGTCGTCGTCATGCGGTTGACAAGGCGTGAAAAATTTTGGTATATGTGGAAAGCTTCTAATATATTAAGCTTCATTGTCGAATCAGGTTTATCAATAAAAGTGGCGTTTCCGACAACAAGTTATGGTTATTTTCATGGCAATGTTGAATTATATACGACTTCTTCCGTTAATATTTCCGTACGTAGTTCTTGTCTACTTTCACAAGGAAATTTAAAGCCCTGCGCGTCTGTCCAATATATGAAAGTCCACATTCACGAGGCATCTGATAAATTCCCCAGGAATCTATGTCTTCGACGAAGTCTTTTGATCCGTGAAATTTCATCTTGTTTATGGGTTTGAAAATAACTTTGAAATTAAAACTTTTAAGAAATTCTTGTAGCACTGAAGCAAATCTAAGGAGCAAATCTTATAGCCACCCAACTATTTCGTATTGGGAGGCGTATTGGCGTGAGTGAGCAGACAGGCTTAGGTTTCTTAAATGTTTGGACAGCTTTGTCTGTAACGGAAAGGCTATATCATCAGCGTACTGCAATTCGTTTAAGAATATCAAGCACTTTCTTCAAGGAATCCTTAGTTGAGCATATATGTCGTGCAAGATATACGTATGTGTAGAAGGAAGATATTTTGTGTTTTCGCAGGAGATTTGAATTTGCATGTGGGGTAAGGAAAGATCAAATGGTTTTCCATAAACTGTTGTACTAAAGGATCATTTAGAGTGTGATACAAGGACATCAAGGAATGGTAAGCAGGCATTTTTTTCTGTCTCACATGTGAACTGTACATGAAGATCAATGGAATTGATAAGATCAAGTAATTTGATATTTTTGAACTCATACCATTCCAGCGAAGAAAAGTGTCATCTACATATCGAATCCACAGGTCGAATGTAACGAGCTGGAAGAGTTTGTCCACAAAATGACACATGTAGACTTTGAATAAAATTGGCGACAGTGGGCTCCCAATTGCAAGGCCTTCCGTCTTTTTAAAAAATCTTCTACGAAAAAGGAAATCTCTTCTCTGATACAAATTTCAAGTATCTCAGGTTTCTTCTACTTCCGGTTAGCTGAAATGATGTTCAGTGAGACTTTAGAAAAGGAGAACTAGGCCTAACTAAAATTTTTGATATGGGAAAGTACAATTGGTTTATCAACTCCTTAAATATTTTTTTAACTGCAACCACTTCTTATGACGAAGAGCGTAAGACATGCTAGTATAGAGTTCATTGGCCATCACATTAGAAAGAGCTTATGATCAGTAAATGTGCACGGCTTGGATGCAGTCTTGAATAAAGTTCCCTTACCTGTTCCGCATGGTGAGAATATTTGTCGGAGGAGATCCTTTGAGAGAAACTTAAAATTCGTTATCGCTGTAATTATTATCTTCAAATACTGGTGATGCGGTACCAAACTTTTATAAAAAATGCAGAGTTGACTGTGGTACAGGTGGACTACCTAGTAAAATTTATAACATATTGTATAAACGAAGCTCTGTTAAAGAAGCTGTAAATAATAGTCCCTTCCATTAACTTAAGTGGTGATATATTCCACTTTTTTCCTTACAGGCGTGATTATTTTTATTTAAAATACCATAACACTTTTTTTGTATAAACAAACGTTGTACTTCATATCACAGAGAGTGCAATAAGGATAAACCAGTTTCACATGAGTTCAGATCTCCTGAGACCGTACTGCATTCTTCATCTACAAAAGCCACTTCATATGCACGAATTCGGTGAGAAAAAGGCAACGAATTCGTCCCTCACTCTTTTACAAATGCAGTTTTATTAGTTCCGAACATTTGAAACAGAATTTTAAAATCCAGATTTTGGTTCCAAGAAAAATCCACCAGCAAAAAATTATACCAGCAACGCAATGATTTTTCAATTTTACAGTTATTTGCAGTCTCCTCTATTTTTACAGCTATTTTTGCAGTTTACAAACGCCTTTGATGTCCGTGCTCCTAACACAGCAATACCACCCTGCAACTACATGGGTCGAACTAACTCAATTTCAGCATTCCGTTTACTTGAATCGCTTGTAGTTAAACCGTATACAGATAGAATACATTGAATACATTAAAGGCAGTTAGCTCTAAGCTTGCCAAAATAATAGTTTCAGAAGAGTTAATTTTACTTTAAAAGAATAAATATGAAATATATATAAAAAAATATAATAGGTAGTAAATTTTCAGCATTTAATTGTGAAAAAAAGTTATAATTACTACATTTTTGTAAAGAAAATGCAAACTCAAACAGTTTTTTCCCAAAATTGCAGAAGTTCTCTCCTATATCAATTATAAGCATTGATTCATTAATTGTTGGAAGAGAGTGCTTTGCCTTGAATATTACGTTTCCGGATTCGACGACGTTAACCATGTGCTACATCAAAGTTGTTTTGACTTAAACAGCTTTGATATTAGAACATTCATTTCCTCTACATAAAAACAATTCGGGTATGTGGTAGGTAGTAAACAATTACAGTATATCACAGAGAATATATCTCAGCTTAGTAGCCTATCTTCTGCATTGAACTTCGCATGAGACTAGAAAATACTTTTGTGTTTTGTGTAATATTAGGCTTTCCTGCTGAAATGCATCAGTTCATATATAAATACATCAGTGATTTTTGAAAAGTTACTAAATTTTTTTCCTACAAAGCCAAAATTGTACTGTTTATATCTCCTTTGTGCAATTGATTACATCTGGGTTAAAAAGCAGATGTTTATACATTTCCATGGTGGCGTATCTCTCTTTCTTCTTAATATTTTCGGCCACAAACACATGCCATAAATTGTTAAGTGTTTCCACATAAAACAAATTTTATCGAGAAAAGATGCCAATGTTTCGGAATATTTCCGCTCAGAAAAGATATCATAAACAGTAACGATTTTTTTATATTCAACAATGCTGTCGTTTACAAGAATCGGCTTTCGACACATGGAATACAGATAACCTTTTTACTAAAAAAAGAGCTTTAAATGATGGACATTATATTCACATTTACACATGTCGTCTTGTTAGAAAGTGTGGATTCATTGCGTGCTACTAATTGAGACATTTTTTAGAAGAATCAGCAACTAGAATTTGGTAGAATATGGCAGGTACATTTTCACGCTATGTCTTCTTTTCTCTACACGGTTTACCGTCCCCTGTTTGTCATGCCCAGATTTTGTTATCCATGAAAAATGAAAATAATTCCTGTTTAGAAAACCAATTCAATCAATTCGATGACCATTCTGAATAAAGTGTTAACTGAAATCGTTACTCTTTCTATTTTCAGATCGTTTGAGGATATTGCATATTGTTTAATATGTGGTTTCAAATAAACAAAGTGGAATGAAATTTTCTGAAGAACATACAGATCTTTATATCGCACTCTGCTAAAAAGTACAATAAAAAAAGATTTGATTTCGGAAAAAAATAGTTATAACATCAGTACCTTTTTATGTGAACAGGAAATTCTCGCAGTATCGCTATTATCTACGTTTAAAGAATGTTTGAAATGTTTCGCTGTTTTTTGCTGTTGAAATCGAGTGGATGTTTGAATGTTTTTCGCTGTTGAAATCGAGTGGCGAAATGTTTCGTATACCGAACACAAGTACCTGTTTAGGTTTTTCAAATAAACCCACAGAAAAGCATAAAAACAGTCACAACTATCATGAGCTGTTTTGGAGCCTCTAAAGAGTTTTACATTTTTATCTTCGGCTCAGGCCTTGATTTACGGGGACACCCACGAAACAGAGGTGCAGGTTCTCCTGATGCTGGAGTGCTCTTTAATGAAGACCTTGTTTTTATTTTTATTTCCGTCTTTATTCCCATTCTTAAGGATAAATTTGCTGTTCTGGGTTTTGAAAGCATCTTTCTACACGAGCTCGAATTATCTAGGCTACACGTATTAATTTGCTATATTAAATGAAGGCAGACTAAAACTCACATATTTTGAAAATAAAATGACTTAATGTTACAATAAAACAGGGTTTAGGTCTTGGGAGTGTAATTTCTGGCAGATTTGATTGGAATGTAATTAACCTTTTTCTACTTTCTTCGGTATGGCTACCCATCTTTCCCGTGATTTTGTTCGTTTTGGGTTCAAATTTTAGAGACAATTACAATACTATTACCACCCTTGTAAACAAATATTTGAATAGCGGATTTCACGTGACACAAGAATCATTGTTTTCATATTCGTGCTCTTCAGGGCAACCGTCAATGGTGCGGAATAGATTACATGTGAGTGCATGTTTCACCCGAATGTAGGATAAAACTGGATTGCCGGGTCGGTGGCGCCGGACTATGAAACTTTGTGTTCTAACAGTAAGTCATTCCGATATGGGCCAGGGATTCAGTCCAGAGCGAGTCATGATGATGTGTATGCTTTGCTGTACTTAGTCTACTCCGTCCCTGTAACCAACGGCCCTAAATTTATCACAGACAATTACTTATGGACTTTAGATTTTCTCATAGTGTCCGTTATACACTGAAATAAAAAATAAAAACATTAATAAAGGAAGTGCTATTAATTCACAAAGATACACCACCGTTAAAATAGCGAAATTGCGTTCAGGCGAACCCAACGTATATCTTTCTGTTGAAATGTGGAATCCACTTTTTGCGATTGCCATAGTTTCTCATACATTAGTAAAGAAGTTAAACCTTGAGGAGGGGTGAAGATGCAAGACAAGAAGCTATTTTTCGAGGACGGTGGAATAATCAGGTAGCAAAACTGGTTTTATGAGCGGGGTACTGGATACTCTAATTGTACGCCTGGTTGGATATCTTTATACGAAACGAATAATATTTTGTAGTATAGGAGTACTTAAAACTAAGAATGAGTAATCATCAAAAGCAGAGTTCCGCTGAACCACGAAATATATTTAAAATAATGAGCATAACTCGTTCACCAGAGCTTTAATTTTATCGTGGTTCCAGATTTTTAAAACAAAATTAAGCCAGACCACCAAATGTTAGATTTTTCTTTTTTTTTTATAGCGACTAGTGTCAAATTACTGCAGTCCATGTTACGAAAACGTAGATTTTAGAGCGGGTAAGAAATTAAATTTCTAAATTTCCTGCTTTGGAGAAATAATAATGTGATCTTTATTCGATGATTTATAACCAAAAATTTAATGTGCGCTCATGCGTGTTATTTTCTTAAACATACGTTCGTCTTTGTCATATTTATTTAATCGCTTAAATGGTTGTCAAAATTGTGAATTTTGCAGTTAATTGCTAAGCATTAACCCACAGCATATATAATTACCTAACGTTTGAGATTCAGCGCTCTACGTAATTAAATGTTTTCTGTGGCTCAGACATACCAGAAACTGATAACATTTGTAGTACGCTTTCGTAAATAATCAAGTTATTGTCATGGGGAAAAGAAAATATTTTCCCATATCCTACGGATAAGAACTGGCTTTGTAAGCTGATATTCCAGACTGTTATTCCGCATCTGAATTACCTGATTTGAGGATTATGGATTTAGATGCAAGTGATTTTCATCTTCATTAATACTGAAAAATGGTTTTGAGAAAACTACGTAGATTTTGTTGTGACATTACCCATAATATTTTCTCAACATAAAAGCTGGCTGAGTGTATTTTCCCAACATAAAAGCTGGCTGAGTGTATTTTCCTGCTAACACAGATGGAAGTACGTTGAGGATCTCATAGGAGAGGTCACCACACATGTCAAGATTTTAAGGTAGTTTCCCATCCTAGAATCTTTTATAACAAAAATATTTTCCGATTTATTCTGAATTTAGCGTGGGATGTATAAATGCAGGATACAAATATACGCAAGAGATGCGGAGAATAAGAGACCGATTAAAGTTTCAAGACCTGCGGGTAAGGCGCTTCCGTCTGGAAATCTGCGTTTGGTACAAAAAATATTCACTTAGGTTGAAAATTTAAGGGTAACAGGCAGATTTGAATTTGCGAGCACCTGAGCTGTTCTTCATGCTCATCTTTTCCGAAAATTAACGGTGAAATAAGGTACTTTTCTTTCCTCCTTTTCCATGAAACAAAGACAGGCGGTTGCTGAGTGTTTCATCAGGGCTCTGTGTTGTGATAGTTAACTCAATAAAGAAGAATAGCTCCAAGGTGTCCAAAAAAAAAAAAAAAAAAAAAAAAAACCACTTAACTATACCGTCCCCACGAGTCTTCAATAACACGAACTTACAGTTTGGAAAGATGACCACGTGTGTGGCATTAACTCTTCTGACGGTTTGTTGCTTTTCAAACCTAAATACGAGAAATGAAGCTAACATTTCCATTCTTTGCTGGTTAGTGCTTTCAGCTCTTTAAGTTAATACACCATCTGAGATATTGTTACCAAAGAATGTTAAGTGGACGAGGACGACAATGAGGGCATTGATATTTATCTGAAATATTTTCTTAAAAATGCCTTTTAGAAATATATTTGTAACTTCAAATTCTGAGACGTAAATGACAAGTTTATTAAATGGGCCAAATTGCCATATTTCTTAAACTTGACGTTGTGAATCTGGTAAAGTGGAGGAATTACTTGGGAAATTAGAAATGATGAAAAACATTTGTATGTAAATATGGTCTGGTCCCGAGAGCCAGAATGTTTTTGTTTAACTCACAATATATCTCATTTTTTTTATTGTCAGAGCATTAGTCAACTTGTTATTTCCCTACGGGCAGTTCTGTTTTAATGAAAGATAATGTAAAAACTGAGACATTAATATATGGCGAACTCTTTAACTCTTTCGGAAGATTCAGTGAAATAATTTTTTTCCATGGTATGTGATTTTTCTAACTTTTTAATACAAAATGTTCAAAAAGAGATTTATGTCATTTTATTCCCTTGAATTATTTGGCTTTGTTTCTCTTGAAAATTATCAAATCAAAGTCGACATTTTTCCTTACGCCCATTTTTCACTATCAAATTTGCTGGAAGAGAAAGAGTTAAATGCGGGATATTAAATTTGAATATCATTCAAAATAGTTTGCACCAAATACAATCACCTTATACAATCATCCATTATCAAAATTAGCTTTCCCTTCAAATTAATGTTTTACACGCACAGTATGGATCCAATATTAAAAGTCATTTTTATATGTTGTTGAAATTATATTCTAGTACACTAAATCCAATGAAAAAGTGGGACTTTTCCTGTTATCTGCGGCCGTTATTTGACTTCCGAATAAGAACGCTTTCAAGTATGTAGTTCCCTATTTCGAAAGTAGAACACAGGGCCATCGGAAGCAGAAGCGCAGTGACCACGTGCTACTCTATGCTTACCACCTATGGGGCACTCAGAGGAGCGTGTTGAATTCGTACCTATGTGAATGTATGTAGCGAAAAAGATTGAAAACTAATGACGACCCATTTTTAGAAATTATGAAATATATCGTAGCGTATTGGACCCCAGAGTGATGTTGGTACCTAATTTGTAGCTATTTGTTTTCATTTGTTTTCTTCTACTGTGTAATTTTTTCTTTAATGTATTTCTAAAACAGTTTAAATTTTATTAAACCGCGAATAAGTAGGTGTTTGCCATTTATTTTGTCGTTTTATATACCAATAAGAAAATTGCCATAACACTTTTCGTGAACTACTTTCCTTCAAGTTAGGTGTGATTAGGTTTAATATAAACAAAGCTGGATGATACACTCAAAATCGGGACCTGCTTGAAAGCGTTCTTATTCCGAAGTCAAATAGTGTCATTTTATGTAACAATGACGAAAGCAAACAGTGACGGGCAGATCACAGGAGAGGTCCAAAAAGTGTTCTGCTTCTGTTCGATTTCTCAAAATAATTGTTTTTTTATATTTTTCCCAAATGCAGTGTGTATGCTAAGGTATGTGCTCTTACGGGGAAACAATTATATGTTAAATAACTGACAAAAGCAGGTTGGTAAACATACATTTTTTTCCGTTCCAGGGTTTAACCAAATGGAAAGCGTCCATTACATTTGTATGTATGCAGAAATGGAAAATACACACTTTCCCGAAACAGTCGAAGCACACTGAGAAAGTTGTTCAATTACCTTTGAAACTACGCATAAAGGTATATCAGAGCCGAATATACAAATGATTCAAGAACGACCAGTAAACCAAATTGTTGCCCGCAATAGCGCAGTCGCGGGCCACAGTGGTTCCCTTAATCATAAATCGCATGCAGAGTCATTTGTGACAACGGATTCCGGTCGCATTAATCTCCACGGATGGTTTGTATGCCCCGAAGTAGTGTGCCCATTAGGATGCCTTGTAGTGTCCACACGACGAGAAGTTCATCGAGTTTGAGGGAGGACGTAAATTGGGCTTAGAGGGTTACGGAAGTTTCCATCCAGAGTATTGCCAAACGACCTTTGGCAAGGAGGACTGCATTCAAGGAGGCTACTCAGATGCCTACAACTGACCAGCTAGCATCTCCGGCACCGGCTACAGTGCTATGGGGTCCGAACAAGGCCTTAACCAAATGGAAAGCGTCCATTACATTTGTATGTATGCCGACATGGAAAATACACACTTTCTATTGTCCAGTGGCGTCGGATTGTCTTCAGCTATGAGTCACTGTTTGCACATGGCGCCCATGACCAGTCCATAAGTGTTGGCCAGCACACGGATCCTGCCTTTATCATGGTATGGCACACGGCATGCATGCCTAATGTGACTGCCTGAAGAGTAATTTCCGGATACCCTTAGTAGTCCTCCGTACAACAATTTCTGCTCAACGGCACGTACGATATTCTACGACCTGTTGTGCTTCCATTCGTGTTGCACAATCACTGAGCAATTTTTCAACAGGATAATACCAGAGCACACGCGGTACGGCTCTCCAAGCCCTCTCTCCGTAATGTCGTAACCCTACCATGGCCAACTCGATCGCCGACATCTCGCCGATCGGGCACATATGGAACATGATGGAACGCTCCTATGTCCATCCCAGAATGTTGGTGAATTGGCCCCCGATTTGAACAGTACCTGGTGTGATATGCCTCAGGAAAGTAACCGTCACTTGTATCCGTCTATGTCACGCCAGGAATTTTCTTACAAATGTTTATGTATCCCTTGCACATTTTACAACATGTTGAAGATTTGCTTTATACCTACACATGAAAACTATTTAATTTAAGAACAATTTTCATTGATCAATATCACACCGTGTTTGCGTCCCTTACAAAATCATCGAAAGCGAAATTTTGAATTTGAAAGTCTGAATAAAGTTTTTCTGTCCTGCTGGTATGCAATCTTGTAGAACAAGGCAAAATCAAAAACTTCCGAGGACTTTTTGCTTTTTGTTTGCTCATGAAATTACATTTAGCATACAATAAAGGATTATTATTGTTTATAGGTAATTATAATATTGTGCGTTTAGATCAACAGAGAAGAAAAATAATTTTCCGATATCTCATATGTACGATTCATAAATATATACAGATTTTGATTTCTTGCGGGACAAACATAACCCATTTATACACTGGTGTGCAAAAATTAAGGACGAAGAGGAGAAATTAACATAACAGCGGAACGATCAGGCAGAACAGACCGAAAGACCACTCAGGAGATGTACGAGAGTCAGGTACGGTAGGGCATGCGCATATATGCAGCATGACGTTGGGGGGGGGCGGTCGGAAGTGTATAAAGCAAACGGGCGGTGTACGCTCAGCAATTCGATGAAAGCTATTGCACGGTGTACATAGGTTTGAACGACGTCGAATTGCCGCCACCGTATGATATGGCAAACAGGCAATCCAGTAGACGACATCTGGATGACTTTACCCGAGGTCGCGTCATTGGGAAGTTGGAAGAAGGTCGAATTGTGACTAGTGTGGCCAAGGAGTTCGATATTGCTCACAGCATCGTTTCACGAGCTTGGAGATCATTTCAAACGACAGGAACAGCTGTCCGAGTGTTTAAAAATGGTCGTCCACTAGCAACCACGGCGGCGGACTACCGGTATATTGTCCTAGAGACGAGAGTGACAGACTGCAGACAGCGGGAGAAATCACAAGGCACATACAACAGACAACTGGACGTCCGTTATGGCGTTTTACCGTGTCAAGGAGGCTGCACACATGGTGGTTTTTTTGCACAACGTCCAGTAGGGTGTGTGCCATTAACGCCTGCTCTTCGGAGATGACGGTTTCTGTGGTGCCAGGAACAAAAGAATTGGACACATCAACAATGGGGTCGAGTTCTCTTTAAGGATGAGAGCCGATTTAGTCTGACGAGAGATTCTCCACGTATACACATCTGGAGAGAGCAGGGAACACGCAATCACATCTCGAACATCATCGAAACGGACCGGTTCGGAGGTGGCGGGTTTTCGTTTGGGGCGGTATCATGCTTGGTAACCGTACTGAACTCTACATCTTCCAAGGAGGTTCAGTCACTGGTGTCCACTATTGTACCGAGGTTCTCCCGCCTCACGTGCGTCTGTTTAGAGCTGCTGTGGGTCCTGAGTTCCTCTTCATGGACAACCACGCTACACCTCATCGTCCTGTGGCTGTCGCAGAGCTGTTGGAGAGTGAAGATATTCAACGAATGGATTGGCCCGCAAGGTTCATGGACCTAAATCCAGTCGAACACGTGTGGGACCTTCTCGGGAGACGCTTGGCAGCACGTCACCAGACGCTAGCAACGATTTCGTAGATGCGATCGGCGCTACAAGAGGAATGTGCCGCGATGCCTGAACAGCTCCTTGACAACCTCGTCCTCAGCATGGACAGACGTTGTAAATCCTGCAACGCAGTCAGGGGCGATCATATCCCCTACTAAAGACTGGATTTTTCTTTGCACCCATCTTACACATGGACGTTTCTGTCCTCTGTCCAGTTGTGCTCGAAGCTACCTTTTCAATAAAGTGACTTTGTATCATGTGGATTCCTTGTTTGTACGGTTTTGCTCACTTGTACCATATTCTTACATCTTGGGCGTCTTATGGTAGTATTTGAGTCGATTTGGAGCACTTCTGTACGACGTTACATTCGAAACACCATCTCGTCCTTAATTTTTGCACGCCAGTGTATTATGCAATTTAACTACATTTGACATTTCATATATATTTTGTAGAATGCCGTTAGTACAAAACGTGATAGCATTTAAAATATTGGGGTTTGTGAGAATTTGCCTCATAATGTGTATATAAATTAATTTGCAATTTCTTGTAGTTCAGTCATGAAAACCTTCTTAGCCATTATGGCATACACTTGATCCTGTTGAGATTTTCATATAAAATTTGCCGCGCCGTCTCCTTATCTACGTTTGCCATTTCTGTAAACGATCTAATTTTCTGCCGTCACTCTTTCCTTACAGTTGCGCAGATTTGTCCTAACTCTCCTCTTTTCTTAGACATCATCGTAGTCCCAGACGTGCGTCTTCTTCATTGTTCTCCTCACACGTGTTTCTGCAGATAGCTTTTTCATTTCTCAGTATGAGAGCACTAAAAAAATAAGGAACCGTGTCGTTATCTTATTTGTGAATTCATTGACAATAATATCCTATCCATTAGAGATACACTGAGAACTTGGCTGTGTGAAGTATCTCGTCTCAAAAATTTTAAATTCCTTGTGTTGTTCCAAAATCCTAATTCCAAAGTAACAGCTTTATTTGGTTTATCAACGATTCTTATGTTTTATCACAACATTAATTTTATACGATAATGTAAACTACATTTATACCGGCAATATTTTACAAGATTTCTGTTCCTTCCAAACGTTAGGTGATGTATGTAAAGTTTTCACGAACAATTTAATTAACATTTCAATTCATATCTTACAGAAATATTCTGCTTCATTCATATGTTCGAACGACAATTTTGATACACTAAAGAGCAATTGAATGAGAGATACCTGTCTAGTAAAGTGTAGCACCTCCTTTCGCCCTGATGACGGCGGCGATTCGTGGCGGCGTGGACCCGACAAGAAACCGGAAGCGTTGGGAAGCCATATAACAAGCTCACCCATTTCACAAAGATTTGATGAAGTGGGTCAGAGCCTCAAACATCTCTCTCGATGGCATCTCAGATGTGCTCGATGGGACTGAGGTCAGGTGACCTAGCTGCCCGAGCAAGCGAGGTCACGTCGGTGGGGTGTTGATCCAACCATTTGGATACAATTTGGGAGCGATGGCACGGTCCATTGTCTTGTTGCAGGATGAGGTCCCAAGTGGGATGTTGAAGACGCACAAAAATGAGCAAATGGTCGTCCAGGATATCCCGGTAATGTTGATTTGTGAGGGACGATGTCACACGTACCAGTGGTCCCATTTTAGTCCATGTAAGCAGTCCCCAGATGAGAATAACACCCCCACCAGCTTGAAGAGTACCCTGCTGGCAAGATGGATCCATCGCTTCATGTGATTTGCGCCGTACTCGTATCCTGCCATCCACACGTATCAGCGTGAATCACGACTCATCAGTCCAGGCAACATTTTCCCACATGTCTAGGGTCCAGTGGCGATGTTCCCGCGGCTATGCTAATCCTTGCGCCCTGTGATGTGCGGTCAGCAGCGCTTTCCTCGTGGGACGATGGCTTTTGTACCTCATAGCGAGAAGATGGTTCTGGATGGTGTGGCTGCTTACACGGTTTTGTGCATCAGCGTTAAATTGCTGAGAGATTTTTTGCACTGTGACCCGTCTATCCGGTGAAACAATGCGAGCTAGCCGAAGATGGCCCTGTTCATCCACACGCTGTTGCCCACGACAGTTAGCCCTTGAAGGGTTGGTTTTACCGGATTCGATGCACTCACGGTGCACCCGTGACAAAGTGATTCGTGAAATTCCTAATTCCCTGCACGACTTCCGGGATGGAGTGACCCATTCGTCGGCCACGACAATTTGCCCACGATCAAATGCGCTTAGATCCTTAGTCTTACCCATACTGCGTCCGACTCTTGCTGATTCCCGTCGCATCATTCCTTATATAGTCGGATCGCTGCATACGTCATGTCGTTTCCGTTTACAGGGCCGCCTACGGCGCCACATTTGCATAACGCCAGATGTCTCTAATTCAATTGCTCTTCAGTGTACTTGTATAACACAAAAAATAGATTTTCTGTACTTTTTCAAATTTTAAATTCTACAAGCGAATTTGTTCTTATAAGGAGAGACATTAAGAGAAAAGGATGTTGGGTGGAGATGGCATTTGTCGTTCTGAGCTTTTCTTACGTGAGTCTACATCTGAAAAAGGAGTGAGGACTTTACGATGTGGAATTTCATTTAATCCAGATCCTCACTGATTTTTATTTCAGAAGAGCGATGTACATACTCCAAAATATATCATCAACAGCATAATCATTGTCAACGATTGCTATCCAGTGCTGGATGAAGGTCTCACTCAGTTTCTCCCACAAAGGTCTACCGTGTTCCAGTTTGGCCCATGTCACTTACGCATGCCTTCGAATGTTTCACCCCTTTCCCATGTGGTCTTCTTCTGGGGCTTTATATATATATATATATATATATATCAAATAGGAAAGTAAAAAAATAATGAGGGAAAACTATCGTATAACTCCTTTCAATTTTGATCAAGAGTTTTTACTAATTAATCAGAAAAATTCATTATTTAAAAAAGAAAAACATTTTCCCTGGAAGAGGTCTTTGCGTAGCTAAATATGTTCCAGAACACCGTAATAGGGTTCTATCTAAACGTTGGTACATCGGGTAGTGTGGAAATCTGGTACTGTATATTTTTCCTTATGTATTTATAACAATTTCTTCTGAAAACCAGGATTTCCATGGGGCAAAAAGAGTACGAATTACACATGCTTTCCTAAGAGTTAATACTATTAACTCTTCTGTAATATGTAGAAAAAAACAATTCATTTTTCTGTTATTTAGAAACGTATTTGATTTTACTGTGTTACAAAAAACCAGTTCGTTCCATAAAAAAGAAAAGGCATTTCTTTAAGTAGAGTCAGCAAGCATGGGACGATGAATTAAAAATTACGAGAACTTTGGCGTTCCGGGTCTTTTACTTCCAAGAGTGGTAATTTAGTTTGCTTATCGGATATTCCCATAAATCAGAATAACCCAAAACGTATGGATATACAATAAACAAGCGCTTTAAATAATGTTGTTTCATTTAATCAGATCCAAAAAAGAAAATTTCTTTCTTCGCTAAGCTAGAAAAAAATCACCGCAATTGTATACGTGAAAAGAATAACAGTTCCTTAAATTCAGTGCATTAAAATGTGTGGTTATTCATTTGCATTTTGTCTTAAATGTTCTATATTTTGCTTCGTTGCTTTCCTGGTGCAACTTTGTCCGAGATGGGCCCTGATTGCAATGGATTATTTTCCTTCAAGAAAGGGGATGTTATTTGACATAAGAATCTTTATGAATGAAATGACTCAAATATTTGATGAAAAGTTTTAAAATGGAGAACGAGAATTTTGAAATAGTTACGAAGCTTATCTAAGTTCTGTAGAAACCCATTTCTTCGATATTAGAGATATGTTTGGGTTCATTTCGATGAGCTTGGGAAAAGCAAACAGATGTAAAAGCAAATCATTATTGGAGATCATATTTCAGGACCAAAACACCACGGGCGGTTCGTCGTTAGGGGCCAGAGGGGCCGGGCCCCATTCTATTTCTAGAATTTTTTTCCTGATTCTTATTATTTCTCTTAACTACATGGTGACAAACCTTTCCCTTCAAAAACCATTACCTAAAGGCAAAGGTTCCTTCAAAAAACGAAAAACTGTTCCCTGAGTAAAGGGACTCACGTTCAGAGTGTGAGGTTATTAGGGCCAGCTCCAACAGGCCCCAGTAACATCACTACGCAAGCGAAGAGGAGACGATTTCCTCCCCGTCTCATTCAGTATGAAGACCTACATACAACACTGTCTTAACCGCGTATGCAAAAAATCTGTGGGGCCAGATCTTTCTGGCCCGGCGCTAATTTGATTGGCCGGGAGTGTATCCATTTCCTTAACGCCGTGGGTTGACAGCCACCCCGACCAAGCTCAAAGGTGGCGGGAGGGCTTTAAATGTCGTAGCAAAGTTCAGGTATTTGTTTTTGCTGTGTGTGTCTCTCTCGGTGATGTAATGTTCCTTCGTGTCGTGACGTTTTTTGCTTGTTGAGTACAATGAATGGAGTGGATATTTTGCTAAAATCTCCGTTTCTTGCTTTAAATCTGGAAGAAAAGCTTCAGTTAAAAAACTCAGTGCTTATCACCCCAAGAATGGTTAGTTTGAGCTTCACTTAAAAAAAGCAGTGCTCATCAGTCCAAGAATTTGAGTCGAAAAGCTTTACTTAAGAAAACTCTGTGCTTATCAGCCCAAGAATTTGAGTTTCCAAGAGTATGAAGTTTACAAACGCTTTGCAGAAGTAATTTCAATTTTAACTAAGATGATTTTCTATGTTAAAAATAAATAAATAAATTATAAAACATGTAAGTATAACTTGCACATGAGTACATATATGATTTTAGGTTTTACAAGTTCTTTAAAAAAAAGGTTAAACCTTTCAAATAATTTAAATGTTAGTATGGTACTCATTCTATATGTGATGAAATTCATGAAACGTTCCCCTCCCTGCATATATTTGGAGTTATTATTTTTTTCAGTACAGTTTTTCATCCTGTGAATCCTGTGATTATTCCTCAAGTGAGAAATCTGAAGAAACACAAAGTACAACTAACATAAATTAATGCTCATATGTTTTAAGGTAAAATTTTTATTTAAGGAGTTATAACATTTTTTTGTTAATAGTTATGCATTCTATTCTTAGGAAATTTTTTCGTGTGCAATGCAATAGTTGACACATTCCTACCTTATTTGGGCATTAATGTGAGTCAAGGAGGTAAACGGAGGCAGAGTAAAGGAATCTAAAGGGTGGGGAGTGGGGTAGAGTCTGAATAGTTGGCCTAATAATGACAGTATTTTTTATTTCATTGTTTGACTTCGGCTACTGGCCCCACCTGTTTCAGTTGCCACGAGCCGCCACTGCAAAACACAATGTTCCACACCAGGTCAGCATCCTAAGAGTAAGAGTTTTTCAGTGCTTTTCACAAAATTTCCAGGGTTTGAGTTACTAATCTTCGAGAAAAATATAATTGCCTGATAAGTGGCAAACACTTTCTTTTAAAATTATAGGAACTCTAATGGTTGTGTGTACAATATGTTTACTTTTTCAAATTCAACTGCATTTCAGTTTTGTTTACTGGAAACTATTTTTGAAATGTTGAGAAAGTTTTAAACAAATTGTGAAGTATTAATGAAAAATTCCCAGTGCTTCAGGACGCACTAAATACTTAAATTTTAAACTAATGACCTTGAAAGAGTATCTATTTCAGACGAACGAAACTTTATTTGCTCGCTCCAACACTTTTGCACATATGTGCAGAGTAGTTGGCATGCACTTTCTAGATTACGGGCACAAAGCGCTCAGAATTTCTAATTTTGAATGCAGGTACATGTCAGTTACTACAAGACAGAAAACATTATCTAAACCATCTGAAACACTGCAGATGATTTTATAAATTTTTAAAAGATATACGCTTGAATGATTTCCAAGGTTTGTTTCTGTTTCAAAAAGTCGTAGAAACCCTTGCAATCTACTCTCTGAAAAGTTCGAGCATTTGTGATAAAAAAAAACGAAATAAAACAATTTAAGAAATGTTTAACTTTTTCAAATTTCGCAGTAACAACTGCTAGAAGCACAGCGTAGAAAGTGCTTTAGAAGAAACGGGAAATAATGACGCAAAACTTTCTGGAGGACGACCCATATGTTTCTCATTTAATGTAGCTGAATAGTGGTAGTGCAGTAGTCTTTAAATGGAACAACTGCACAAATATCGTAACTCCCTTTTTTAGGAGTAATTTATTCCGTGGCATCGAAGTTCTAGAAATCTCATTAAATCCTCTACAGACTGAATTCCGGGAAAGATCTCAGAAGTCATCATATCCCTAGCTCCTGGATGTGAGGGGGGCATAGGAATTAATACTGAAAACTCATGTAAACCTATCTCAGCTATTCAACAGAAGGAACAACCTCGAATGTCTTAACTCTGAAGAAATACACACTACCTTGCACTCAACTTTTCGCACTCATTTAAATCACTTCCTCACCACATACGATCATACTGATACACTTCCTTTTTTTTTTTCTTTTTTTTTTATTGGAGGTTTAACGACCACCGTGAGCAACTCAATGGGCTATAAGCAGTCGCCCGTCCTTAATTTAGGGTCGCTGGTTCCAGGGAAGGGCGAGAGCCAGTGCCGTAAGACAAACACAACATCCGTGCCTCACCAGGATTCGAACCCGGACCCCTTTCGGACGAATGATCAGAGGCCATCGCTTAGGCCACTGTGTCACCGGGGTGGCCACCTCCTAGTTCAACAGCTAGAAATTGGCAAAAAAGGCTAGTTGCACAGTCCATTTCGAAAATCCAATAAAGGCAGTAGCTTTAGTGGAAAATGCCTCGAAAAGAGCCATTTTGTTTTTTATTTGATTAAATGGTGAATTTTTTGTTGAAGGCAATTTTACAATTACTGTAATGTCAACATGTTGTTGAAAGTTTTCTTTATTGCACTAGTGTGAATAGTATAGGCAATTTTAATAACACTTATGTGAATACGATAACGATTGTTTTTTCATACTTATGTGGATGTCTTGGTATAATTAGTAGCTTTTTGTTTGTTACATTTTTATCACTCTCCAATGTGATTTTTTACCTCCCTGTGGCGCAGTGGTCTGAGCAATGGCTTCTGATCATTAATCCGAAAGGGGGTCCGGTTTCGAATCCCGGTGAGGAATAGATGTTGTGTTTGTCTTTCAGCGCTGGCCCTCTACCTTCCATTGAACCAGTGGCCGTAAATTAGGTATAGGCGACTGCTTATAGCCTATTGAGTTGCCCACAGTAGTCTCTAAACTTCCAATAAAAAGTGTGATTAAATAGATACGATACTAAACACTTTTGAACAATAAAAAAAGAAAATATCCTGAAAAGGGCCTTTCTTAACTGGATTTTTCATAAATAGCTGCTCACGGTTTTTCAAGCAATCCTCATTTTTCATGCTTTGTTTTGTTTATATGTACTCACTATTTGGTTGTTTTATTTACAAATTTTTTTTGCTATTTAATAAATTTGTTGTAATGACTAAGATGCTTGATCATTGTTTGGTGTGGACATTACACAGGCCTGCAACCAAAAAAGCATTTAAAAAACCAATAGCTGATTCCGATAGATTTTTGGATGGTGATTTCAGGAGAAATAGTCAAAAAATTTCATCACGTACCATATTTCCACAAATTGAAAATTTTGATTTTTCGTTGCCACCAATCCATTGTGTTATAATCTACTAAGGAAGCGGATGAACATTTAGTGTCATAAGTCGTCATTGCTGGCGAAAACTGGAGATTTTTAGGGCAGTCTCTGGTGCGAAAAAAAAATTCAAGTAATAATATGTCCAAAAAAAAGTTTTGGTTGGACAGATTTTACTTCAAAATGGCTCTAGTCGTCGAGCGCCTACGTTAAAAATCATCATGATTCACCAGTCGTTATCATGAGGAGAATACCAGGAACATCAGGTGTGACTGGAAATGAGTTAGTTTATGACTCACTCCATTTCGTTCCTCTGCCCTATTCCACGCTTCCCGCTCTCTGCTCAGTTGTACTTTGATCTTTGAGTGAAACGGTTGTGTGCTGAGAAGTGCAATTTTTCTAAAGGTGTTATATCTGTAGAGGTTAAAATTGTTTTCCTGCAGCGGATGAGTATACTCATTTTTATAGTTTTCATATTTAAAGTTTTAACCTATAAAATGTACTAAATGGCAGCAAGGGCTTGTCTTAATTCACCTGATTGCTTTTGTTATATTTGTGGGGAATTTGTAGTGAAGAAACATCAAAGAAACATAACAGATTTAGTGAAGAAAGTATAGTAGTCATACTACGGTGTAAAACTTGGTGACCAGAATAAGTCGTGGGCCCCACATAAAGTGTGTTACCCTTGTGTAGAAGAATTGCGAAAGTGGTCAAAAGGCACGAAAAAGTCTTTCCGTTTTGGAATCCCTATGATCTGGAGGGAACCTAAAAATCATAGTGATGACTGCTACTTCTGTTCATGTAACGTGCAGGGGTACAATTTTAATTAATAAGAGAGAAATATTTTATCTAAACCTCCCGTCGGCAATACGCCCTATTCCTCATAGCTCAGAAATACCTGTACCTAAACCTACTGAGAAACTAGAGACATTCCTGAAGAATCTGAAGACGAAGTTCAGGTTTTTCACGAGGACTTTCACTGTGTTTCAGATAGCAGCAAGCCCCAACCTTTTCCCCAGCTGGAATTGAATGATTTAGTCAGATATTTGGGCCTTTCTTAAGAATCTGCAGAACTCTTAGGCTCTAGGCTAAAGGAACAGATCTTATTTTTCCTGGTACCTCTTTCTCATGGTTTAGAAAGAGAGAAACAGATTTCGTTCCATATTTTTCTCAAGATAGTGGCTTGGTTTACTGTAGCAATGTCCCTGGATTGATGGAAATGTTTAATATACAGTATGACGTGAACGCGTGGAGGCTCTTTATTGACTCGCCAAAAAGAAGCCTCAAAGCAGTGCTTCTGCTTCATGGCAGTAAGTATGCTTCGGTGCCATTAGGGAATTATGTGTACCTGAAAGAATGTTACGAGAACTTAGCCTTGATTCTCACCAAATTGAAATATAAAGATATTGGATGGACAATATGCGATGATTTAAAAGTGCTTTCCATGCTTCTTGGACAACAAGCAGGAAACACCAAGTATCCTTGCTTCTTGTGTGAATGGGATAGTCGGGATAAGCGCAATCACTGGATAAAAAAGGAGTGGCCGCATAGGAAAGCATTAAAACCTGGAAACAAAAATGTAGTAAAGGAAAGCTTGGTTGATCCCAGTAAAGTCCTCTTGCTTCCACTTCACATCAAGCTTGGCTTGATGAAACAATTTGTTAAGGCTCTATCAAAAGAAGGAGAGCGCTTTAAATACCTTGGGAACAAGTTTCCAGGACTGTCGGAAGCAAAATTAAGGAAGGTGTTTTCCTAGGTCAAGATATTCGGAAACTTTTTACAGATGAAGTGTTTGAGAAAGTAAAATAGTTTTGAGTGAAAAAAGAGGCCTGAGGAGCTTTTAAGGAAGTCGTCAAAAAAATCCTCGGGAACTTTAAGGACCCCAACTTTAAATGTATCGTGGAAAACATGTTAACCAAATTCAAAGACTTGAGTTGTTCGATGAGTTTGAAAGTGCATTTTTTACGCTTTCCAACCCTAGGTTGAAGACGCGTATATGCTCCAGCTTTGTCTGTCCGCCCGTCCGCCCGTCCGTTTGTCCTCACGATAACTGGGGTAAAAATGGGTCCATTTCGATGAAATTTTAGTATGTAGTAGGGGACCATCCTGGGACGAACCCTATTGAAAATGGGACAAATGGGGTCAAAAGTCACGACGTAGGAGCGGGATCATTCCATTACCCTTATGAATCATAACGCGTAAATATGGTTCGATTTCAATGAAAGTTTACTATGTGGTAGGAGACCACCTAGGGACAAACCCTATTGAAAATGGGACAAATGGGGACAAAGGTCAAGACGTAGGAGCGGGATCATTCCATTACCCTTATGCGTCATAACGTCCGTAAATATGATTCGATTTCAATGAAAGTTTACTAAGTGGTAGCAGACCGCCTGGGCAACGAATCCTATTCAAAATAGCTAAAGTGGGGTGAAAGGTCGGGACATAAAATCGGATTTCGATTAAATTTCAGTATGTAGTAGGGGACCACTGGGGACGAACCCTATTTAAAATGGACGAAATATGGTCAAAGATAAGGACATAAGATTGCGATCCATTGCATTGTTCTTATCCCATATTATTAAAGTGGACTTCAAGTAATTTTACTTCCTATACTTCGAATGGAAAAACCTTTGTACACATTTCCCTCACAATTAATGTGTTCCCAAGGATGAGAATTTGAACATCGATTAAAATAACTTCACATTATAACTTGGAAAACTTAATATTTTCTAAAACATAACCATAATTATATTAAAAATCAATAACTTTTCCTTTGGTGGTGTTGAAACCAGAGAAAAGATGGCGCGACCTGTACTTTGATGACGTCAGTGGACAAAAAAATGTCGGATTGCATAATTACAGTTATGACTTAGAAAATATTAATTATTCCAAGTTATGAAATGAAGCTATTTTATTCGATGTTCAAATTTTCATCCTTGTGAACGCATTAATTGTCCAGAAAAAAGATGGCGCGACCTGTATTTTCATGACGTCAGTAGACAAACAAATGTTGAAATGCGTAATTATGGTTATGTTTTAGAAAAAATAGGTATTGCAAGGTATAAAATGAAGATATTTTAATCGATGTTCAAATTTTCATCCTTGGGAACGCATTAATTGTGAAGAAAATGTGTACAAAAGTTTTTCCATTGGAAGTATAGGAAGCAAAGTTACTTAACGTCCATCTTGAAGTAGCGATTCTTGTATGTGTGTATGTACATTTCATTTTGAAAACGGCTCTAAGAATTTTGATGAAAGTCGTTAACCTACCGTTTTCTGGTACTAGAAATCGATTTAGCTTGATCTCGACTTTAGAAAAATTCGTTTAGTGGGTTAAATAACCACCCCGAATTATAACGTTTTTAGTGATGGCGTTGTTCCATTAATGTTACCAATGCTTAGAAATCTTAAGATGTCACAACTCGCGTTTGGGAATGTTGGCGCACGGTCATGCCATCTATCTCATTACGTCACGCGTTGTTTGTGGATCCTATTAAAGATTTATGACGACACACCTTGCTAGAAGATGGTCGTGATTTCTATCTGCCTCATTACGTCACGCGTCGGGTGCGTATGTCCGTCAGCACTATAACTCGCGTAACAACCGTTGGATTTCGATGAAATGGCATTATTTCCTACTGATATTGTATCACTTAATAATATTAATATATTTAAACGAAAACTCGTGTATTTATTACTGACCAAAAGCTCATAATGTATTATTACCTTTATTAATTTATACTACCACCCTAGCTGTGTTTGATATTGTGTGGACTTGACTAGTTTTTTTTTTTTTTTCGTGAAAATTGTGATGCTCTGGGACAAGAGGGCTCGTCAGGCCTATCAGACCTTTTCCCTCCTCATTCCCTGTTGTTACAAAAATATAATGGGTGGTATATATTTATGATTGTGTAATACCATGTCTGCAACAACTAAAAAGCAATAAATGAAATAAATGAAAATGAAAATGAAATGAAAATTTTAGTATCTGTTAAGAGATCAACTGGGAAGGAACCCTATTTAAAGTGAACGAAATGGGGTCAAAGGTCAGTTCATAGGAGAGGAATCCACTCCACTGCTGTTATGCGCCATAACTAACGTAAAAAAAGTTTCTATTTCGATGAAATTTTATTATGTGGTAGGGGACCACCTGGCGACAAACCGTATTTAAAATGGGCGAAATGGGGTCAAAGGTTAGGACACAGGAGCTGGATCTATTCCATAGACCCTATGCATCATAACTTACCTAAAAATGCTTCAATTGCGACAAAACTTTATCATGTTATTTCGGAGGTATACCAAGCCGGTTCTGCTGAATATCATCGAAAGGAATCAAAGGTCGGGACACAGGACCGAGATTTATTCCACAGACATTATTCTCATAACTTGAGTAATGATTTCTGTAATGTTGGAAAGCGTAATATAACCAATGCATTGCATGATTTTACTAACTTGTTTATTTAAAATTGCATTTGGACTACTTTCCCGAAAATCTTGGTGCTGTTAGTGAAGAACGTGGAGTAAGATTTCACCAAGATATCAAGGAGATGGAGCGTAGATACCAAGGTAGGTGGTACATCAATATGATGGCGGACTACTGTTGGATGCTGCACAGAGAAGACCCGCATACTGCCTACAAGAGACAAAGTGCCCAAAGAAGCTTTCAGGAAATGAAAAAGACAGCATAATGACCTATGGATACCAGGATGTATGAACAATGGTAACTGCTCTTATTAATATAATTTAGCAAATCATTTCTAATAGTTTGATAAATAATAAATTTTCAAATAAAACACTTAAACATATTTTGAAAAGCCTACGTTTTGCCAGAATATGTAAAATGGGCTTTCTTTCCCATATATTCAAGCCCATTTTGTGAAAATTCCTTAATTGATGGAGAAAAATGGATGCCATATTTCAAATCAGCGCACCAAACAATATAAAAATCAGTCATTGCATTGCAAACACTTTTTCATGACTCATATTTTGCAGGCCTGTGTTATTGGAATGCAATTGTTTATTGTGATTCATTGGTGCAATGTAATTAATGTTTATCAATCAATAATATGGTTGTTTTGTTTTGCATACATTATCATTTCTTATTCCGAATAAGCAATCAAGAACCGGAAGTTCAAAAGTTTGAAGCACACACTTCAATACTTTTTTAAAACTCCCTCTGGTTACTGGTTCCCCAAAAAAGATTCATTCGCCAAGACGGGAGCCCCAAGAAATCTTAGAAGACTCGGAAGAATGTGACACCATAGGTCCGACTGTCTTGAAAGGGGAAATTAACAGATGTTAATACAGGAAAGCATTACCACGAAATCAATTAAATATTAGAGAATGCATGCATTGCCTAAGGCTGAATGCTAAGTTTGGTTAAATGCTAGGCTAACACATGTGCTCTAAACATTTCATAAATTTTAGTTTTTTTCATGTATGGCTATGATTGGTTATTTTGTTTAATAAGTGTCTGCTGGTATTTAATAGTTATTAATTAAAAAATTCAAGAGATGGATTTAAAAAAATTCCTGAGCTTGCAATTTATATTATTCAATTTCAGAGACATATCTATATCCTATGCCATCTACGATATAAAGGGCTTCAAATTCTTCAGATAGTTTAGAGCTGCCAGTCGAATTTGATATTGAAGGCGTACAGTATTAGCTACATTTGATTGTTATTTTATTTCTGAAATTAAGGTCAATATCATGCATATAGCACCTTATCATACACGAAAGTGGGTGTATACGTATGAACAATGTAAAATTTTATGCTATATAATATACTAACGCATAAGTAGTGATTAATTATATGTTCTAAAAGATAACTCTGTACCTAAGCACGAAAGAGAAACGGCTTTTCAGTAAGTAGTGGCAACGAACCTAGCAGATGGTAAAGTAGTCCCATGGAATAGGAGAGAACCGAGGCTAGACGTACGAGGTAAGAAAAATGAATAACGAACAATATACGATGGCACTGATTTACCGGACACGTTATATCTGTGAAGTCGTTACATTGTAACTGCTATGAATATACCAACCATCATCAGTTTAGAAAATACTCACGTACTTTTCGAATAACGGCCAAAATTTCTTGGGTTCGGTTATAACAAAATATTAACCATGGTACGTCGGATTACTTATTTATCATTTGTCAGACATACATTTTTAAAGCTTTTTATATGTGCCCCACCGCTTCAGTAATAATTTTTGCTATTAAGAAACGCATTACACAAAAGTGTTCGTTTAAGTATTCACTGTAAAAAAATTGACCGTTAATTTTACAGTTTTGGACCGTTAACAAGGTTGTCATCCTTTGACCGTAAGAAAAACGGTTTTATACTGCATTAATTACGGAAAACAACTGCGAAAGAACAGTCAGGAAACGTTATTTTTACAGTTTTGTTCCTCATTATTTACAGAAAACAACTGTGAAGCAACAGTCAGGAACGTTATTTTTATAGTTTTGTACCGCATTATTTACAGAAAACAACTGCGAAGGAACGGTCAGGAACCATTATTCTTACAATTTTGTACCGTATTATTTACAGAGAACAACTGTGAAGGAACTGTCAGAAACCGTTATTTTTACAGTTTTGTACCGTACTATTTACGGAAACAACTGTGAAGGAACTGTCGGAAACCATTATTTTTACAGTTTTGTATCGTATTTTTTATGGGAAGGAACAGTCAGGAAACGTTATTTTTAGTTTTATTTTGTACTGTATTATTTACAGAAAAGAACTGTGAAGGAAGAATTACGAACAGCAATTCTTACAGTTTTATACTGTTATTTACAGAGAGAAGAAACAACAGTCAAACCATAAATTTTAGTTTCAATATTATTAACCTAGCAATCAGATATGCCAGAATCGAGTGATTTTTACTGTTCAATATGTGATATCACATCAGAAAACTTGAATATTACATCTCACTCCAGGGGTGACATAATTTCTATGTTTTCTTACGTGATATTATGTATTGAACAGTAAAAACAGGCAATTCAGACATGTCTGATAGCTAGGTTAATAATCCTGAGACCTTGTTCCACATAATAATGGAAGAACGCATCTTCAGCTGAATGAATAGTAAAACTTGCTTTATATAATGTGTTATTTTAATACAAACACTTGTGAAAAATGAAACAGGTGCAGTAAACAGTGTGCTCACAAAAAACTTTAATGATAATGTATAACAATGAATGCACACTTGTTTTATTGTGCTTATATTAAACATATGCTACTTATAAGCTTACTTGTTTTGTGGTCTGGAAAATTCAGCATCATCAGTCAGTTCTGAACATGATTCAGTGAAAGTGGTCTTATAAGTAGGATATGTGTGATATAAAAGCAATAAAAATGTGTTCTCTGTGAACTGCAGTCAGTGTGGCGAGGTGTGGAAAAACACGAAGGTTTAAAAAGCAGCTGATGCTCAAATTTTCAGACTATAACATGGAGAGAAAGCACAAAGTAATATTGAGCTGCCAAAGGATGATCATTGATTACATCTGAAATGTTAGAAGTATCTAACTTGCTACATAGACCACAGTCACAGGCATGATGCAATAACACAATATAATACACAGATCTTGTCAGTATTGCATTACAATTTGGCTGCCTGAACATGTTTTCCCTCTTCACAAAATAACACAGGAATGATAGGGAATTAAATGTTGGCCCTCGACAAAATAATACAGGCTGCATTATGGTAATAGGGACTTCATCCTTTCAATCCTCCACACCTTGCCACAACCTACCTTTCAGAATGTTTCAAAGATAAAGAGCTTTTCAAGAAAGCCACATCGGCATGGCTATAAGAGCCTCATACATATTTTACTGCCACATAAAGCTAAAGAAAATATTTACAAAAAAAAATGTCCCAATGGTTTCCTTCTTTACAAAACAACATTTTTAGCTGTGTTTTCTTATTTATACACTGTCATTCATAAAGAGCAATAAAAGGGCTACTTCATTAAAAAATAAAATAAAATGGCTCTTTACTGAGAAATGCTTTTGAATTTTCATCACCAAATCATAAAGTTTGTGATTACCATCCTAACCATTATAACCATGAGGTACAGTAGAATTCCAGAATTTCAACCTGCCATCAGTACAGCTTATTCAAAGGATTATGCATTAAAAATTACTTTTATATTGATTGGTTACAATTTTAAAAAGGTGACAATGCTGAAAGGCTCAAGAAATCAGCAAAGATAATTGCTTTTTATTGCGGTCAAAGGTATGTTTTTATTCCCACAATAAAGATGTAGACCACAGATTCAAAAATAGTTTCTCCTTTAAAGAAGTTATGCGATATAGTACAAAAGTTGCATAACATCAGTAACTAAGCAGACTAGATATTAAACATGAAATAGACTATCTTTTACAAAGAATGTTTTTATTAAATAAGTGGTAAAGAAATTGTGGTACATAGTTGAAATATTTGTTTTAGTGCTCATTTAACAATATTGTTGTGTCCACTCAAAGTCAGTCATTCATTAACAAAAGAATGTTTGGAGTGTATGGGTCATTTTATCTCTGAATTTTGATTCCATGCTCAGGGTTGATGTTGAGAAAGCAGCTATACAAAAAAAGTATCAAGTTTAGGAAACATACATATATATATATATATATATATTCATTTATTTTATATCTAAACCCTTACATCTAGGAAATAAGCACATAAAACATTAGCAAATGTACAAGCATGGCAATCTGAGCTGCACATTTGATAACAAAATGAATTTGTTTATCAAGGTCAATTAACAAATATTTAAATTTTTATGCCCAATTATATACTAAAGAAAGAAAAAAATACGAAAATCTCAAGAATACAATACCCTTGCAACTACACTCATGGACAATGAAATTTGCGCACATAGAAGAAAACATTGGATTGAACTGAAATTTTATGGACGTGATGATACAGATGAAGTATACAAATGGCAAAAACAGAGCTGCAGGACAATTACAAAGAGATCTGTGGAACGCAGTCCGTTCGCCTTCAATAGCGTGCCACACCTCCTCGTGCCACGTTCGCCTAATGTTCTGCTGCAGACTGGTTCATACGTATTGGGCGGTGAGTTCCAACTCCCGAATAGTGCGGCACGGCGGCAGCTAGCCCCACACATGCTCGATAGGGGACATCGAACATGCGTTGGACCAGTTGAGCATCGAGAAAGTTCGGGGAGCGGGTAAGCCGTGGAACTGTCTGGACATGACGTATGCAGTCCTGGCCAACCCAAGCCATGTGTGGGCGGGCATTATCCTGTTGGTATAATGCACCTGGAATCCCCGCCAGGAATGGGAGCGCGTGGGGTGGTAGGATCTCATCCACACAGCGCTGGCATGTCTATGATCCATATACCAGCAGAGTTTGAAAAATACCATGCCAGAGATGCCCGAGGCATGTAAATTATTTGCCTGGGTAAGTAAAAATGAAATCTAGTAGCCCGGTCAGGCAACTAGGTTTAAAAGAAAAAAAGTTTGGAATGGAGAATTTTTTACACTAGAAAAAAAAAAAAAGACGTCGCGTGTTTTTCATTTTACTGCAAAAATCACCAGAATTTGTTTTATTAATGCGGAATGAGGAAGCGCTTCTTCAATTGTATTATGCTCTACAAAGGCCAGGAGGAAGCGCTTCTTCAATTATATTATGCTTTACATAAAAAAATTGGGGCCATATGTAGTTTTGCTCGAAATGTTGTTTACAGTTAACGACAGGATGCTTGCCTCTGATGCAACTAGCCTCCGGTGTTTAGTGACAAAATGCGTAAACTGCCCTGAAACAGAAGGAGGCAGACTGATGGGTAAAAAAGCCGTGCTTTATGAGTTTATGAGAAGGGAGTGACAACAGAATATTTATTGCACAGCCCCAGGTGGGGTTGGATCTCTGAGACAACTTGCGCAAGTGAGGGAGGGGAAATAATAAAAGCCCCCCACCCACACACACACACGAAGAACAGCGGTAGTACTGAAACAAAGCCTAAGTTTCGTTTAAGATTTAAGAATGAGCCTGTACACTTAACCGGGAGAAGAACAAAAATTACGGACACCGATAACTTACGTAGTTTGTCTGAGAGAACAGTAGTTAGTGTTAGCTGCATATATAAGTTGTATTTAGAAATGGATACCATTTGTTTTTTGGAAAAAATCCAGCAATGAGAGTATATTTCATAGTAAGCAATTATGTTGAATTTCCGATCTGTCAGCGGTTGTTACAAATTCGTCTTCTGCATTGTTGAGTGATGTAATTTCAGAATCTGAATCTGTGTCGTTGGCAGAATTTAAACACACGCAAGCGGACTATGATAAAGTGTACGCAAAAATACGCCGTTGGACAGTTCAGGAATCTTGGATAAAAACATTTAATAGGCTAAAGTCAAATTATGGCAAGACTATTATATGGTGCACTGCTTGCCAAAACCATCCAAAAATTACTGATACCACCAGCAATTTTTTCAAGGAATGTGTGTGTGTGTGGGGGGTCCATGTGATAATATAGTTTAATAACTATAAGTGCACACAACAGTAGCCGAACATGTAAGGAGTAAGGATTGCCATTGTTTCTAAACAATTCTTGGGGTATTTTATGATGCAAAATCACTTCTGTTGCACAAGAGAAAAAGGTAAATAATTTTTACATTCAAAATAGTTGAAAAGTACTTAAAACTGCTGTACAGTTAACTATAACTATTTTTGCAAAACATAAGATATATAATAAAAATTCTTGAATATGGCATAATCACTAAATTTTTTAAATGCCATTGATTAATTACCTTTCTTAAAACTCAAGATATATGTTTTTGTGCACTTTGAACACACTTTAAAATGGCGATGCAAAAATATGTATAAAAAGTTCAGCATAAGTTTTAACTTAAAAAAATGAGGTTTCTGTTATGTTATCTTAAAAGATAAGATTTTCTGGGCATGTAGATTTTAACTCTGGGCAAGTAAATATTTTCTGCACTAGCACAGCTGGGCATTTAACTTTTCAGATATTTTTTCAAGCCCTGTACCATTACTAGAGCTGATCGGATATCATAGGCAATGGCGCTCCAGATCATATTGCTTGCAGTGCGGGAGATGTGGCGCTCGACAGCGAGGTTGGGATTGTGTCATTGAACCGGGGACCTCCACACCCGGACACGATCATGTGTCACCAAAACGAAGCGGCACTCATTGCCAGTCTCTGGCGTTCCATGTGCTCTGGCCTGGCTCCACTGCACACGGAGCTGGCGATGATCTGGTGTTAAAGGCAGCACACGTAAGGGGCGCTGGATTTGCAGATTCGGAAAATGGTTCGTGGGCACACAGGAGCAGCTACATTTGGCTGTATAGCGGACCGGGTCCCCGTGGAATCCCGTTTGTGCTTGGCGCATTATCCGTAGATCCTCTCTACCGGTAATCCCCCTGGTCTGTCCAGAGCCACTCTGCCGTGTGGCAGTGCCGTCACGTGTTCAATGCTCCCAACAAAGTCAAAGGATATGGTCAGAATGGTCCAGGCGGTGTGTATTTTTTAAATTTCAAAATAAAAATTCTAAAACATAGAATTGAATTCACTATTACACAAGTACAATGTCATCATGGCACCACAAAGACCCAGTGAGTTAAACCTGACCTTCCAGTGTGCAAGGAACACTTTTTTCTAGATTACTTTACAGTCATCGTTGAAAATTTTCTTGGAAATTTCACCTAAAATAATCCCCTCTCTAGGTCTCAGGGCTTGACAAATCCCAAGTGCCTAGAAAACTGGCACTCACATTCGTTTTTTTAAAAGTTCCGTAATTTTGCACTAAATACCATGATTTTTGCAATGTGATCCACAGAGTATCTGTTAAAAGGTTTTTAACCATATATTGCATACATTAGTCCCCACCCCCTAATTTTTTTTAAACCTTAATGTGTATATACAGTATAATGCTTACAAAAATCACATGAAATTCTGAAAATCATTGAGTTGATAGATTATAAAATATAGGTTGGTGACAAATTTGGCATTTTGCACGACTAGGGTCTTCATCCAATTTACTGTAATAGAAAATTAACGTCCCTTTTCATGAAAATATTTTTACAGCATGCTTTTGAATATAATTTTATTATTAAGGTATGTATGCATTGACGATATTTTCCAATGCAAAGTAATCAATAAATCCCTTATTTGTCAAAAAATTCAATCAATAAGCTTTGTTTCAGCAAATAACATTAGTTGCAAATTACTACAGTCTTATGTATGAAATTCAACAAAACAATTGCTGTGCTTATTTAAGTAAAAATGCACATTGCATTTTATACATTTCACTGCTGACTTTAATATGCAGTTTGGGAATTAACATTTTTGTCGATCATTGGGATTGACATTTGGACAGTTTCCATCACAACGAAAGCTCATTGCTAGTACCGCTCATGCTAGTACCGCCCTTGTGTTTCTTTAGCTGGAGTTCCTGTTTTACACCATGGCTTGGCCTTCCTGCTGTAGCCCAGGGCATGCAGCCTGAGCATGCGCCGCACCGTTTGCTTGCTCAGGCTGGTTGGGCGTTCGACCTTTACCCGGGATGTTATTTGCTACTAAATCATTAAGCAGTCAGTATGTATGAGCCAAACATCAACTCATTTACCCACGTTCATCAATTCCAACACACTGATGAGAAGCCCCACTGACCAGTTATTTATTGCCTGTGTTTGGTTTGGAACTGCTCCATTTCGCGCGATGGATGCCTACGTCAACTGCCCATCACCCTTATCTCCAACGTTTTGTCTACTGAGAGTATATTTAACACACTGAAAGCTCTTCTTAGTGAAAAAGTTGCACAGTATTTGTAATATTACAAAATGTTTGCTGTACAGAAAAATCCCAACGTGGAATGTCTTCCCTCCACACAATACAGAACAAGCTTTGTCGATACTACCAAACAGCTGATTATTAAACTATTTTAAACACGTTAAAATTTTAATACTATAAAGCCAGCCTTTATTGAAGATTTTAACTTTAACAGGTACAGAGTTAGTCTTATTAACATTCATTGAAATCTTTATTCGATTTCATTGAGCCCATTCTCAATTTAAATAATTTAATATCTTTGTATAACAATACTGTTAGAAAACATAGATAACGTACATTTCTAAGACTTCAAACCTATATATAATACAACAATATTATCTAAGAGAATTTTACACATAAGATTTTGAAGAATGTTTTTTTTGGGGGGGGGGGTGAACTTGAAGCACAAAATGTTTTTCAAACTCATCAGAAATAACACAACTTTTCTGAACACACTGTAAAATGTTTTCTTCAGAAAGATTAAAAGCAACAGCAAAATCTATCACCAATTTTGAGTATAAGAAGCGGAAATAAAATGGGCAGAACTTAAATACAGAAAAATCTGTTCCCTAAATGGAATTTTGTAACATTTTTTTAAAATTCAAGCACCCCCCCCCACACACACACACATTACTTGCAAAATAAATTTGCTAGCAGCTTCACTGTTCACTGTATAAAACTACGAGAAATTTTAGTACCAGTTCCACGTGAGCTCTGTTGGTAGCCATTTCACCCTGGGTACACGTGTTTTTTCGGTTGCTGTTTACGTGCCATGGGTGTTATTCGTACTGTTGTGTCTGTGCAGTATATTATAAAGTGTAACGCTCTATACTCTGTCGCAGCGCACGTAACTATTTATAAATTTATTACTGAGTGATTTTGTGTTTCATTATTAATTTGGTAACAAAGAGTACCGATGTGACTAGTAACACAATATAGGTAACTGTCAACCTTCACAAACAGCCGGGAAATGTGACATTTCCCGGCTGTTTATGAAGGTGATGTTTGTGAAACTGTTTTAGAAGTGATGCCCCACATCAATGTAAAACAGTTCTTCATTTATTCATTGAAATAAATATTAATTTGTTTTTTTTTTTTTCAAATCTTGAAGCTATAGGCTTTAACGTAATTTTGAATCATCAACACATACTCTAATCACAGGTTAAACTTGTATGAAAACCCGCTACAGTTTTGCGAAAAATTTCGGAAAAAAAGATTGTGTTCAGGGGGAAAATTGGGCCATAAAAGTTTTCCGCAACCCTGGTATTACACACCTAAATCTTGAGCCTGTTGTTTGGCAAAACCCGCATAATATTGAATTACGTATCCCGAAGACTTCATATTGCTTAGCTGATATTGTTCTGAAATCAGATGAAGAAATTGAAAGTCCTTTTCTTGTGGAGTGAAGTCCAGAGTTTGAAAGTGATAAAGAACCTCAACTCTTTCTCCAAAATGAACTGAATGACTTAGTAAGGTACCAAAGTCTTTTCTAAGAGGTATCTGAGTTATTATGGTAAAGACTGAAAAGAAAAACATTTGTTATAACCTGGTACATTTTTCTCATGGTACAGATACCGTGGAAGATATTGTGTTTCATTTTCCTTAAAAAAAGGAAATCTAGTTTATTGCACTGAGATTTGTGGTTTCATGAAACAAATATGAGTACCGTGCGATTCAGCCCATTGGCGATTGTTCATTGATTCATTAAAAAGGAGCTTAAAAGCATTTTTTCTACACCATGGCAATGATTATTCCTTAGTTCCGTTCGAACATTCCGTTGTCCTGAATGAAACGTAGGAAAACGTTGCCTTGATTATTGAGAAAATCCGGTACGATGACCAAAATTTGTAAATATGCGGGCACTTCAAAGTATTGAAAATACCGTTAGGTCAGCAATTAGATTACACCAATACCACTGCTCCCTTTGTTTTTTAGATAGTCGTGACAGACAATATCACTGGAATGAAACAGTCTGGCCAGTTCGAGACATTCTAAGACCTGGGGAAAAACGCTTTATCTAGGAAAACTTGTTTTCTAGTAATTGGTTCTTTTACCGCACCAGGATATAAAGTTAGGGCTCACAAAACAATTCGCTACACCATAAACTAACATCATAAAATCTATGAGACGAACTAAGAATCTTGATTCGTCAGACTATACAACTTTCTTCCAATCATCCACGGTCCAATCCCGATGGTCTTGGTCCCATTTAATGCGCTGCTGGCGATGACAGGCACTGAGCACGGGGACCCGTCTGGGTCTTCGGTAACGCAGGCCCATGCGCAGAAGGCTGCGATGAACTATGTCAGTGACACATTGGACTGATCACCACTGTTTTATCTACAGGTGCTTTGTCGCAACGTAGTCCTGCGGTCGCTCTGAACACTACGCGGCAGTCTTCGCTCCCCTCTGGCATCAATGAGCTGCGGACGGCACATGGCTGGACGACGGTTCGTCAACTGTGCACCACTTTTTGATACGCAATCACTACAGCAGCATGTAGCCAACTCAGAAGCCTCTCCATTTCCGAGATCGTAGTTCCGAGGCGCCGTACCATCACAATGTGTTTTTTACCAAACTCCGATAAATCGGCAGCTTTTCTCTTTCTGACTCCGAACACTCTACTACCCGAAAGCCGGTCCTCAGGTTCTATATTTCCTGTTGTGTGAACTTCACCTGCGCCACCGTTCGGCCTCCATGTGCCCTCATTTCTCTTCGCTGAGGGTTGGTATAATGGAATGGCTCATCGTTGTGTATAAAGTTTGAATGCTACGTATAACTCTACGAAGCAAGTTTTTGTGAAAAAAGAAGTTGTGATTTTCACTTTAATTTTGTGCTGGTGGATTACCACCAATTCTGGGTAGTGGCGTAAATTTACTAGATTTTGTACCAGTTCGGAAGCTTAACTACTTAATAATTATTTTTAAGTGAAAATACTCAGAGTGAACCACATCATACTTTCCTTGTATGTTTCAGATTTTATTCGTGATACCCGGAATTCTCTTTCTTCCTCTTATAAATTTGAGGGATGCTAAACATTTTCTGTTAACCTGATTAACCTGATTTCACGTCTGACACAGCGATCATGAGCCTTAGCCAATGAGATGTATCCTGAGTAGTTTAAGTGCCTTGTCGTTCGCGCTATTTTGGCAGTACGTCTCTCCAATGACAATATTTAAAATATTTTTCAAAACTTTATCTTTAAAACCTAATCTATAGGAGCGCTTATTTAAAACCAAATCTATAGGAGCGAAGTTTCACAGAAACGTCAACAAACGCTAAATTTGAATACTCGTGAACATGCTGGTCCAAGCGCTCAGTAACTTACACTGAATCATTCGAGTATTATAGCTGTGTGTCCGGATGCTACACACAGCTGTAATTGAACTCGCGGAGTAAATCAGATAATTAATGTGCAAAATCGCGAAACGTGACAGAAATTTATTCGAAAACACACGAACCACTGAAATACGTGTAACGTGCAGTGATTTTTAAAGTGAATATCATTTAATGAAGTCTGGGCTTTAGAATTCTTATTTGTACAACCGTTGTCTAGTAAAAATATTTATTCTTACGTGATGTACACAGTGATATTCCAATCGCGTGAGACATCATTGAAGTGAAAACACATCCCCCAGAGGATTTCTTTAGAACATAGAACAGAAATCATAGCATTTCGGAAGACTTGAGAAATGGCGATAAAAGTATATTGGAAAAGCAAATAGAAATTTGGTTTTCAGAAAAAAGGAACTTTATCAAAGACAATTTCCTTTTTCGCTTAAATTCATTTAAGCGAAATTTAAGCTTAATTCCACCGCCGTTCCCATCTGAAAGACAATAATAACAAATCTAGCTTAATTTTACCGCCGTTCCCATCTGAAAGTCAATAAGAACACTGATTAAGGGAGCTGAGAATCATGTGCTATTTATACAGTATCATGAATGTTTCACGCTTCACAATTTACCTGCAATTGCTTCGATTTGCGTAAGACGCGCTAGTGATAATGTTTGGCTTTTCAGTTTGTACTTGTGCGTCAACCACAGTCGAACAACGTCTTCGAACGCACTTCAATAAAACAAATAAACACAAAGATCAATTAATAGTGCACCACAGTGTGCACTAATACGTGAATATTTTGTGTCCAGTGTAAGGGAAATAGACGGCAGAAAGACAAACACTGAAAAAACGAAACGCACTTTTTTCGTTCTTTTCAAGATTTCGGATGACGGTACACTGTAGACCACTGGTTCGTGCTACCCGCTGTAGAAAATTAAAGCGAAAAAGGGTATGAAATCCACAGGCGGAACCATAAGAATGTTTATGGATATTATAATACAAAACAGTGTAAATATATTTTTGATGTAGTTCTGTGACTGTATTTAACGGTTTCAGAGCGTACACTCACACGAGGACAAATGAACAACGTAATTCGATAGTTTTCTGACGGATTATCTAAGGCACGACATATTTTTGTACTTAATGACTGTTGATGAAATCTTACTATAGCTTTTATTTTTGGGGGATGTGTTCTGTTACTTGAATGAATTAAACCTACAGTTGCAGGCGAATGATATAATTGAAACAATTCAGAATTTCAAAGCCAAACATTTGCTGATAAATTACTACTTTATCCAACAGAAATGTATCTATTTTAAAGTATTTATGGAATATTTAGAAAACGAAAAAGATACTCAAAGGAAATAGTTTTTGTTTAAATCTGTGGAAAGATCCATAACACTGTTTTACGGAGATTTTGAAAACTTTGCTTTAAGGTTTCAGAGTTCACCCTGCCCCGATAAATACAGGTACTGACAAAATATATCGTTGCTGTGACCCTTGCCCATAAAAATTAGATCAATGAAAGTGCTTGCGGACTGTTACCTGATATAACCGGAAGTGCTTTACAATTTTAATTAATCGGTATTCAGTATTTGGAAAAACTGATTACTAAATTTGAGAATAACATTGCTATTATGTTCATTTTATATTCTGGGTACACTACATCTCGTCGTATGCAGGATCTAAGTGGAAAAGCAATTGAAACTTTGATAAGTGTTAAAAAACGTGATTTCATAGCAGATGACCTTGACGAATCAACAGACATTAACAAAATATCCGAATATTTTGTTAATGTCTGTTTTCTGACGGCGGATATTTTGAGAGGAACTGTTATGTTTAATTCCACTTCTTGAAACGAATACTGGCGTAGATATCTGCATTAACTTTGTAATTTTTTTTAATGCTAATGGATTTGATTTGTAAAAAACTATTTGTGTAGTTATGATAACGCTGAAGCCAAGGTCAGTAACTCAAAGGGTTTTGTTTGTAGATTAAAAACTACTGTGCCTAACATTCAATGCATTGACTGTTTGATTCACCAGACTGTTTTGCGTGCTAAATAATATGATTACTTTAAATTATCGATGGATCAAGTAATTAAATTAGGTAATTTTTGTTCGTCTCAGTTCAAGCCTTTAACACAGACTGTTCAGGCAATTTTTTGTCAACCTATGTGTTGAACAGAACGATATTTTGTTGCATGATGACGTACAGTGGCTACGAAAATGAAGGGTAGTGGTGAGATTATCGAAATGAAACATGCAGTTGTGCAAAATAAGAATGATCTAAAGCATGATATATTTTGTAATTAATGACTGTTGATTAAATCTTAATATAGCTTTCATTTTTGGGGGGATATGTTCGGTCACTTGAATGAATTAAACCTCCAGTTGCAGGCGAATGATATAATTGAAACAATTCAGAATTTCAAGGCCAAAATGTTGCTGATAAATTACTACTTTATCCAACAGAAATGTATCCATTTTAAAGTATTTGTGGAATATTTAGAAAAAGAAAAAGATACTCAAAGGAAATAGTTCTTGTTTAAATCTGTGGAAAGATCCATAACACTGGTTTACGGGGATTTTGAAAATTTTGCTTTAAGGTTTCAGAATTCACCCTGCCCAGATAAATACAGCTACTGACAAAATATACCGTTGCTGCGACCCTTGCCCATAAAAATTAGATCTCTGAAAGTGCTTTCGGACTGTGACCTGATATAACCGGAAGTGCTTTACATTTTTAATTAATCGGTATTCAGTATTTGGAAAAACTGATTAATAAATTTGTGAATAACATTGCTATTATGTTCAGTTTATATTCTGGATACAAATGTATTTATTCTTTGAAGTTCCCAAATTTCGGAATTCCAGGAAGCATATAAACCACTGTTTATATGCCTCCTGGAATTCCATTTTGTCCTGGAAATGTCCCCAAATTCTGTCACATGTCCTGTAATATTACAATTCCGGCCTTTTTGTCCCTGCACGTTTATTTGTAGTTGAAGATTTTTCTACTGACATTACTTATATCTGACAAATTTTCCTCCCCATCCCTGCAAAAATACAGGGGGGGCTGTTTATTATTTTGTCTGTTAGGAGGGCTGGAGCTGCTTTATTAGCATCTCTTGGCGTTGTGCTTTTGTTATCACTTTGTCTGTCCGAATCAAATATAAAATGCTTTTTTATTTTAAGATCGAATCGAATATAAAATGCATTTTATTTCTTACATTTGCTTCTAAATTCCTAATTGCAAAACTTATTTTTCCTTTCGATGATATTTATATCAAAGACTATTTTAGTTACACTCCCTTTTTCGAATAATGCATGCATTTTTCCGCTAGGGGGCGAAACAGTAAATCATGATTTTTCCAATATCTCCGCTTCTAATAGTCCTATTTGAAAAAATTCCTGCGTTGTATATAGCTCTTGAGGGGGAATGTTTTGCATATAATTTCTCATTTTGGTAAAAAATTGTTTGGCCGCCCGGGGGCGTAAGTGTTTATTTTTGTGTCTGATGTATTTGCAATAAAATCAGAGCTCGAAACTCGATTGAAAACATTCATCTTTAGACCGATACCGCTCATATCCAAAAACGTTTTGAGAATACCTCCTGCTTAAATAGTGCATAATTTTTCCACTAGGGGCGTACAGGTGTATCTTATTTTTTTCCATATCTCTGTTTTTTGGAGACCGATTTGAAAAATTATTTCTTTGTTGGAGAACATTTTCGGTGGGAAATGTTTTTCATATAATTTCAAACATTTCTTAACAAACAAGTGCGCCACTAGAGGGCGTAAGATCACGTTTCCGTTTACATTAATATCTACGGGTTAATAATAATATCCAGCTAGAGGCTTAACGGTCACTTGCAATTTTCCCAATATATCCGCTTGTAAAAGTCTGATTTGAACAATTCTTCCTGCGTTGGATACAGTTTCTCAGGGGAAATGTTTGCACACAATTTCTCATTTTTGGTTAATAATGTTTTGGTCCTCAGAGGGCGTAAGTGTTTATTTTTGCTTCTGATGTAATTGCAATAAAACTTATGCTCGAAACTCGATTGAAAAATTCGTCCGTAGACCGCTACCGTTTCCCTTCAAAAAAATTTGAGAATACCTGCTGCTTGAATAGTGCATAATTTTTCCACCCGGGGCGCATACGTATATCTTACTTTGTCCATATCTCTTTCTCTGGGAGTGCGATTTGAAAAATTATTTCTTTGTAGAAGAACATTTTTGGTGAAAAATGTTTCTCATATAATTTTTAAATATTTCTTAACGCACAAGTGCGCCATAGAGGGCGTAAGTTCATGTTTCCGTTTACAGCAATATCTACGGGAACAATAACCCGACTGAGAAATATTCTGTTTCGACCAGATACTACTAACTATGAAAACTTCTTGCTTGTATTTTCTTCCCAAAATAAAGCACAATTTCGCCGCTAGGGAGCGCACATATTTAATCTTGTTTTCTCAATATCTGTACTTCTGATTAAAAAAATTACTTTAACAATTTGAATTTGAAAAGGTTTGTGGTTCGCAATTCTACCGCTACGTGATGTTTATGTAAGTCCGATAGCTGCCTATCTCTGCGTTTAAAAACTCTATTGAGAAATTTCTTGTTTTACTCTATGCCATTCGCTATAAAAAAGATGGATAGCGAATAAGATTTCTGCTTTAATAAGAAGATCTTCTTCAAATAAGGTGTACAACTTTTACCCTAGGGGTTGTGAAGATCAAATTTTTCCTTTTTTTGCTATCTTTGCTTTTGAGAAACGTATGTGAAAAGTTTTTTCCTTAGCATAGCTTTTGCTATGAGGAATACTTTCAGCCAATTTCAACTTGTCCATTGTGCAAAATTCTTCAGCTCAAAGGCATACAGTTACATGATGTTACCTTCTCTATCTCTTCTTGTAACTATTTGATATGAAAATCTTTTTCTCTGATACCTTCTTTCCTGTATGGGAAACATTTTTTGTGCCATTCGTTAATTTTCGTAACATACATTTTAGCCACTGGTGGAAGAAAGTAGCTGAAGTTTTATAAGTAGCTGATTTTTTCATGGGTTATTTTGACTTTTACTGAAATTTGCTATAAAACTAGGCTTTATATAAAAATTTGCCATAAAATTAAATTGCTTTCTAATATCAGAAACATAAATCTAGTTGTTTCTTAGTAATTTCTGAGCAAGCTAATCACTTTGCATCTTCTATAATTAGTTTTCTGTCATGCCCAGTTAAATCGCCTTGATCGCTTATGAATACAGTTGTGCACCGCCCTTAGATTTAAGGTTTCCCCGTTATTCTCTTTCATTTCATGATGGAAATTTTTGTACATACTTTGTTTGCTGGCGAGTACAAATTTCAAACTGAGCTACAACATCAATATTATGTTGAAAATCACTCCCCTGAATAAAATGTAACACAAATACTTGCTCCCATGGTTATGTGTTTAAGAAATGAAAAAGTTCGAAATATTTTTTTCACCCTTAAATTTCCAATGTAAGCATTATTTCAAAATAATTAAGTATAAATAGTATTTTATATACGGATTGAATAGTATATGAAATCATTTTTGAAAGCATTTTAAGAGTAAAACATAACACTCAAAACTATGTAGTTTTGATGATATGCTTTTCCTTAATATTCTGTAATTTGCTTCAATAATTAAATTAAAGACAAAGTAGAAAAATAAAAGTTTCTTAAAAAATCAGTGTAGTTATAGCATGTAAAAGTTTAGTAGATGTTAAATGCAATAAAATACTCAGGGGGATTTGTTAGCATATAAAGTAGCTAGCAAATAACGAATCGTTTTATAAATTTCCACGCAACAAATGCCTTAACATTTCGAATTCCCAGTTTTATTTATTCATTTTAATTAGTTTTACAACTTTTTGGTGACAGTGAAATTTGTGAAACTTGGTGGTTTCACAGGAAACTCATATTATTTCCGAGAATCGACTTGCATATTTTAATTGTGCAGTTTTCAAATTGATCGTTGACGAAAGACATGCCTTTAAAATTAATATGCAAGATAGAATCGGATATTAAATCTTTGCATGAACTTTTATTAATTAGACATGTACAATATTCAGAATATAACGACGAAACCCTTAAAAATAGTCCATGTGCTGTTCGACTCAAAATTTTGCACGTTATGCATTTCGAAAGTAGTTATCCGGTATGATTCACAATTCATTTTCTGCTGCGAACGTGATCCAACAGGCGAAATGTATTATCTCCAAGCTCTTCAAAAGCATGAAGAAATACACCGAAAAACTAAAGCTATACGATCAACTAGTGTTTATAAAAAGGGCGCCGCATGAAGAGGTCATGAAACTGTATAAAAGCATCAGATACTGAACTCTGATAACTAGTGCTATATTTGATCTTCACATTGAAAAGGCACAGAACTAACACGAATTCGACAAAAATATAACTATAACGCCTAATCGACGTTGTTCCAGAAATTCCGTGAAAGTAAGCCTTGTGGTGTGCTCATGGTCAATCGCGGTTAGTGACTTCAAATCCCATAGCAGAAAGTTTCCGCTTTGTCAGTGCCGGATATCGTGGTTCCGCAAATAAATCAGTAGCGGGCATTAGGCAGCACGACAACTGGCGGTGCAAAACAATAAAAATTTGCACAAGTAGAAATTAAAAAAATAAAAAAGAAAAAAAAACCTTTTTTCTTCTTAAAATGACTTAAGTACTATAGCAACTCTACGGGATCGAGAACTTATTTCTGATTATATTTCATGCAACAACATAGAAGCAGCTCAGTTTTCAACACCAACCGAAAGGTATTCATTTGCGAAAAAAGCATTGTGGTTTATTTCAAGAATTTTTGTTCAAAGATATTTTAAAAGTCAGGAATTCTTCAAATTAATTTTAAAAAATAAGTTCGAGCAAAAAAATTAAATGCTTGGTATTTCTAAAGGGAACATTAAAACTGCTGTCTTGATGAAGGCAATTCAGCATCAAATGGTAAGGAGATATTTCTATTCGGATAATTTCTATCTTCACCATATCGAAATTTGGTCACCATAATTTTCATGATTCGAAAGTATATTCCAATTTGTCCGCTACATGTAATGTGCGCTAGTTAAGTCAATTAATTTAAATGATGTAAAGCTGTGTTATAAGGATTATATTATGTAATATATTTGCAAATACTTTCTGAAGGCATTATTATGAATTTTTCATGGATTTTGCATTCAAAGTTTCTGGTCTTCAAGGAATTAATTTTTTAGTTTAATTCGGGATATGTTATCAAAGACAAAATGCATCATTCACCCTGAGGTGTTAACAAATAACATATCGGAAAAACTTTTCTACAGTTAAAGAAATGCAACAGATTAGAGTTCAGAAAGGAATATAAAAGAATAATAAACATTAAACAGGAAAACAATGTTACACGAGATCAGTACCCACAAAACATAACTAATCCAAATGAAGGACGTTGAATATAAATCATCTTTAAACATTGATGCCTGCTGGTGATTCTATTCCAAGCATCATCTTTGGCAAATGTGTTCGTGCACGACAAATATTTGCTTCATACGTATCTCCTTAAAGCCATACTACACAGAGAAGGAAATGAACTGTCTATTTTGCTGGTATGAGATATCGAATGCTGAGGTATATTTTACATTCATTTATCAAACTCAGCTAAAAGGATTTCCGTTATGTTTGCTTGTAGCTCGCCAAATTGTATGTTACATCATGTCTCAGTTTCGAAATCTACCTTCCAAATTCAAGAAGCTTTTTAAGAAATCATCTGATAGCCAGTAAAAAATACAGTTATTATAATTTAGATATTATATATATTAAATTATTATTATAATATACTGCATTATACGAATAAATTTAGTTTACCACAGAGGTCACAAAACTACGTCCTGCTGCCCCTCACATCTGGCCTCTGTAAATATGTGGACAACATGTATGATAAATTTGTTTTTGTTATCGAGGAATATGACACAATTATTAATTTGTTGAAAGCTTTGTTTGAAAGACGTTTGGTGATTTTTACAAGCGCGAGAAGCTTTTCCAGCTATTTCAGGGCGTATTTTAAAATGTACGGGTGATGAAGCTTAGTATAACTTCCAGTTATAGCTATTAGATTTGCAATCTTAAATAACCTGAGGTCGTTGTTTAAGGGCACATATTGCATTAGATTGGGTAAAATGGTAATGCGTGTCTAAATGTGGAAATGCTGAAATTCCTACCCGCTTTAAGTTATAAGAGGTGTGCAGACGGAATGGAATACAAGGGCAAACTGAAAACAAATTTGTAGACAATATACTACCTATATGTCCAAATTAAATAAATATATGTTATTCACAAGAAACTTATCAACATCAGACGAAACTTTCTTTAACGAATCACAATAATATTATTAATATTTCCCTGGAATTTTATTCTACAGCACAAGTAGCCACGAAATTCCATCAGTTTTACATCACAAGTAAGCGCGATAGTTTTATTCATTTCTTCATATGACGCCTCATTACTGATTTTTCGATAAAATGTGTGGGGAAGAAAATAAAAGGAGAGATCCAAAAGGAATGCAAAGTTTTTTATTGTACTGCAAAATATTTCAGCGCTATGTAACGCCGTATGTGAACTGTTTTTCTAACGGGCGATTATACGAGTTACTATCATAAGCGACAAACATTTGTCCTCCCTACAGGGTGAATTGTGAATTATATTCTGCAGGTATTTTGCGAAACGAAATTCTGTGCGATATCATACAAAAAGTACAGTTTGAGTCAGGCTCTGGAACGTTCAAGTACGGCTGCAAGCAGGTTGAAAAAATATATAATTTTTTGTTGTCTAGTGTTAAAATTGTCGGTTAAGACATTTCATTAAATCTATGTACAATGTATTCTCCAACAGAACACTGAGAAGCGAATTTTTTGAATTTCCATACTGGTCAAGGCGATATTGAAAAAATATGATGTGCGTACAGATAACTTCACGGAAAAACCATGCCTTACCTTGAGAACCCAACATAGGAAAACCATTTTGCATCATAACCTGTGTGTGACAGAAAAGAATGTCTAAATTTGATGAGCACATAACAGGCAAAACACGTCCTTAGGTAGGTTTCCCTAATAATATGTTACTTGAGTATTTATGTAACTTTGTAATAGTAATAAGAATTTCATACTGCATTTTAATGTATCTTAGATACTACAGTCGATGCAAAATGGTTTATGTTTTAGTAGTAAGGCACATTTATTTGCATTATATATAGTGATACATCTGTCTCCTAAACTGTGACAATTGAAGTTTTTTATAAAAACGTTCACTGACGCATAGTAACAATTTTACCTAATTAGGTAATTCAAAATTGCATATTTTAATACCATTTTTCATGAATTTAAAATGAATTTATTGTTTTGTGTTCTTCGATTTGCTCTTTATTCAAAACATTAATTTCTATGAACATAAGGAAAAAGTTTTTCTGCCGGTTCTTTGCATTTCAAATTTCAGAAAGGCTTAATCAAGCCTGTAAGAGAACTTGTAATTACACAATTTTAAGCAGTTTTGCTCATCAGCCAAGAATAGTTTCTCAAACGTTTTGAATCTTTGCAGTTGGGTCCAAATCTCTATATTCAGCTAGATTTATCTCATGTTGAGATGAGGAGCAAAGGAAGATAATTCGCATCGTTCACCAGAGCCGATTTTGTCGTATTTTGATCCCTTAGAGCACTTCCCTGTTATTCAAGCAGACGGAGAGTTCTCCTCGTTTGGCGCATAACGAGCTTTTTTTTCCAAAAACATGAGTTACAGTGTACATTCCAGCCTTAGTAATCAGGAATCCCGATCTCGGATGATAAAATAATAATTTTTCAATGTGGGGTTGACTTTTAAACTAAATAAACTTACTCTCAGATAGGATGTATACTTACTCTGGGGTCAGGGTTGCTTCTCCACGAGGGTTTTACTTTTTTTTTTGCAGAATGATATGTATGGTGTCTCATTGAAAAATTTATATGCCATGTTTCTTTTCGAAATGGAGATTTAAAACAGCAAATATACGCAAGACTGCATATTGACAGCATGTACTCTACTGAAGATTTACAGTCATGTTCAAAGTAAAGAGAACATCTGAAAAGATTTGAGCTAAGAAATTGAATTTTACAGAACATGTATATTAGGCAATACAGAACAAATTATCAGCATCAGTGTCATACGTACCAGGATCTTCGAAGTAGCGGCTATTCAGCCTGGCCACCACTAGCTAGCATCACCTACTGTATGCGCTGAGGCATCGAATCAAGTAATATGTGAATGGTGTCCTGCGTAAAAGCCATTCAGTCTTCATTGAGCCGCGTCAAAGGTTCATCAAGATTTGTTGGTGGACGATCGTACTGCTACACCTGTCTTTGGTCCACGTCCGAGAGGTTTCCGATGGATGACACAGCCTGGTATTTATATGGCCAGAGAAGACGTGGAACGTTATTATTTCGAAATAATGCAAGTCTTCTTCTTGCGACATGCCTTGTGGCATTGTCCTACTGAAATATGGCCCCGGAGAGGTTCTGCAGGTACGGAAGGGCAACCCGACGTAGAATGACACTAACGTAACGGCCACTTCTAAAGGTGGTACGGACCATCACGAGAAGTGATCTGGTTTCGTACCTGATAACAGCCCATCGTTAATAACTCGATTTGTCTGTGTATGACTGGTTCAAATACACTACTCCCAACGCCTGTATTCCTGTCGTCGAACGACATAGATGCAACTATTATTCTCGCCTACACAGAAGCGCGCGTTTCGTTCGAGAACATGATATTTTGTAATTTGTACGCCACTCTCTTTCTTCAATGCACAATTACCGCGTGGCGGTCCGTTACTGTGGCGTCAAATCTTTAGGAGGGGCACACGTGCTTGGATTCCGAACTGTAATAACCGACCACACACTGTTGCATATCACATGCGATAATGCGTCACAGTATGCAACTTCTGCGAAAACGCCGTCGCTGATAAAAAAAACGGTCAGTCAGAGACATCATCATGAGAGGATAGTTGTGCCCCTGTGTTGTATGTACATGATGTCAACAGCATTCTCATTGCGTCCTACGCTGTTATGTGTACCATTCACTGCACAGTGATGCTACAAGTGGCACACTGCACGCCACGCGACCTGGAATCTCCCGGACTAGGCATTGCAGTGTCTGATGCCGAGAACGTGACCTCTGTCAAACTCGCTGATGTGATTGTATGACTGCCTTACAAGACGAAAGGCGTACTTTCCCACTGCCGACCTAGCACTGATATGCCGATCGATCTACGCGGTCTTTAAAAATAAGAAAAAAAAACCAATTGTCGGTCTGTGACATTGCTCGATCTAATTGGGTTAGATGCGATAGGCGCCAAATCTTACGTTTTTTGTGATATTGCCTTATTGGCATACACTGTAAAAACTCCTAGTCGTAGCTCTACTCTTTGCTGGTGTTCTATTTTTTTATGAATGTAGGTGTACATAATTCCATCGTAAATAATCTTTTAGCAAAGAAATACTACTGCAGCCGACAGATCTGGGGGCTTTTTTGTTCTCTGTGTCATTATTTTAACTACTCTTCGCATTTAGTTTTGCTCAGAGCACATGAGCAATTCCATACCACCACTGTGAATAATAATGTAATTAAATCACATACATTTCTTTCTATAACAGAAAACAGTGAATGGAAATTCAGGGAATAGTCGTGCAATAAAAAAAAAAGGATTGATATTTCAGTCCTAAAGCACTATAATGTCCATCATTTTTAATAAGGTAGCTAGCTGTATATTATACAGTGACATTTGAAATTTTATGAAACGTTGAACTGACGCATAGTAACATTTTTTTTGGGGGTTAATGAACTCGTACAATATTGGTACATATATTAATAGTTTTGATGAATTTGAAATTTAACATTTACTTTGTATTTTGATAACACGCATTTTTGTTCACTTTGTTATTTAAAACATGGATTTAATATTGGACTTAACCTTCTAGGCGGCGAGGACGCATATATACGTTCACCAAAACTTGCTCAAAAGCGCCGAGGACGCAACATTACTTCCATCAAAAACCTGCTCAAAAGCGGCGAGGACTCAATACTACTTTCATCAAAAACTTGCTCAAAAGCGGCGAGAAGGCATATATAAGCATCTTCACTCTCCTCCATTAGAAACCAAACCACGCCCGCTCGTTAGGATGAATTGGGGATTGATTAGCCGCGGGAAGGAAGGTCTTGCGCGGGATGAAAGGGAACGAAGTCTTCCTACACAGGCCCATTGTTAGAATGAGGAAGATGCCCAGGGTCAAACAGTAGTGATTTGAAGATCTAAGCAATTCATCCTTGTACGTTTGCTTTATTTATTCCGTGCATATCCTTATTTCAGACATGAGCAAAAATCTCTAAAAACTGTGTGTGTGTTTTAATGTCTGAGTCTGTAAGTTTTTTTACATTAAGTGATTAGAGTAAAATGTTCAGAAGTTTAGTGCTTAAAATACATATAGGAAGTAGAAAGAATAATTTCTGGTGTTTAGATCGCAATTAAGAGAAAGAAAATGAAAATTTCTGATTGCCGAAAGCTATTGTTTATTTCTTCCTCCTGGATAACAAGCGCAAACGAAAAGTTTCAAAAATTAAAAAAAAAAAAGATAAATATAATTTAGGGAATTCACTGATTATAATTTTTTTTTTTTTTTTTTTTTTTGTAGTCCAAGAAAATTTTTTTTAGTAAATTAGTGAAAATACAGTTCTCTTGGTTGTCGCTCTTTAAAAACACTCATAATGCAAAACAGAAAGAGATGCGTTACATTATTCATACACTTGACTGGTAAGAATATATATATATATATATATATATATATATATATGTATGTATACTCGTGTAAGTATACATATATCATCATTGTCAACCATTGTCATTATCAATCGACTGCTGGATGAAATGACCCAGAAGAAGATCACATGGGAGATGGTTGGGTGAAATTCGAAAGCTTGCTCCCAAGTCGCAAGTTTCTTCCATAATTGTCTGTCTTGAGCTAGTTTCCTACAAGCCACTCCGCCAAGCTTTCCGATTTCTTCCATCCATCTCCCATGTGACTTTCTGAGTCATTTTCTGTCTTCTGTCTCTTGGTATCCAGTCTAATATTTCAGTTGCCCATGGGCAGTCCATTATTCTAGCCGTATGCCCAGCCGTTTCCTTTATGTTGCCCCAGTGGCGCAGGCTTGATCAAATGATTATATGAAGAGTATTTTAGGAAGGGAGTGTCTGACCCCAGGTCTTAAACAACTCTTAGAAATAGGAAGCTAGGAGATTTGGGCTAGAATGCTCGATAGGAAAGTGACACGGAAGCGAAGTATAAAGAGGGAGGAAGACGCCTTTATTTTTTACCCGGGTGACAGTACCCTGGCCCCGACGGCTTAACGTGCCCATCCGACGCAGGGCGGATATTTATTGGATCGCGCGTTCGTACCTGCCTGTGATCGAACCTGAGGTCCTTTTCGTGGCAGTCACGAGCGTTGCCCACTAGGCTACCCGCGGCCCGGTGGCGCAGGCTTATGACCAATGGTTCAAGTGGGTCCGGATTCGAATCCCAGTGAGTCACGGATGTTGTGTTTGCCTTATTGAGAGGCAAGGCGAATTTTGCCCCCTCAATAATTTTACTGGAGGGGAAATGCCCACCCAGTATTTTTCATTCTGTTCAAGTAAATAATCGCTTGGGTCTCATAAGGCAGGCCAACCTCCACCTTATGAGGCCAAAGCTTTTTATTTCCAAAAAAATAATAAAGAGCGAAATAAGTAAAACCATTTTTTTTACATATTCAGTATTGCTCATTTGATAGGAAACTTGGTTGCCATCCCCGTTTTGTGTTTGATATGTTCTCAGGATGTGTCGAAACGTTTAAAACAATTATCATAAATAAAATAAATAAAAATACAGAAACGTATAACCTCTAACGCCTTTGTTTATCTATTTATTACTTGTGCTTCTCATTCTTTTTTCCAGTAACCTCGCGAATTTCTAAAATCGGATTGTCATCTTCAAAATTTGTATTACAATTGCGTTTTAAAGTATACGTCGTTGTCGTAGTTTATCTACTCTTATTGTTCTCCTGAGAACAGAAGATGAGTGTCCCTACCACATTTGGTCTCTTCATGTCTGCCCCTCCCCCATTCCCCAATAATTCGATGAAGTCGACGGCCATGGTCTTACCGAACTGGCTCTCTCCCTTCCATGGAACCAGTAGCCTTAAATTAGGGACGGACGATTTCTTATAACCCACTGAGTTTCTCACGGTGATCGTTAAACTCTCAACAACAACAAAAAATAAATAAATGCCTCATACGAGAAAGTGTAAGAGTTTACTTGTATGGAAGTTTTTCCGTATAGGAATTTCCGCCAAACGTCCAAAACTACATCGTGTGAACTTTCAGTACCAATGTGCCCATCTCCCCCAATCAGTTTAATACTGATATATTTCATTTTTGCACTTATAAGATTTTAGTATAATTTTTCTTTTTTATTAGCACAAGCAGTTAAATATTCTTTTCTAGAGAATCGGTTATTTAGACGTAAAGAAAAAAGGAAACAGACATATGTAAGTTTTTTTAAAAAGTAAAGAAAAGTGTTCAATTCACACGAAAGAATTCCGAGTAGTGAACTACTCAGCATTCTTCGCTCCGTACTAAGAAAAAGGCGAACTGTTAGCTCCCCATCCGTTCACATGTCTTTGATTTATTATCGCAGCAGAAATGTTTAAACAAATTCTTGTTATATTAGACATGTGCTATCTTTGTGAACAACAGCAATTATGCTTTGTATTTCTTAGTGCCTAAGAGACCTAGATTAGCGTTTAGAATAGGGAGCGATCGGAACGCTCAAAGAAACAAAACCACATCCTTCTTCAGTCCGTGAACAGCTGGACCATAAATGCTGTAAGGCAATGAGAGAAACCTGCACACAAGGGCTGTTCCCACACACTTCCCCGAGAGGAGAGACATTTTGTTCCGCTGAAAGTAAAACAGTAATCGACTGATGAGGAATCCTAGAGGTAACGATTTCTACAAGAGTCTTTTTCAATTTGAATCCAGAAAATATAAGACATAATGATTTTTTACTGCACGTGAGGGCAGGCTTTCAGGGTTTACGAAAGGCCGCTTAAGAAATTTTCTGACTGCATCGAGAACCGTTGGAACCCAGGGTAGGTTAGGAACAGAAAAATTAGTCACATAAGCATTAAGAATTTGTATATAAAATGCCTAATATTTTTGGGAGACTGGCTGAATAGTTTTGTACTTCAAAGAAATGAGACGGTAACTAAATTTTTAGTGGTGACGAGTTCTTGTCACAGTGTTAACATTGTCTGCATTGAAAAAGTGAATATGACAGTCGTGTTTCGCCCACACTGCTTTTTATTCGCCGATTGGTTCGTAGACCATCTGTCAGTCCATAGCTGTTTCACCAAAACAAATCTTTTGTTTTTTACATTTCATTCCTTTTCTTCACGTTTAACTTCCTATTACTCCGTCTGTCAGTCCTTCATCCCAACTATTTAGTTACCACACGGAACATCTGACTTTAAAACACACACACCCCCATATATATATACATACAGTCGAGTCACATTATTTTGACCACATCCTAGTTTTGACATCAACAGCTCGTAGCCAATGAATGAACCCACGCGTCGTGAGCTGGCTTGCAGGGTATATAAGGTGTGCTGTAGGTATTCTTAAACATATCAGTCGTTGCTGTCATGGATAAAAGGAGCGATTTATCAGGTTTTCAAAAAGGGATGATTATCGGCTTACGGACCAAGGATGGCAGTATTTGTGAAGCAGCGCAGTTTGTGAACTGTTCGCACGCTGCTGTGGTTAAAGTGTATCAGAGAAATTCACCATTGCGAATAAGCGAAGTGAAAACTGCGGAGCACCACGTGCCATTGATGTGAGAGGTGAATGTCGGCTTCGAAAATGCTTGAAGGCCGATCGACACACAGTGGAGCAACTCACTGGCCGAATGAACCAGGGGGCTACAGGAAGTGTGTCTAAAAACACAGTTCAGGGAACCCTGCTGCGTATGTGGCCACGATTCAGAATGATGGTCACTGCAGCTATGATAACTAAGGCGCATCGGCAGAAACGGCTTACATTTGCACGGCAGTATCGGAACCGGACCTCCGTTGATTGCCAAAGGATTGCCTTATCCGATGAATCACATTTTCTGCTTCATCGAACAGATGGACGTTTGCGTATAAGGCGAGAAACATCGGAAAACAGATTCACTTCAACCACTGCTGGCAGAACAGAAGCTGGTGCGGGCAACGTTATGGTCTGGGGAATGACATTCTCTGGGTCCACTCATACGTGTGGAAGACACTACGGACCGAATTCGTTGTGGACTGAAAAAGGACGTTCTATGGATATATCATCATCATCATCATTGTCAACCATTATTAATCCACTGCTGGACGAAGGTCTCCCCAAGTTTCCTCCACAACGGTCTGTCTTGTGCCAGTCTCCTCCATGTCACTCCCGCATATTTACGAATTTCATCCACCCATCTCCCATGTGGTCTTTTTCTGGGTCTTTTCCTGTCCCTTGGAATCCAATCTAAAATTTCGGCTGTCCATCTATGGTCTGTCCTTCTGGCAGTATGTCCAGCCCATTGCCATTTCAGGGATTTAACTCTGATCATGATGTCTTCCACTCTCGTCATTTTTGGGATCCACGAGTTCCTCTTCTTATCTCTCCTGGTTACACCAAGCATGCACCTCTCCATGCTCCTTTGAGTTGTCTGCAGCCTTTGTATGTCTCTTTTAGTTAAGGTCCACGTCTCTGCACCATACGTAAGCACTGGAAGGATGCATTGATCAAACACTTTTCTTTTAAGACATAATGGCATATTGCTCTTGAAAATTATGCTGTTTCTTCCAAAAGCTCTCCAGGCAAGTTTTGCACGCCGATTAATTTCTTCATCAATGTGACCCTCACTTGATATCTGCTGTCCAAGATAAACATATGTATCTGTTATCTCCAGTTTTTCTCCATCAATCGATAAATCTTCATTTCTTGTAAAAGCATTGAACATCACTTTTGTCTTCTGAAAGTTCATTTTTAATCCCACTTCTTTACTCTTGTCAGCAAGTTCCTGGATCATACTCTGCAGCTCTGATGGGGTAGTTGCAAAAATGACTACGTCATCAGCAAAACGAAGGTGGGTTAGATAATCTCCATTAATCTTTATCCCTTTGTTTTCCCAGTTCAGTGATTGAAAGACATTTTCCAATGTGGCATTAAAGAGCTTCGGAGATATGGTGTCACCTTGTCTCACTCCCTTTCCAATTTTTATGTGTGTTGTATTTTCAAACAGCCGAATCTTTGCACTTGCATTTTCATAGATGTTATTAATAATATTAATGTATGCATTTTCAATACCGCAGGATTTCAGAGCCGTGGTAACTGCTGATGGTTTCACCGAATCAAAGGCTTTTTCATAATCGATAAAAGCCATGCACAATGGAAGTTCATATTCCCTCGCTCTTTCAATTAGTTCTCTCAGTACATGGATATGATCTATTGTGCTGTAGCCACTCCTGAATCCAGCTTGTTCTCTCGGTTGAGCCATGTCCAGTGTTACCTTCAAGCGGTGTGAAAGAACTTTAGTGAAGATTTTATAAACCACTGATAGGAGGCTGATAGGTCTGTAGTTCCTGAGATCCTCAATGTCACCTTTTTTATGTAGCAGGATCATTGTAGCATTGTTCCAATCCTCAGGAATCTTCCCTTCATTAAGGCATCGAGTGAAAATTTGGGCGAGTACTGTTTCAATTTCTCCACTTGCTTCTTGTATGATGTCTATAGTAATTCCATCTTCTCCTGGAGCTTTCCCCCGCTTCATGTTCTTGATTGCATGAGCAACTTCTGCTGGGAGGACTGGAAGAACTCTGGTACCTTTCATGATGTCTGGAGTACATGTATCATCCCTTTCATATAATTTGGAGTAGAAATCTTTCACTCTTGTCAAAATTTCGCCTCTATTTCTTGTTATAGAACCATCTTCTTTTCTCAGAGCCATAATCTGTTTTCTTCCCTTACTGAGATGCCCCTTTGCTATCTTTAGGCTTTGTTTGTTTTCAATTGCTTTCCTCACTAGCTCACAGTTGAATTTCCTTACGTCTTCAGTGATACTTTTTCGTGCTGTCTTGCATAGCTCTATATATTCCACTTTGGAAGTCACATCTTCTTTAGTTGTCCTCATCTCTCTTCTTTTTTGCATCAACATTTTGGTTTTTCCTGATAATTTGTTTACATGCAACTTGTTCTTAGACCCAGCTAATTTTGTTGCTGTTTCCATAAGAGCTTTGGTTACTTTTCTGTTAACTTCCGAAATATCCACTTCTTCCGATGTTAGGCCTTCTAAAGCAGAGAATCTGTTCTTCAGTTCCAACTTGAAAGTATTATGGTGTTTTTTAAGGTTGGTTATGTCAATACATTTTGTTTGTCTTATGAGCTTGCCACGTTCCAGTTTAGTGTTGAGGTGCATCTTACATCTCACCAATCTATGGTCACTACCTGTGTTGAACTTGTTTAGCACACTGCAGTCTTCGATGATATATTTCAACTGTTATATTTATTTATATATATCCCAGTAAAAACACAAGTGCAGGGAAACTGCTGGCCACCAGCTGGCAGAGATGGGTCACTGCTGGCTCAAACCTGCCGCTCACAGGCCGGTAGCGGTCCGTTAATGGCAGCGTCATCAGTTGGAGAGCCATTGATGGCCCTGCAGCATCGCCGTGAACTGTGGGTCTCCTAGCAAGTACCACTAGTGGCCCGTAGCTGTCAACCGATGCAACCCCAACACCAGATGGAAGAAACGGAACTGCGCATGTGCAGAAGAAACACTTGCTGTTTCTATCATGGTACCAGTTAGTTGAAGACGACGCTATCGCCATCGTGTTATTTTAGTGGATGTTAAGAAAAAAAAAACATATGTAGAGAGGCGAATTAATTTCCTAATGAAATTCCACACCGACGAAGATATCAGATTAAGCCATGAAATACTAGAATACAGCCGTGAAATACACCCACTCCATTCCCATGAATAACAAGAAATATTTTGAAACCCCTTGAAACAAATGTCGTTGAAAAACATTGAAAAAACGTTTGTTGAAGTAAAAAAAGAATTATACGCGTACAAAATTTATCAATTATTTGAAAGGAACAAAAATAAAAGGAGCAGCGCTATGTGGATATAATGTACTCTCATCAATAGGTTGTTACACAAGCCTGGGAGGAATTCACTTCTAAAAATAACGAGAAGTAAAATAAAATATCTTTCACTTTAGCTTTCGGAAACTACGGTTATCCTTGATTTTTTTTAATGGCTACTACTAGGAAAATGACGAACCAGATTCAGCAAACCATCAGTTACGTCGCGTGGTTTCCGGCTGTCACTGCCGGCAAACTAGCGGACAACATTAGGCTAGCCATCATTTCTGGCACGTGCTTGCAGGGACACTGAAGGGCCACTTGTGGCATCTACTGCCTGTGATGGATAACTGATTTCCATGTTGTGGCATATGACAACTGATTGTGGTGCCAACTGTTGGGCACCTGTTGGCCTGAACTGATGGCTCTTCTGTTGGCCACCCGGACATTTTATTGACCGTTCGGCAGCGGCAACCTGGTGCTGGGCCAAAAAGACTATTTTTGTTGGGATATATATACATTCCAATAGAAAAAGACCCAGAATGAAAGCCACATAGGAGATGATGGGATGAAATTCGAAAGCATGCCCGATCTACATGGAGCAGAGTTGCTACGGACAGACAGTTGCGGAAGAAACTTAGGGAGACCTTCATCCAGAAGTGGATTGATAATGGTTGACAATGTTGTTGATGATGATATATATATAGTAGAAGCACAGACGGGAGCGCAATGATGAACGGAAAAGTCCCGCTCAGTAAAACTCTCCGCATTCGGAAAAGTCTTCCACATTAGAAAAGTTCCCCATAGGAAGACTCTTCCACAAGGAAGTACCCCATCTTTTACCGTTTTCATGTTAGGGACCGTGCACAAATTGCAATTTACACAAAATATCGAATGTGTGGGAGTTTTCAAGAGTCACAATTTTCATTTTCACGCTGTCTAAAACGAGATGCTGTCGTTCAACAGATACAAATATGTGGGTGAATTTTCCGGGGTCGTCATTTCAACTTTTACCGCCGTTTATTGTAAAAACAATCTTACAATTAGCTGGAAAGGGTGGGGAAATTTGGTTCACTGTAAACCGCCACACAAGAAAACTGCCACACCGGAAGATTGCCACACAGGAAAACTGTCACATGCGTTTCATCAAGGAGCCGGCCACAAATTTGTGTTCTTCCCAGGAACACTCTGAATGTGTGGCAGTTTTCCAAATTTCCGAATTATGTGTGGCAGTTTTCCAAGTTTCCGAATTATGTGTGGCAGTTTTCCGAGTTTCCGAATTATGTGTGGCAGTTTTCCGAGTTGCCGAATTTTGTGTGCCAAGGTGTCTAACGACGTGAAGGAGCTCTTTTGTTTGTCTGGATTTTCGTTTCGGTTCGTACGAGTTTGGGGCAACTGGCCACAAAAGTTCAAAGGGAAGGGGAGCTATAAAGATTGTCGTTTCTTGACCTATATTGAGAACTTAATTGAGAACTCCAAACGAATTTCGAGAAAATATTCCATGTAATTCAAACTACAATTGTACTTTAATTTGAAGAAATAGATTGCCGCGGATCCGAGGTACACTTGGTTTGGGGTGGGCTCTACCCCCAACTTCCGTAATATATTTTGGGCCTCTGGAGTCTGTCAGCGTATCTAGGATGTTCCCCCTGAAGCGTCCGTGAGGTCCGTGAGCTTGGGGGAAGGGGCTTCCCCAAAATGATAAAAAGGGCGTAAACATTAGAACCATGCTTTATATAATGATTCTGTACACGACCACGATTTTTCAGGAAGGTGGGGTGAATTCGGCCTCCCTTAAGTTTCTAAGAGCGAAACAAGTGTTTAAGTAAGGGATTTGTGACGGATTTGCTCGCAATTTCTACGCTTCATGTTGTGTTCAGTGGCAGACTATGTATGCCCTTTTTCCCACCCCCAAAAATTTGGTGAAGTCTGTAAAAGGGATACGAGGTGCTTGGTTTGGAGGGCTCTATCCCCAACTTCCTCATATTTATATTCTGGACCGCTAGAGTCGGTCAGTGTATCCTCGGTGTTTACCCCTGAAGCGCTCTTATAGAAACTTGGGGGGGTGGGGGTGAATTCACTCAACACTCCTGAAAATTCACGGTCGGCTACATAATCATTATATAAAGCATCGTACTAATGTTTACAGCTCTACGTCCATTTTAAGATTTTGGGGAAAAGCCCCCCCCCCCCCCGAGCTCGTGGCCGTTTCAAGGGGAACATCCTGTATACACTGAGACTGCAGCTGCCCAGAATATAATATTACGGAAGTTGGGGTTAGAGACCTCCCCACCACCTCCAAGTATACCTCGGATCCTCGGCAATTTATTTCTTCAAATTGAAGTTAAGTTTTCGCTTTGCTTACATGGAACGTTTTCTCGAAACTCGTTTGGAGTTCCCTCCAAACGAATTTCAAGATCCCTCAAACAAATCTCTCAATTTAGAAGCAGAAATGGCAATCTTCATAGTCCACCTCCCCGTGAACTTTTGTGGCCAGTTGCCCTAAACGCGTATGAACCGACACGAAAATTGTACAAACATAAGAGCTCCTTCCCGTCGTTAGGCACCTTGGAAAACCGCCACACATAATTCGGAAGCTTGGAAAACTGCCGCCAGGGAAACCTGTCGCACATAATTCGGAAGCTTGGAAAACTGTCGCCAGGGAAAACTGTCGCACATAATTCGGAAGCTTGAAAAATTGCCACACAGGAAAACTGTCACACCGTCAAAGTGTCCCTCGGAGGAACAGAATTTAGTGCTGCCCCTTTTCTCGTTTTCATAAAAATATTTTATTTTTTGAATTAAATAGTGAAAACCTTTGAAATTTGCTTAAGGTAGAATAGAAACACTACAAAAGAAATTCACAGATCGAGTTACTTTTCCGCAAGTTTGAAAGTCACTTTCACATTAATTTATTCATATCCGCAATCTCGCTGAAAATTCGAGGTACTGAATGAAGATGGAAATATTTCATAACCTTAACGTTGCTGACGGCATAATATTTTACTAAGTCGTCCTACTGTTTCCCGAAGAATGGCAAAACCTTTCGTTCAGTTAATAAAAATCGGTAATTTCTTTAGCTGAGACATTGCAACAAATAATTAAGTCATGCAGTGATTCAGGTTTTTATTGTTTGGAATGAAACGCAGCAAAACATAACCAATCCTTTAAAATCATATATAAGCTATAAAATGACTTGAAGGATATTGGAAAAAACAAAATATATATATATCTGTATCCCATGAATAACCGCTTACAGTTTGTATACATGAGTACTAAATGCATAGGTCATTTCCTTTCTAACGCACATCCATTTTTTAATGCATACGGAAGTGCCGTATGCGATGTCTCTCTACAGTGCTTCCCTATTGTTTTCCTGCTTCTGAACGATAACGTCCCAAAGTTTAAGAAGGTCCGCAATTCCAGTCTGGTACTGTCTTTGTGCACGTGTCGGACCCGCTGGGCAACTGCAGCAGAACGTTCCTCAGGGAGGAAAATCCGTATCCATGCATGGGTTGTTTGAGCTTCGGGAAAAAGACAAAGTCCGGTGGACTCATGTACGGGCTATAGGATGCGTGGTGTAACACTTCCCACGTGTAGTTATCCAGCAAAGATGTCACCACCTTCCCAATGTGGGTTCTTGCATTATCCTGAAAAATGAGAAGCTTATCTCTGAACAAGTAAAGTTGATTGTTGTGCATTTCTTTTTATAAACAGGTGTTTTGCATATGCTTCCAAAGTTTATATTCGATATAGCGGCTGTTGAATTCTCCAAGTTACTCTGTCCCAAAAATTACCTTCAGACGCATTAAAATATATCTACACACATACATACAAATACACCCAGAGTTTATGAATTGTTAGGCTTTCTTCCAATGATTTAATTATTCAACAAATAACTCGAAGAAACGTGTAAACTCCAGGACCCTCTAAATTTCTCAAATTTTAATTAATTATTTTAAATTTCAAATATGTAAAAAGTAATCTCCATGTAGAGCAATTGTTTTGCAAAAGGATTTGTAGTTATGTATATTTTGCATTATACAGCTAACTACAGTCGAAATTTACGTTACCTGATGAAATATAATTATCACATGGGCAAACGAAACTGACAATATAATAACGTTTAGTTTTATGCCACCTGAAAGAGTAAGCGCGACTGAATAATTTTAATTAAAGTTTCAGAGAGATGTAAAAGCTATAAAAACTTAAATATTTGGCCAGATATATGGAATATATCGAAAAATATCCTTTCAGGGGTTTACAAACTTTAAGATGAAATTCAAAATATTCCGAAGGTTTCATGTTTCTTTCAGCACATGCAAAATATTCCCAAACTAGCTTAAGTATTTAACAAACATATTTTATATGTTGCAACAGCTCCCATGCCACTTGAAAGTAAAGTAAAAATGAACTGAGAAGGATGATTAACTCATGAAATAATATACTAATGGTGCAAAATGTAATATGAGTTTGTTTGGTTTGTCCCATAACTTTTAAATAAAAGTTCAAGGAGTTTATCTCTTGTTCACGTTTCTGCTATTTTTCAGTTCAAAATTTAATATCCAAAATGCCACCTTTCTAAAAATCTAAAAAAAGAATACTCTCTCAGTGTATGCTTCAATGAGTATGCACAGATATTCTCATTGAAGGACACTATAACAGAAATAAAATTTAACTCGGATATGTGGGAAGACAATGTATTGTAGAACAGCATGAATGAAAACTTTATGCGAAGTCAAGTAGGATGCATTCGGTACACGAAGCATATTAAGTTTCATACGGATTCGCCTTATTAGGGATCAATTTGGTCGACTGGTCGACTTAGAAAAGCAGGTTCTAATTACATAATCGGGATAAAAATTTTGTTTGACTGTGAAACGTTGTTCTTTCCACGACGTTTTAGCTTTATTTTTGGTGATACGATTCTTTTGTTTTCACTTATTAATGTTTTCTAAAAATGCTCTTGGTAGTTACATTCTGATTTATAACCTCATCAATATCGGTTTTATTTTCGATTTGTAAGATCAAGAACAGTTCTTTCGAAAGTTCTGAAACATTTATTGACCTTTTAAAGGCTTTAAAAAAATTTTAATTTGCATGACACCCAAAAATTTATCTACCTGAGAATATTCCCCAAGCTCTCATTGAGAAGTACGACGCCGCTATGCTATTACTCCATCTAGATAAATGTGTGGCAAATTGTAGATTTCTCTAATGTTACTCAAACTGCTGACAATCAGCCAGTTTTCATTATGATAGACAGTTTTCCTTTTAACGCATCCCGCTCAAAGGTACAGACCTGATGTGGTTTCCTATTCACTTATGAAATCAGCAGCTTCAAAAAGCTGCAATCAGGAAAAGAAGGTACAGCAATTACATTTTTGCTAAATTTGCTAATTATATAAATAACTCTTTGTTTCCAAAATATAGTAAGAGCAATCACCTTGAAAAATCTGTCACCGATTCCTAGAGTGAATTTCAGAAATACAGATGCAGCTTCGGCATATATCGCTTTTAATCAATTCAGGACACGAAAACAGATAAATCTAAATTGAGCTTATTCAATCGACCAGGATTCATTTTACCGTTTGTTAGAGTAAAATTTTCCAGATGTTGTATATACCTTAAGCATCGTTAGCTTAGTTTACACAAAAGGCTCTGTCCTGATGTCAAAGGTATTAATGCTAACACATTACAACATACCTTCGAAGAGTGATTTTCAAAATTACAAAAGTGCGTTCAAATGGCAACATCTATGGAAAAATTTTGAAAAGGAATTGTACCAATTTTTGAAAAGCAATGTTCGTAGAATCTAAACGAAATACAAGAAAAATAATATTTATTTATCTTATTTCCTATGTAAAATAAGAAAAAAGAAGGTACATGACAATGAAAACGGCTATGAACGTATGACCGATCCAATTTTATTTCAGCAGTCACCTCTGAATACCGAGGAGTTGGAATCCTTGAAAAACCTAGTTTTACTACATATTACACTGAAGAGCAATTAAATTAGGGACAGCTGGCGTTATGAAAATGTGGCGCTGTGGGCGGCCCTGTAAACGGAACGACATGACGTATGCAGGTATCCGACAATATAAGGAGTGATGCAACGGGAAACAGTAAGAGTCGGACGCAGTATGGGTGAGACGAAGGATCTAAGTGCATTTGATCTTGGGCAAATTGTCGGGCACCGACGTATGGGCCACTCCATCTCGGAAGTCGCGAAGGCACTGGGATTTTCACGGAACACTGTGACACGGGTGCGCCGTGAGTACATCGAATCCGGTCAAACCATCCCAGCAAGGGCCAACTGTCGTGGAAAACATCGTGTGGATGAAGGGGGTCATCGTCTGCTAGCTCGCATTGTAACAGCGGACAGACGGGCCACAGCGCAAGAAATCACTCCGCAATTTACCACTGGTGCACAAAAACGTGTAAGCAGCCACACCATCCAGAAATATGTTCTCGCTGTGGGGTACAGAAGCCATCGTCCCACGAGGGTACCGCTGCGGAACGAACATCACAGAGTGCAAAAATTACCATGGGCGCGGGAACATCGCCACTGGAACCTAGACATGTGGAAAAATGTTGCCTGGAATAATAAGTCGAGATTCACGTTGGTACATGCGGATGGCAGGATAGGAGTACGGCGCAAACCACATGAAGCGATGGATCCTTCTTACCAGCAAGGAACTCTTCAAGCTGGTGTGGGTGGCATTCTCGTCTGGGGACTGTTTACTTTGATAGAAATGGGACACCCGGTACATGTGACATCGTCTCTCAGAGGGCAACGTTACCAGGATTTCCTGTACGACCATTGCTTCCGTTTGTGCGTCTTCAACATCCCACTGGGGACCACATCATGCAACAACACAATGCACCGTGTCATCGCTCACGAATTGTATCCGAATGGTTAGATGAACATTCCACCGACGTGACCTTGCTGCCTTGGCCAGCTAGGCCACCTGACATCAATATATCGAGCACATCTGAGATGCCATCGATAGAGATGTTCGAGGCTCTGACCCCGCTCCATCAAATTTTCGTGCATTGTGGGAGCTTGTTCAATGGTCGTGGATCCGTATGGCTACCCAACGCTTCCGGTGTTTTGTCGAGTACATGCCGAGAAGAATCGCCGCCGTCATCAAGGCGAAAGGTGGTGCTACACGTTACTAGACTTGTATCTCTAATTCATTGCTGTTCAGTGTATACTCTTGCAAGTCAGGCCTTTTTCGGAACGGAGTTGAGGATACTCTTGATTTGTCATTAGACAAAGCAATCTCAGAAGGCTATATTACTAATTTAAAGATTCTGGGTACTAGAGCAGGAATGTGCATGCGATGTCCTATTCATAATGGAAAATGTGAGCATCGCTTAAAAGGATCAGGCAGGTAGTCTGTTCTTGAGACACAACTGATCTACTACACTCGCCATGTGTGCACCGGAATATTTGACTTGTCGCTGTACCGGCAGAATGAATCACGTACGTTGCCATGATAGGCTTTAATTAAAAGTTTTAGCAGGAACTAGAATGTACTGAAATTCCTGGCGCACAAACTGCGAAATGCACCTTTTTTGGTTAGTAAATAATTCCTTCGGAAATTATTTCACAAAAAAAAAACATGACCTCTTGTAAAAGCATGCAGGGAAGAAATTATCATGCCACTATTCAGTGGTGCACCTTTAGGGAAGCCGATGGGGCGCGTGTCCCCCTCCCCCTAGGGCTGACGGCGCAGAAAATTATTACGTCGAAGTTTGAAACAAATGTTCACGATACGCGATCTACATATACTTCTTAATCATGTACTGTGTAATTATAGCATACAATAATTATAAGGAAGTAGTTGTTTCATATAAATCTAGGAAAATCTAATAAAAAAAAGAATTTCTTCTACTGCTTCTTCTAATCATTTAACTTTCGTGTACTGTAACTGGGTAAGAATAAATATACAAAGGCAATCTCCTTCTTAATTGTTATGACACTTGACTATTTTCCCCGGTAAATGTAGGAAGGGTTACTCCTCGGTTGAGATAATTGTGTACGCCACGCCCCCTCCCCGCTTAGGAAATTTCTGGGTGCGCTTCTATCATTAGAATTTGTAATGGAGAATATTCCAGAGATATCATTAGTAAGGGATAAAAGGCAATCACTGTGGCTCGAATCGTTTCCGATGTCCGAGCTCTGACCAGTGCATACATGTAATTTAGCAGGCTTCTGAACTTCTTGTATTCGTTGAAGAATGTGCCACACTCAATTACTTTTCTTGTACGTTTACATTCGTATCTACAAATGTATTTTCTGAAGATCAAAGACCATATTGGATGATTACAGAGGCGCATTTTAACTAATTGTGCTCATAAACTTTAGAGAGAGGTGACTCTGGTGTTCCTGAACAGGTAAAACAAAGGTAGGCAATTTTTTTTTCATAAATTCAAGAATTGCGAATACATTTCTACTTCTTGAAATATGGTAAATCCAAATATCAGGTAGCCACAAAAGTACTTGCAGTTTTTTCGAGGGAGGAAAAGTAACACTATGTAGCGATTTAGTTTGCGGAGACATTATGATCCGCCCGGGGTATATCGTCAGCTGAAATCCCAAAATGCACCGCACATATGAATGACGGGAGTAAGCAGCTTGGTAGTGGAAAGACGTGCGATTACAATGACGGTTTCAGTGCAGTTATTCGTAGGTGCTTGTTACAGTAATTTAAGCTCGGTACATTTGCGGCAGAAACAACTAAAATTTGATTAGCATACGGGCAGATGCTGTGTAGAAACGCACAACTCGGAATTGGTTTCGAAAATTCAAAAACGGGGTTGAATCCTTACAAGACAAGTCCCGCAGTGGTCGTTCTGGCAGCACTGACACAGAAGCCCTGAAGATTATTATTGAGCAGAACAGTAGCCAAGCATGCCAGAGACTAGCCCAGTCATTTGGTGTTTGTGATAAAACCGTTTGAAGACATCTTCATGCAATAGGTAAGACCAACAAATTGCCTTACTGGGTCACCCATGACATTCCTGCAGTGAACAAACAGCAACATGTCTCAGCTTGCTATCTGACTATGACAAGAAACCATTTTTGGATAGGGTGCTCGCATGTGATGAGAAGTGGCTCCAGTAGAGTATCGTTGTCGACTAGTGATTATTTCCTCATTCATGGAATCCAGCACTGCATCCACGTAAAGTTATGCTGTGTGTATGGTGGAGAGCACCTGGTGTTATTCATTATGAACCTGCGCAACGTGGACAAACCATCACCGCTGCGGTGTATTTTGAACAGGGGAAGCGTGTCATAAGGACCTGAAACAGCAGGAAGATGCACTGATCAACAGAAAGGTCGTTCTGCTTCTTTAGGATAACGTTCGCGCCCACTTCGCTTCATTGACCAGAATCTTTGTCAAAGGACTTGTCTGGGAGCTTTTATGTCATCCAGCTTACTCACCAGATACCAGTCCTTCAGACTTCATTTGTTTCTTTCACTCGACAATCTCCAACTTTGATGAGCTTAACGCTGCCCTCTAGAAGGTTTTCTCTTCCCATAACTTGGCATTTTATCGCAGGGGTATGTTAAAACGTTAGCAAATTTTTGTTGATACTTATCATAATTATTTACATGAATAAATTGCTTTTCTACTACGAATGTGTCGTACTTTTTTCAGTCTCTGAAAACGGCAGCTATTGTACTTTTGTGGTTACCTGATATAATTTAGTGCAACATTTCATTATGGTGGATGAGCTGTCCCGGTCACACTGAGTAAACTAAGCGCAATGGCACCTGTTTCATGTCAAACGAACTACGTATTTTAAAAGTGAAATATCCGACTGCGTTGATATGTAGAAGAGAACTACACTATTATAAGGAATAAAATACAATGATCAAGAGCATCGAAGCTCTGCTGCTCACACCAAAGCTAATAATCAGAACACGAATTGTCAAAAGCAAGGACATTACGGACGAATGATCAGAAGCCAGCGCTTAGGCTCTGGTTTCTGAATATTCGTCCGTATTGACTCTATGTTTGAATCCCTGTGAAGCATGGTTTTGTTGTGTGCCTTACGACTCTAGGTCTCTCTCTTCCCAGGAACCAGTGGCCCTAAATTACGGACCGGCTACTGCTAATCTGCTGATTTCTTAGTCGTATGCCTAGGAAAAAGGATTTATTTTTGCGAAAAGACCGCTGAATATAGAATATTATTCCTATCTGCAAGGTGTGCAAATATTTGGATTACATGTTTTTCACCAATGGCTTTCGGTTCAGTTTTCTGCTTAGTTTAACGTGCAGTTAAGGGTATAACATTGAAAAACCTGCTAATGAGAGACAAACGCTCGGCGTAATGAATATATTTATTTTACATATTTAACTGATTAAGATTACTGGTTTTGCATAGATAAAAATATTTTTTAAAACTTAACAAAAGTAAGAGTTTCTTAAGTAAAATGCCAGACAAACCTCATGCAGAGGCTGAAAGAGAACTCTCTTAACATCTTGTCATATCACACACAGTACCATAATGAAAACATCATCATGGGATATTGGAACTTCCGGTTTACAAATGTAATTATGAAATGTTTGTATGTATACATTTGTAATTTTTTAGTACGATAGTAACATGTGGAAACCATTTAACTTGCTATACGTAGAATTTGCAGCATTCGAAATTTACGCTTGCGTTGTGACATTAGATTAGAGACTGCATTTTTGTATATTAAAGAAGTGTATTTCTTTTAAAATACGAATTTCGAAATTCTATATATTTCAAATGGGATAGAAAGAGCAAAAAACAAATAAGAGCAAGAAGACGAATTTGAAATACAATAGTGTTTTTATTTTATTATTAACAATCATTCGTACATATTAAAGCTTTCGAATGAATTCAAATTGTTCAAGATAAATTCTTTCCAGTATTTAAATGAAAAAAATATGTAATAGAATGTATATAATCTTTTAAATGTAGTCATGCAGATTTCGCAGTTTTAAAAAGAGCTGTATTTTTGCTTCCATGAAACTACAGAAAGCTATTCTTGGAACGTTAAGTTATGAAAACGTGTTTCCGTTTCTTTTATGGTTATTGGACCGAGGACAGAAATTTTATGGAACCTAATATTTAATGTTAGTGAACCGCAGATGTTTCTACACAGAAAAGCCTTTGTAAGGGAAACAAGTCAGTGAAATCATGCAATGCATAGATTATAATACGCTTTCCAACATACCATAAATCATTACTCAAGTTATGAGAATAATGGCTGTGGAATAAATCTCGGTCCTGTGTCGTGACCTTTGATTCCATTTCGATGATATTCAACAGAACCGGTTTGGTATACCTCCGAAATAAAATGATAAAGTTTTGTCGCAGTCGAAGCATTTTTACGTAAGTTGTGATGCGTAAGAGCTATGGAATAGATCCGGCTCCTGTGTCCTAACTTTTGACCCCATTTGGCCCATTTTCAATAGAATTCGTCCCCAGGCAAGACCCTACAACATACTAACATTTCATCAAAATCGAAGCATTTTTAAGTAAGTTATGAAGCATAATGGCGGTGGAATTGATTCCGCTCTATGCCCTGACCTTTGACCCCATTTCGCCCATTTTCAACAAGGTTTGTCGCCAGGTGGTTTTCTACCACATACTAAAATTTCATCGAAATCGATCCTTTTTTACGTTGGTTATAACGCATAGGATCAGTGGAATGGATCCCGCTCCTTTGTACTAACATTTGACCCCATTTCGTTCACTTTAAATAGGGTACCTTCCCAGGTGATCCCCTACCTGATACTAAAATGTCATCGAAATCGAACGATTGTTACGCGAGTTATCCTGCGGACGGACACAATCACACAACGCGTGACGTATTGAGGCAGATGGGAATCGCGACCATCGCTCGCCGCAAGTGTGGCGTCATAAAACTTTAAAGGGATCCACACACAACGCGTAACGTAATGAGACAGATGGCGTGACCGCGTGCCAACATTCTCAAACGCGGCGAGATTGTGACGTCATAAGATTTCTAAGCATTGGTAACATTAATGGAATACTGGAACAACGCCATCACTAAAAACATTATAATCCGGAGTGGTTATTTAACCCACTGAACAAATTCTCCTAAAGTCGAGATCAAGCTAAATCGATTTCTAGTACCAGAAAACGGTAGGTTAACGACTTTCATCAAAATTCTTAGAGCTGTTTTCAAAATAAAATGTGCATACAAACATAGAAGAATTGCTACTTTAAGGTGGACGTCAAGTAATTTTTTTCCTATACTTCCAATGGAAAAACTTCTGTACATATTTTTTTAGCAATTAATGCGTTCCCAAGAATAAAAATTTGAACATCGATTAAAATATCTTCATTTGATAACTTGCAATACTTAATATTTTCTAAAACAAAACCATAATTATGCAATCCAACATTTGATTGTCTACTGACGTCATGAAAACACAGGTCGAGCTATCTTTTCTCTGGACAATTAATGCGTTCACAAGGATGAAAATTTGAACATTGATTAAAATAGCTTCATTTTATAACTTGGAATACTTAATATTTTCTAAACCATAACCGTAATTATGCAATCCAACATTTTTTTGCCCACTGACGTCATCAAAGTACAGGTCGCGCCATCTTTTCTCTGGTTTCACCACAACCAAAGGAAAAGTTATTGATTTTTAATATGATTATGGTTATGTTTTAGAACATATTAAGTTTTCCAAGTTATAATATGAAGTTATTTTAATCGATGTTCAAATTTTCATTCTTGGGAACACATTAATTATGAAGGAAATGTTTACAAAACTTTTTCCATTGGAAGTGTAGGAAGCAAAATTATTTGACGTCCGCCTTAATAATAAGTGATAAGGCCAATGGAAAGAATCGCAATTCTATGTCCTGACCTTTGACCACATTTCGTCCATTTTCAATAGGGTTCGTTCCCAGGTGGAGATCTACTACATACTGAAATTTCATCGAAATCAAACCATTTTTACGCATGTTATGACGCATAAGGGTAATGGAAAGCATCCGGATCTTATGTGCTGACCATATCCATTAGCCAACCCGATCGCGTGCAACAATGAACTTTCTTTTGATTTACCTTTTGCATGGCGCATGTTTCTGCGAACAGCACACGCCCAGCACATGCCTTTCACCCTCCTGCACGAAATTTTAAGTTTATATTATTGTTATCTTGCATTTAAATTCTTGTAAATTCTTGTACATATTCTTTAGACGTTATTCCAGCCTGAAAAAGCTACCCGTTGGTAGTGAATGCTCGCTCGTTTTTTTACCGTATATTATGCCAAAATAAACGGATTTTCATACGAATCGATATAACTCTGTTGTTGTAGTGATAAAATGTTCTTAATTGGTTCAACATTCGTTCTTCAAAAGGCGGAAATACTATTTGTTTGCGGTAATATCAATACCAAGAATGATGCGTGAAAACTTGTACAACTTTGTTTATATAATTCACTGAGTTAGTATCATTGAACTTTAGAAAAACTAAATTCTGTACAAAACTCACGAATCTGCAGTTATGCTTTATACCAAACATGTATTTAACCGATTAATATTTAAGAAAGTACTACATGTTATCTCGTACCAAACTACTGAACAATTCCCGTTAACTTCAAACTTCCCTATTAACATTTTGTTTTTACGATCTGCTTATATTACGTTATGTGAGGATTTTATTTCCAAGTCAGAATATTTGCTAAGAATTGTTGGACAGACCATTATTTCGAATCTCCTGTTGAGGAGCAATGTTCACAGGAAAAATAAATTTTATTAATAAAATTTTATAGTTTAGAAAATGAAAGCAGCACAAACTTTTTGCCATTCCGTGGTTCTGCGTTCCAAACCATTAAATGGAATTTCACGTCAGATCAACCTGAGGTGAATTACGTATACTTGTTCTTGAGGTTTCCTAAAGTGCTGCGTGATAACGATGTTTTCTGGCGTGGAGGAATTGATTTATATTAAAGCACATGGAACCCAAAATATTTCACTAGGTAGAATTTTTCTTGTTTATTAAAAAGAGCGCCCTTCATTTATTATAAATAGTTAGCGTATATGGATGTTTTTCAAAATAATATCACAATATACTTGAGAAGACGATATGTTCAGGGGACGATTTGGTGTGACCATACTCCAGTGCAATGCCTCTAAATGGACACCGTGGAAATCAAATTTTGAAGAAGACCTGTTTTGTTAGCCGTACAACTGAACGGCCGCCGGGTACGGAGTCTATATAAACAATATCGTATAACCGACAGTGTGGCACTCCTTCAGCAGAAAGGCCTCTCTATTTTAGGATGCTGTAGAGAATAGGGTAAGCAACCCTGTCGAAATCGCCGCAAGTGGCGAATTCACCATGGAAGTGTGGCAAATCTGAGTTTTTCATTTCCCAGAGTAAATCAAACTTTATCCAAACGTCCTGTATTGGTTGTGACTTGATATATAAAGACTATGAGGTAAGATAAAATAAATAGTTTTAAGCTTATAGGTATGGCAATGATGTTGGAGAAAATTCCGCTTCCCTTATGATTCAATAACGCCTCATTACCATCTCTTCTCCACTCGCTTTCCAAACATTTCGTTTCATTTCGGCTTACAATTGGAGTCTATAATCGACCTTGAACGCGTGGCGTCTAATAACAACCATTTTTAAGAGGGCATTTGTGACTGTTTTGTGTGTAAGGTTTTCACATTTCTATGTCTTTTACAAAAAAAATGTTTGTCTGACGTTTTTACAATGTCTACCTGAGAAATGGATAAATCGGCGATTTGGAGCGTAATTAAGAACTACCTGTACATAAAACAGTTCCTTTTTTATCTTTCTTTTCTAAAATTGCTGTATGTTTCATTAAAATTGTTAGATAGACCTGTCGGCAGTTATGAAGAGCACAATTGATCAAAATCATCAGATTGTTGAAAAAATCTATGCCCCAGAGCTGTAGAATTTATGAAAAAATGGGCTTGGAGGTGGAACTAACACGTGAATATATTTCAGATATACAGCCAATGCTTCAGCAACTTGTCAGACAAAACGGTTATCAAATTTCGCATTGCACTGCCTCAGAATTTCAATTTGAACAATTTTTATCGTTTGAGTCTGCGTAGTCAAAGTGCATTTATTTCAAATAAATTGTTCTGACAGTGTGTGTTGCATTAAATCATTTAAAACAACAGATTTCCGAATTTGTTAATTGTGTTGCGTATTTTACGTTTCATACGCAACACCTGTGGCTGCGTTGAAAAATACGCTGTCTATCTCAGATCGAAAGCTTTGCCACGTTACAATGACTGCTCAGGCATCGTATGAAGAGAAAAAGTCCACATTTTTGATTGGATAGCCCAAAATTCCCATATAAATCGAATAGTATGTCTGCGGTACATACTGGTACGATGGTCCTTCTCACGGCAAGTAAGACTTCCCAAGAGGAACTCTGGTAAAACTTTTGAGGAAGAAACTAAGGGAACTTTCAGGACAGATATACCGCGTTCTTACGAAAAGCCTATACTGAAATATCAGCAGTTATAATTGGCAATTGTGGGTCGCCTGTATATTGATTTCCCCTACGAAATGCTCTTATTAACTTTGGAACTAAGTGTCAAGATACTTTTGTATCACCGTCTATTAACATTACTCATACAATCGAGCTAAATATCTGGGAGCAGCGTGCGTTAAATACGCCTTCTAAGTATAACAAATATCACGCGAATTCAAAATTGGGATTTCCCTAATTGAACTAAATACATTTTATGAATATGGTGAGTCTTTTCATTTCAAATATTGTAGATTATTAAATAGCATAGCAACCTTCAAAAATTCTGTGTTTGTATCATTAAAATAAGAATTTGCTGTTTTGTATACCTTTTTAAAATATTATTGAAATTTCATTGTTGTTCAGCACATTTATTTATCGAGTTCGTTTCGCCAAAATTAGAACTAATGCACGTAAGATCTATTTTAACATATTTAGCTGTGCGCGGTACTTTTAAACGTGGGTCATGTGCATTCAAACTTTGTCCAAATTTAATTGGTTGTCAGAACTGCAAATGTGTTATGCTGTTCCTACGTACCCTCAAGCCGAACCCAATCATGTAGCACACATGGAAAACAGCGATTTTCGGCTTATTTTCGGTATTTGTGAAAATATGGGTTTTGTAAATAATATGAAACAGATCCCCAGAACGTTTTTGCATTGAGTATTTCCGTGGTGTTTCAACATATTAATTTTAAAAACACCAATAAAACGGCAGCTCAGTTTTATTAACCTTGTATTCCTTGGTTGTTAAAGTTTTTATTTTTATAACATTTCGAGACGCAGTTACGTTTCAACGGTAATACTTTGCAAAGCTGAATATTTCTAACGAAATAATGAGATAAATGAGTAAAAAAATCAGCTAATTTATTTCGTTAAACATACCAGACATTCAGTGTTACACGACGAAATACAGATTGCAGTTACCAACAATACCGAACGTCTGGAACGATGTGCAGGAAGACTTGCACAATTTTCTAGTTTCAATCACTGTTAATTTTAGTTGTGAAAGAAACAATTCTTGCGTGACTGTTCTTGACAAAACAACACAGCATGTTTTTTAAAAAAGAGAAAGACCCGAAGGTGGTCTTTCTGTAGAGAATATCATCTTCACTTATTACTTTAGAATCTTTAAATTACAGGTCAGTAAACCGATAGACTTTACAGGCCAGCGCTACGTACAGGAGATCCTGCGGCCCCATGTGCTGCATTTCCTGGCGGAGAGGCCCGGATTCATTTTTCAACAAGAAAACTCACGTCTTCACACTGCTCGGTTTTCCTGGCCTGTCTGCTTCATGCATCGACTCTTCCGTGGCCTGCCAGATCGCCTGATCTCTCACACATCGAGCACGTGTGGTACTATATGGGACGTAGGCTCTCTTGATGTCCCATTTTCGTGATTTAGAGCGTGAATTGCAAGACGTGTGGGCCAATCTGTCCCAGGATAACATACGGCGTCACTTTGATTCCATGCCGGACCAGCGTTTCTATGACTACATGCCGGACCGTATCACAGCATGTATGAGTGCGAGAGGCGGTACGACCCGGTACTAACGGTGGCCGGAATGTGTACCGTATGTCCGCGGGAAATCGTCCGGCTGCTGTGATATTGTAATCAATTCTGTGCTTGGTATATCTTTTCAATCCGACGCTTCCTTCTTGGTGCGCGGATTTTTATGTCAATGAGTGTAATTTGAAACCGAAATACAGATATTCTACGAATATACCCTTTATTACAAATTGCAAGCAATTTACTGAATAAAAAAACAATCTTGTTCTAAATACACTATATCCCCTTTAATATTTTCGACAACAATAGCACTTCTGTTGAATGCGTTACTGGAGCGTGAGTTTATGAAATAACGCAGGAATGCACATTACCAGTTTTTAAAATTTTTCGCCCACACGCAGAAGAAAGAACTGCGTTTCAAATTTTGTTCAACTGTATTTATTTCTGCATCTGTATTAGTAAATTAAAATTCCGTAACAAATTTTTCATTAAAGTTCCTCGTATTCCAACGATTACAAAATGTTCAGATAGATCAATGAAACCGACAGATATGGTGGCCGCGGTGCTTTCTTAAGGGGAAGCATTCCTGCCGATGTACAAACGGTGTGCCAGATACTGGAACGATGTTCTGTAACCGGTATTTGCTAATATAATGAGGTAATTTTCTCATGTTCGTTTGCCCCGATGTGCCATTGATCTCCACATATCTTGTTAATGATGATCGTACGATGGCAATGGATGGGCTGCAGGAAAGAGAAAACCATTCAGCGTATGGATTGGCCATCACGTTCTCCCGACCTCAATCCCATAGAACACGTATAAAACGCTCTTATATGATGCACTGCGACACACATCGGAAACTGTACAACAGGGGAAAACTGCCCTGCAGGAAGAATGGGAGATGTTACCGCAAGAACGCATCGACAATACAGTGCAAAGTGTGGACAGATGGTGCAAATCATGCATCTACGTTACGGGTGATCACACCCCTAACGGAGAATTTCCTCTTCCCTTTGTGCCGTCTTAGGCAATGAGGCATTTGTGTTATGGCAACAAAAGCACTTAATTAATTAATAGAAAATGTATCAAAATGCTTCTGGGGACACCTTAAGTTTAGTGGTTGAGAGCACAAAGTTTACCGGATTTAATGTGACGTACACGTTTTCCTACAAACGTTTCCATACACGAAAGAGCAATATATATGTACTGTATATAATGTTGTTTTACTGCTTTTATGATAATTATGCAACAACCACTTAAGATTTATATACATTTTAGTTTTTAGTATTTCTTCCAAAAAATTGTTCTTTTAGATAAAGAAAATAACGGTAATTTTGTGTTGTGGGGCCGCTGTAGTCATTTTCAAACAATCTTGAAAAAGCATAAATTGTATTTCATCAACACCACAGTCATTTCCGCTACCTAGTGGATTTCATCGACATATGGTCCAACCAGGGTCTTTCTCCACTTCTCTCTATCCAAGGTCATCACTTCATGCTATCCACTATTTTTTAAACTTAATTTAATTTCCTCCATCCACTCTCTCCTTAGTCTTCCTCCTCCGCTCCTTCCCGGAACCTCCCAATCCACTAGATGTTTAGGAAACCTTTCTGTTGACATTCTACTTACATGGCCAAACCATTACAATAATCGCATATTAATAGTTTGAAGAAGGTCTACTTTAACACTCATAATATATCGAATTTTTGTATTACGCACATTTTCACATCTGGATTTTTTTACAGAAAGCCTCGAAATGTCCATCCAAATAGCCAATAATCTTTGTTGATGTCTTTTATTCAATGTCCACGTCTCTGCACCATATAAAATGATGTTCTGTACAATCGCAGAAAAAATGTGTCTTTTAACTCTTAAGAAGGCATTGCTGCTCCAAACAATGGATTCAAATCTTCCCTCTGTAATTCTACGATCAATGTCATAATGTCATGTACCATTCTGATGTATCATGGATCCGAGATATTTAAATTCCTCAACTTTTCTCCACGTCATATATCAGATACTTTATTGAAGTCTCTGAGATCATAGGACAAGTGTTCAGTTTTATTTTCCTTATTTTTAAGTTACCAATGGCCATACTCAGAGATCCCTTCACGGAATTCTCATTTTTTGCTAAGATGACTTCATAGTATCGCATTATTACTATCTGGCTTTTTAGCATTTGTAAAATGTTTACGTTAGATGCGAAGCTAAGCTTTCGCACCAACCCCCAAACTGGAGGACCAGGGTATCCTTATTAGGTTGACCACTCTCCGTAAACATGTCCGGTTTGGGTGGCCCCGCCGGCATATCTTCAATGTTCATCGTAGTTCACAAGCCCCCTTCCTCTAACAAGGTGAGGTTATCATCGGGGACAGGGTGGAAGCGGGAAAACACTAATTTGGAAAGCTAATACAGCATAAATATAACTGCCTTAAGTTGACCCATGTCTTTAGTAATACGTATAAGAATTTCTGTAATTTCAAGGTTCATTGTAGTATACAAGTGTCCCTCGGATCACTGCTATGACTTCCCAGACCATCACGCCGGCAGTTCGAGACATGTCCTACTGTACAGTGAGGTTGAGATTGCAGCGCTGACATGCAGTCCACCACACTCTGACACGGTGGTAGTTCGTTCCCAAGCAGAAGTGATGCCATCACTGAACACTATACGTTGCCAACCCGTTGCATTCTACGTTTCTGGCTTCTGAAACCACTGCAATCAACGTAGACGATGGACAGGTGTTAATGGAAGAAAACGTAAGGGCTATCACGAGTGCAGATTCGCCTCCGTCAGGCGTCTGGAAATGGTTCTGCTGCTAACAGGAGACCCTTTTACGATTGCGGAATACAGATAGAAACGGGTCATGGGTCAACGTATCGACAATTTCTAGCGGGTGAAACGGGTAGAGTCAAGGTGCTCCTGACCCGATTGCGACGCTGTTTTATTTCCGTTTTATTTTTGAAAAGCAAGAGGAAAATAAATTCTAACAAAAATGAGCACTGTGGAATTTTATACTTGATACTGGTGTCTATGGACTGAAAAACGATTTGCCATGCAATACGAAGTTAGAGTGTCCTCAAAAGAAAAGTATCTCTTTCTTCTGAGGAGAAATGACAAAAACCATATTCACATTATGGAAACTTTCAACTCATCATAAACTTGTGAAATTTGGTGTTGTTGTGATATACATTCTGAATCTTTATATGTTATCAAGAAAACGGCAGAAACTGAAATTAAACATACAACAATTTGCGTAATTCAAGCATAACTCAAAAAATGTTGTTTGCAGAGCCATCAAAATTAGGTGGAACAGCATTAACATTAGTAGTGAGGGACTTTTTTGTCTATCGTTGAATATCGCAGATGTATTTGATAACATGTCTAAAATACACATAATTACGTTATGTCTTCCAAATGGAAGACAGTTTCAATACTTCGTGTAACTGAATAAATTATACGTTCCTATACTACCTATAACATGTTCGTCATGTGCTTTAATATGTTCCTACGATATTTGATTTCCATATAATTAGGACACCCATTGTGGAGAGAAATTTTCAACGCCAAATATATTTATTTATATATATATGTTATAGTTCAAAGACGTTTTTTCCGGGTCGGGTCCGTGTCAGGTCTGGATCGGGTCCAATTATAACATTGGGGTCCCGGGCGCATCCGGGCAAAAAATCTTTGACCCATTTCCAACTCTGCCATTGAGTGTTGATTTCTTGGTCTATCGTACGTCATGAACTGATGATCGGTTTCCAGTAGCGTTTTCCAAGTGCTGGAGAGACTAGATTGAATCGTTCATCAGCGAAAGGACGGGTTTGAATATTGTGAAAGGCTATTCAAAAACTAATATCAAAACCTAATATACGTTTTCTAACAATTTTGAGCATCAGAGAAAGATTGGTAATTATTCTCCCAGGAGTGCTGAACTATTGAAGATTTCGAGCTCATACGTTTTAACATACGACTGTGTACTTTCAATAATTTGAGCAAGATTGTTCTCTTCGTTTTCTAGACGTGTTAGACACGCTGTGTGAAGATTCATTCATCAATTCTTCACCGCAAATTTAGCTGGTCGTTTACCACTTCGCGAATGTCAAACCATTCCATTCAACACAAAACGAGTGCCTATCCTACACATGTTCACTCAGCTTAAAACGTCTGTTCTATAGAAGATCTCCAGAAAAAAAACTTGGTTACATCTTACATACGGCTATCAACAGAGGCGTCAAACATTCTGCGATGGACTCAGCTAACAAACAATTTCACGAACGTAAATATAAATATACCTTGACTCCGATCTCTCCAAATTTTCACCGAAGCGTTTTAGTTATTTCTTTCATTCCAGAAATTTGCTTTAAAAATAACTGAAATTCTTAGGTCATCTAATTTCAAGGTGATTTTTACTACAGTAATTAAGATGATTTGCTCTTGAGAAAAAGAACGAAGTTCCTTACAAAACTTCTTGGGAAATATATCGCATCCTGTGTCAGTGTTACCTGTCCTACGTAGGTTAGACCCAGAGATCCTTTAAGTTCAAGTTGAAAGAACGGGTGTAAATTTGTTGTACTCATAAAACTTCCGTAAAAGCTTAGTCCTACTCAGATCCTACCGAAGTTCATGGGCTAATTCCATTCCTGAGAGTCCACTTCCCTCCAGAGCTTCTCCATGGTAAATGACTGCTGCCCGCAAAGGTGCATCCGATGTCTTTTCCGCTGTTTGAAAATTGTGCTCATAAAACCGTAAATATTTAGTTGTATTCACTCAATACCACCGGCACAGCTAAGTTTGCTAGCACGCTGTGCTTAATGTGAGAGTCGTACTTTTCTGACGGTTGTTCGAGCCCGTCCTGCAGCCATCCAGTAGTTAGGTAAGTACGTCTAATACTTTATCCACTGAGTGTATCATCATTAACAACCATGATTAAGATTCTCGTAGGTATCTGTCTGGTCTCTGGGGTATTCCGCAGACTCCGCGGGTCTGGAGACGCGAATTTTATATCGTTCCCTCTGAAGACGATCCGGGACCAATTCTCTGAACTGACAGGGTTAACCAGATATGTGCCGATGCGCAGGAACAATAATACAATTTGAAATCTGCTGCCATTTGTCAAGAGATACCTATGGGATTCTCACCCATGGTTGTTGATGTTGATACATGCAATGGATAAAGCATTACACATATTTACCTAGCTATTAGAATTTATAGACACTACCACAAACCAGATGATTTCCGGAGGTAATGCCAGCCATGGCTGTTGAAGCATCCACCCCACACTGTGGTCCGCGATGCATGGACAATGAATCTGACGTTCTGCTTCACGGCATGACAAATGATCAAATGCTCATATGTAGTGTATTTTAGGAAGGGAGTGTCTGACCCCAGTTCTTAAACAACCCTTAGAAACATGAAACTAGGATATTTGGGCTAGAGCGCCCGATAGGAAAGTGACACGAAAGCGAAGCAGAAAGGGGGAGGAAGACGCCGTTTTTTATTACCGGGGGGGGGGGGGAGTACCCGGAGTCCGACGATTTAACGTGCCCGTTCGACGCATGGCTGGTATTTAGTGGATCGAGCGTTCGTACCTGCCTGGGATCGAACCTGAGGTCCTTTCCGGGGCAGTCACGAACGTTGCCCACTAGGCCACCCGCTGCCTACCACATTATCACAGAAAACTTCCACAGGTTTTAATACGGGACCAAGAAGGGTCACTGAATGGCTCCAAACTTAGATGAGTGTTCCCCGATCTATCCTTGGGTGGTTGCGAACCGGTCAGGCCGCGTATTGTCCTGCTGGAACTGAAAATCCACGGCAAGATTTGTGCGAAGATCATCTAAGCGTGAAGGTGATCAACCAGCATATGGTAGCCCCGCGCAGCCGTTAAAGATCTCTCAATATACATTGAGGAACTATTATAAGGCTCTCAAAATAATCACAGAAAACCCATAACATTGAACAGAGACGAACTGGCACCACAGGGCAGTGCCTTAACGCGGTCGACGCCACACCCGCAGTGTCCTTTCAACTCGGTGCAGCTGCAAACGGGTTTTATCTGATCACACCACGTCACCACTATGCAGCTGTTCAGTTTTGATGTTCCCGGCAGCGTATTTCATAAGCTTATATAGACGAAACTGCGATTAAGACCATTTTGGACACGCGATTGGTTTAAAGCTGTTTTAGAGATTGTGAGTATGTCGGGCTTATGTGGAGAGTCACGTGACGGAGATATTTAAGTATTGCTCTACTCACATTAGTCTTTTTAATATTTCGTTGTTTTCTTTGCTATTATGGTTACATTAAGTTCGTTCCTCCACGGTAATAGTGACACAAAATTAAGTGTGAACTTTTGTCACATTTCTCGCGAAGGTCCGAGTACGTGTAGAAGTACTCGGTGCATAGAGAAGCAGTACGTTACTGGTAGGCAAACCTTTGAATTTTCACATTAAGATAACATTCTTCATTTATCTTATCCTCCGAATTAGTCCTACTCGACCTGCTTCTCATTGGCTATATGCAAGCCAATCGTGGTATATCTTACTGAAACGCGGAAACCGCAAATAGAGTGTGACGTAAGAGCCGAAGTATGCATATCGTTTTGCAAATGAGTGTCTCTGACGACAGAATGTATAAGTCACAGATTGTGATAAAAACGAAAGCTTTCCGGGAGTTCCATCATTCTGGCGCGATTATCTTGACACTTCGTTTCTTAAAGTTTGGTTCGCACGATGCCTCGAAAGAGTTATTTAACGGAATCAACGGCGTAGAGAGATATTTGCAGGCTGGAAGCTAATCAGACACCGTGGAATTGGCAGAATCCATTGGAGTGCGGAAAGAATAGAAGTAATATTCTCCTGTTAACTGCCGAATGTTCATGTACAGTGCTTAAACTGATCCCATTAAAACGCGATGTAATCCTAAATAATGCAACTTTTTGCTACGTATAAATAAACCTTTAGGATTAAGAGAACATTTTTTCACTCTGAAGAAAGAGCTAAAAGTAGTTTGAATGAAGATTGAAAGAATCAGCACAAAAAAATTAAAATAAGAAATTTCTTTTTATTACTCGTCTGCATTACATGATGTTTCTGTATTTAACGTGAGACATACACCTTGTAAGAAAATAACTTTCAGTATTATATTTTAAAATTTTATTATATGTAAATATTGACTATTTTAAAATAGTCAATATTTACATATAATAAAATTTTAAAATATAATAGGTAATGATAGGTAATGATCTCATATTCAGCCACATTGATGCTTTAGATTTAAGAGGTTAACATGATAGGTAGGAAAAGTCTTGTTTGGTTCGAAGGTCACGGCTAGGTTCGTGCCTCCTTTTTTTAATCAGCATTGGTAGATGTGCCACTGGATTTTGTAAAGCCTTGTTCTGCTTAATTCTTCCCTTTAACGCTGTGATACTTCGATGACGTATTCCTTATGCTGTGTGGGTTCATCATGTCCATATTTTTATAAGTGGAGATGTGTCTTCGAGATTAGCTGCTCACCAGTATTTCTCTCCTCTGCGACTTGGGAAATGGACTGCTCTCCTCTTTCCTCACAAGTTGTTTAATGCACTTGGGAGCTGTTAGCAAATGAATGTTGAGTGTGTGAGAAAATGTGTAGTTCAAATGGTGTGAGTCTGTGTGTTTACACAGTTAAACTTTCGAGACCGTTTCAATTATTCAGTGGCTGAGAAATTTTTCCGGAGTTCTGTGTACAAATTTGTTATACTCTCACGTCATCGGGGCACATGGATACGGGGACTTCTGCGACCCTTGTTGAACAAATTTTGGATCCCAAAAGATCAGTCTACATGGATCCCAAAAAGATCAGACTACGTGGATCCCAAAAAGGTGTGACAACATGGATCCCCAAAAAGATGAGACTACATGGATCCCAAAAAGATGAGACTATATGGATCCCAAAAAGATCTGACTACATGGATCCCAAAAAGATCAGAGTACACGGATCCCAAAAAGATCAGACTACATGAATCCCAAAAAGATCAGACTACGTGAATCCCAAAAAGATCGGACTACATGGATCCCAAAAGATGAGGCTACATGGATCCCAAAAAAGATGAGACTACATGGATCCCAAAAAGATCTGACTACCTGAATCCCAAAAATATCAGAGTACATGGATCCCAAAAAGATCAGATACATGAATCCCAAAAAGATCAGATACATGGATCCCAAAAAGATCAGACTACATGGATCCCAAAAAGATCAGACTACATGGATGTATTTCACACAAATACATACTTTTTATTTTTGCACACTTTTCTCCACTCTGCTATTATTAAAACATTTTTTTTTATCTTGCTTTACTTTTTTTTCCAGTTTTGCATTAGAAAGTTATTTTTCTCCACACTAATTGCGTTCTTTTCATTTCAGCTGGAGCAAATGATATTTCACGTACTTTTTTCAATTTTCTTTACATTCATACAGATTTGTTATATGTATACCAACATGTTCACACAGGATTGACAATGTGAAAAAACGCTAAAAAAAAAAGAAATGTTTTATCTTGCAACTCAGTCCAAATTAAAGAATATCCGGTGAATTCCCAAAGACCTGAAAATACATTAACGAGCTAGTACTCCTAATTCTCTCTAAAATACTCAGAAGCGCATTAAGAGATATGTAACATGTATTGTAAGATAAAACCAAATTACGTTGTGGTTCATGTTATTTTAATATTTAATATGGTGATGATACTCATCTCTGAACAGCAAAACGTTACTCGTTGAACAACACTCTTAAAAAAACGTTTTTCAGAATTTATTCTAGAGGACGCAAAGAAATATGACCTGTAACGTAGTTTTTATACATAACTCACTTTTCCAGGAACAAAACTTCTAGATAATTCTTTTTGAAATTATTAAAAGGTTTGCTATGTTTATTGGTTTACAGAACACAGATACTCTAAAGAAGCAAAGGCGACTTCTGTTTTGCAGAAGTTTATCCTTTTCCTATACAACTCAAATAATGATAAAGAAAAACGCATTTATCGGAAAGTATTATTCAAATAACGGTACTTTATCTTGAAGCATTCTAAACAAACTAGAACGAACACCCAGCAACGGGTTAAATTTCAATTGTGTTCCAACTTTAGAAATGTGAAATAACTGTATTGATTCAATGAAGTAAATTCCGTAGAAAGGAACTGCAAAGTTCACCAGAAAACAACGTATGTTTCGAGATGTATTACCATGCTCAAAGATTGATCGTCAGAATCAACAAAGTTAAACGTAACTTTTTGCAAAATACAAACATTTAGAAAAGCAAAATTTAATTTATATCCTACAAAATGTTCTTCCCGATAACGTTTGTAAATCGTTATGGATTTGGAGGTTTATATACACTCAACATAGTTATATGATTATCATTCTCCTGTTTAATGTCTCAATGCATTAAATAAATTGTCACTGCCGAAATAACTGTAGACGGATTTCAGTTGAATATTGTCACGAATGTAGCAGCAAAGCGGACGACAAACATTTTCAATTAGCTGTATTAAAAAGATCTTTGCTGCGCACATTTTGAAAAGCAAATATTTCAACAAAATACACTGTATTATGCATTACCTATTTCCTTTTATGATGACTGCTTTTTTGCACACTGAAAAGTAATCGTAAGTAGGATTTTTCATCATGTTATGTCGACTTCGTCATATGAAATCATATTAACGCACTTCACAACACATTTGTTATGTGAAAAGAGAGAGACTTCGTTTTTGAGGAAAGGACTTCCCACAGTCTGGGCCTTACACTGTAAAACTAAGTTTTGGAACTACGGAACAATAAAGTGCAGTATTTTAATGAATCTCCCTGGATAATTTTGCCTTTTCTCTTCTTTGATCCGATGTACTTCGGAACAGAGTAAAGGCGTGCGGAATGACGTATAAAACGCAAAATACAGGGGAGATGGGTTATTGTCTTGACAAAGAAGTAGTTTGTTTTCAATAAATTTTTCATGTATATCCATAACATGAGAGCCATATGCATAACAGTTAAAGAACCATTATTGATGTTTAAAAAAACCGACAATGGAGATCGCGCGTTATGTTTCAATTTCATTTTGGCGAGCCGATTGGTAGAGCAAATGCTCGACGTCAAAAATGCATTCTTTACAATTAATTTAAATCCAAGAATTATAATATTAAAGTATAAAATGAGTAAAGAATCGTCAAGCTTTAAACCAAATGCTTTTTTTAATGGTTGATCTATTCAAGAAACAATTTGAACACACATGTGATATCCTTGAAGAAAGATGGCAACATTTTTGGGCAGTTTGACGTCGAAATTGCGGAGCACCACATGCCATTGATGTGAGAAGTAAACATCGGCTTCGAAGGTGCGTGAGGGACGATATATACCCGACCGTGAAGCAACTCACTGGTCGAATGAATCAGAGGGCTATCGGAAGTGTGTCTAAAGCGACAACTCAGCAAACCCTGGTGCTTGGGGCCCCGATGCAAACGGGTGGTCAATGCACATATGCTAATGAAGGTGCATCGCCAGAAAAGGCTTACGTATGCACGACAGGAACGGAATTGGAACTATGCTGATTGGCGAAGAATTCTGTTCTCTGTTTAGTCAAGTTTTCTGCTTCGTCGAACGGATGGACATTGACATTTAAGGCGAGAAACATCGGAGATCAAACACTTTTTAACCACTGCTGGAAGAACACAAGGTGGTGGGGGCGGCGTTATGATTTGGGGAATGGTTTCATGGCATTCCCTCGTCCACTCATACCTGTGGAAGGCACTATGAACCGAATTAGTTATGAATACATCTTTGCAGACCACGTACACATATACATGCTGATTGTCTTCCCTAGGGCGGATGGGATCTTCTAGATTGACAATGGGACGTGTGACACAGCTAGAAATGTCTGAGAGGAGGTGGAAGAGAACGATTAAGTCTTCCAAATACTTTTCTGGCCCCTAATTCCCCAGACGTAAACCCAATTGAGCATTTGTGGGATCACCTCGATCGTGTTGTTCGCTCTGTGGATCCTCCACTACGCATCCTCCAGCAGCTGTCAGATGCACTGCAGTCAGCATGGCTCCACATACTTGTGAATCCCTTCCAGCACCGCACTGAGTCATTCCCTACCTGGCTAGCTGCTGTCTGCGCAGCGCACGACGGTTAGTGTGGATAACTGCTTATGGTCGCAATAATGTGACTGGACCGTGTATATGAAGAATAATATATTCTCCACAGAAACGATTAACCATTATTAAGAAAAAATGCAGTAGTAATAGTAGTTCATAGTTTAAAACAACCGTAAAAACTCTAATAGAGTATAATCAGTCACCTACTTTCATTTTAGGGCAACTCGTTCGAGTGAAGGGGGAGAGCCATTGCCCTAAGTAAAACAAAACATCCATGCCTCACCGGGACCGATCTGAGACGAGTAATATAAAGCCACCGTTTAGTCAACAGTGTCACCGGTACAGTTAAAATAAAATTCCTGCTACTCGGATAAAATGAAGCTGTGAAACATAATGCCGTAGGAATAATATTCACGTATATGTTTCACGGGAAAGGACTTAAGACTACGTGTTTTTAACAGCATATTCGCAGCGATATCAGCCTGTCTGACAACTATATGAAAATCCATTTTCAGACAAATACTACTAAATACCAAATGTATTAGTAGGCGTTTTCTTCTCAAAATGCTACACTATTTCTACGCTTAATGCGCAAAAGTTTTATCTATTTGTCTCGATGTCTCTTCTTCTAAGTGACCAATTTCAAAACCTCTATTTTCACCCGCCATTTACCGTGTGAAACACTTAACCTGTAATCTGGGGTCTTGTAGTTCACAGTTCTGTTGCGATGTGGAGCTATAGTGGACTTCACGTTGCAGATAATATTTTAAAGATTATATTGGGAAATGTCTAGTTTTTACAGCATGTAATTCTCTGTAGTAAATATGGGGAATGTTATCTACAATAAATAGCTCACTGTTTTCCTTATTGAGGTCGTAAATATCAAACTCTTTTTCTCATTATCTCAGCTTTTGGGAGACCTACTTACATGTCATTGTTTTGCTGTTAAGAAAACGTTTCGCACGTTTGCTGCTTTTCAATTTTTCAAATCTCTTCCACTAGGTGGCGTATTGTTATTTCATGTTTTCCTTTCTATCTCTTGTTCTAAAAATTCATGTGAAAACACTTTCTCTTTGATACATTCATTCATCTACCATAAACGTTCGGTGCACAATTTGTGAATTTTCTTAACATATATTTTAACATCCCTTGGAGAGGAAATAGTCGTTTCTATTTCTAGATTTTTTATCGAAAACAGAAATTAGGTTGATTTTTTAACTGGTTCTTTTGACTATTAAATATCTCCCAATACAGGGTAATTCGAAATGATTGTCCAGAGTACAAATGACAATAACGTGTATATGAAGATTCATAGACCCCTGATATACACAAGAAAGAGGACGTTTAGAACTTTATAAGAACCTACTGCTGTGTTGCTATGGCGACGTAGGAAAGTGAGCTGCCCGTGCGCAGTAAGCCAATGCCGTTGGATTGGTCGTTGTGGACAGGACGACAGGGTTTCCTGCAAGTGCCCCCCCTCCCTCCCCCAGGTCATCGTACTTTACTCCTTGTTACTTCTTTTTGTAGGGATATCGGGTAATCATTCCGAATTACCCTGTATAAAGAAGGAGCCTCGAACTCAAAAGATATAAGCATATATTTCTAGCGTCCGGTTCTTTATTCCAGCCACGAATCGGGAAAGAGACTTGCTTATAAAGTTTTCTGAAACTGAAAAGTCCATGAAATAAAACTTTCTCGGATAAATAAAGAAAGACATAAAAAAAACCCAATGCACACACACAGACAAAGAAAAATGTGTTTCAGTCGCTAACTCTGCTTATCTAAGCACCACTCATAAATGATTATCAGGAATTGCATACGTCTTCAGAACCTGACTAACGTTGAATCACCAGTGATTATCTAATCTTATATGGAATCCGTTAAGGAGACAGTGTAAGACAGTGTAACCGCTGTCGCAGTTCAAAATACAAGTGGTCATAACTAAGTTTCTTTTACAAAAATAACTTTCAAAGCAAGTCCTGGTAGGTCATGAAGTAACTGTATCGTGGTTCAAAGTTGTGCCTAAGGCAGTTGCTTTTATATTGGCCGCGGCTGAGGTCATAACATTAAAAAAAATTAAAGCCAAATAAATAAAAATTGAATTTGATTTCAGTCTTTTGTTGCCGAGACTTACAAGGGCTGGATTTCGGTGCTCTGCTTTTTTATTCCAAGAGCAGCAGTATAGTGACTCTTCCAGTACAATACCGACTCGAGCCAGGAATGTTTCATTTATCGGATAAAAAAATGCAAAACAATTGAACCCAAATAACATGAAGATTTGTACAACATACTGAACAACCCGGGTGACAATTTTTGTCTCTCTCTCTTGTCTCTCTGAGGTCTAAACACTACTGAAAACTGACTTTCTAATTTTTAGCTGTTTTTCAACCTGAACACTTACCAATTCAGAATAGGACATAGTTTGGTTTTTCAGAATGTTCATTTTCTATGGTATTTAACTTTTAATTATGTTATTCACGCGACAACACGGATCTCCGGTATCCTGTGTTGTGGAATTAACTCAATGAAACTAATTTAATCATGCATCCACAATCAGTAAAGTGTTCCTGTTTACGGAATTAGAACATAGAGAACTTCACCCCGACTTGCCTTTCAAAGTTTCGGCGTCATTAACGCTTTTATAAATTTCAAGTTCTACTCCCAAAATTAGTACTTTTGATATTTTTTATTAATATTATTTCTTGGAATAAATACTGAGTACAAAAGTTCAAGTTCTTTCTGCTCTTTCCGCAGACGTTCTAGGTCCGTTATTTCGGCAGATATTTACCACAACATCTCATTTACTTATTCTTGTTATAACTTGTCAAAAGACAGGATAATGTGTGTGGCCGTAAATAAGTTCAACGTGTTTTCAATATGGAAAAATGATTTGGTACAAAATACTTAAAAATTGTCCGTTCCAATTGTAGAGCAAAAGAAATATAAAAGCTAATTGATCTTGAACTACAATTCATACGGTATCTTTTATGTACAAAATGAACCGAATTTAAACGAATGATAGACAACGTTTTCTAAAAATAAAACTTTTCACAATTGAACTTGTAAATAATAATACAGAAAAAGCAGAAATAAATTAATTAGTTGCTTAAGCATAATAGATTTCAAGAAGGTGGCCTGAATGACGAAAAATGAGTTTATTCATAATGTTGTTCTTTTTCTTTATATAAACAATCGCCCACTTTGTATGAATGGTGTACTGGAATATGCACCAACTCGTATATATCCTAGTGATGTTCCTTTAATTTAATACAAATCTTCAAGTTAAACTATGAACACTTCCATTAAATGCTGATCGCAAACGGGAATTAACTAACGACCAAATCCGTAGTTAACCTGGTGTGATGCATTTATTACTAATATGATAAATTATTTCGGTGTCAAAAAACACCAGCATACAGAAGGTTCTATCGTAATGTGTCAATGCAGTTGTTTGAAATATTATCCAGAAATAACCAAGCTCAGTCCTAAAAAAGCATTTTTCTTATGCAAGATGCAAAAATTATATTTTTTAATTCAGTGAGTAAAAATATGACATCAACTTTACCCTTTATCTTTTAATCTTGATGTTGGATGTTGTCCTAAACACTATATTTTTGGGAAAATATTTTTAACTTTCGCCAAACTGATGATGCTATGTTACTAGTGGTGTTGTATTTGTCGCAATAATACTGATAAAGAATAAGCAGCATTAAATTGTCCGAATTGTTTGCATACAGACACAGCTATTTACGTCGAGATAAACACATCTTATTATGGTCCAGATTAGCTTGCCAGTCCTCAGATGAGAACTGGCATAGGGATTTCCCGTAAACTTGATTTGTTCAAGACTGCTATTAAAATTGGCATTCCTATTTAACAAATGGAACACAAATTCAAATAAATCAAAAATGATAGACAATTGGGAGCTCTCATTTTATAATTGATTAATATAATACTTTCGTGGTATTTATCATTTCGCAAGATTTTAGGAATTCCATTACATTGGCAATGTAAGATTTACGTCTCTTCATGAATACGAAAAATGATTAAGAAGGAAATAGAGAATCCTGTCGCACTCATAACTTCTTTCGTCAGTCGGTGTAGTAGGATTTCGAGGGCATTTTCAAATTCAAAGGCAGTGCTTTATTTTGAATCGCTATACATTTGTCACATGCAAAGTAACTCATTAAATCTTTTCCTCAAACTTTTAATAACTCCAAATACTTTTATTTAGTTCTTTTGTAAGGTTCCCATGTGCACAAGAATTCAGTTTTTGAAAGATGAATGGGTAAGGTTCGAGTTTAATTTTTGGGCCCACTTTACTTAAAATAAGCCAGCCCTCTTACATGAATTAGTGAGGTGAAGATTTTCGGGAATCCGATTCTTGCCTTGTGGGTCAGGGGTTCGAACATGTGCGTTGTAGAAACCCTACTTTCATAATTCATTCTTGACTAGGTTAAAAACGGTGACGCTTGTTTCGGCGGCAGAACATACCTAGTTTTTAATTCATTGAGTTTTGTGTTTCGCAAATCTCAAGTTGTCACGTATGCCAAGAAAATAGTATTAGAGTAATGTGATATGAAACAAACTGTGACCAAAACTTTGGGACAGGTGTAATATTTTATTTCTCTTAAACGTAAGGTAAAGGTACATTGCAGTACTTAAATATATTTTAGAGATAATTGAAATGTAAAATTTCTTAATCAACATTCGGAGAAGAATGTAATTGATCAAAGATCATATTATTTGAGCAAAGGAAAATTTTCTATGTAATATGACTTTAGAACCAGATGTGTATATTTAAACCACAATTCTCGTAATTCTTTATTCCATTTTAAAAATAACGCAACACCGTCTTCTTTTCGATCATGTCATACTTCGTTTATGAATAACAATTAAAAGAACAATCTAAATAAGTTTCTTTGCAGTAGTTAAGAAATAAACATTAATTTTAAGTACGTGTTTCACTTTGAAAAAATCGCTTAATAACTACTTTTAGTCACCTGTGTCATAAGTGTGAAGGACAGTTTAAGTAAAGACGTGGACAATTGCTCTTGGTCTCTAATGACGAGGATTTATTGCGAAATAGTAGAAAAATATAATCAAATTTCAGGTCACGCAAACACCAAAAATATATGTTAATTGTCGTAAAATCAGGAATCTAAACGTATGTCTTTAGTTTATATTTAAAAGCCTTTCATGATATCAGATCTAAGCGCCTCTTGTGATATCAGGTTCTATTTGTATTACTAAAGCTATCGGTTTTGGGAGACCCATACACGGACCGTTTTTCGATGTCAGGTGTCCTGCTTGCCCAACTGCACAATTGTCTCTTCGGTAGATAACAACAGGAACGGTCGATCGTACTTTCCTCAAGATATAAAAATCCATTGTTCAGCCTTTTGTTGTCGATATCAAATATCTGTGTATTCTGAGCAAATGATATGGGAGCCGGTCGTACTGTTCTACTCTGAAGTGACACACAATGTGACCACTCTCTCTTGTCATCGAATTCCTTTCTCTGAAAGCGATGGTTTTGTTGTTTTGCTGTTTCCGGCGCATGACATCTCCTCTAAGTTATTTACAAGGATAATCTTAACATTTTGGGAGCATAAATTTTAAGGTAGGTTCACTAGTACAATAAATCTTCCGCAGGATATTTTCCTGATGTTAAGGGAGATTTGATCCTGTGATTATCTAGAACGTGCATCGTGCTTTAAAAAACATATCCACCATAATAACTTATTCAGTAATTGATTATTAAAAGATGCACATTCTTTACCTTTGGTCAGGAAAGCGCAGTTCTTACAATTCTTTTGAAAGAATATTACATTCTTCTTCTTGTGCTGCCTATTCAACCCATTTTGTTTTCTGTTATCTGATTATTTCAATCGACAACGTGTTGAAATTGTTCCATGGTTGTACGAATACAAAGTGTGCAGTGACAATCAGCTGACGCTCTCAAAGACAGATATTGCCAACGCGAAATTTCAATTCACGTTAGAATTGCTCTAAAATTCCAGACACCAGTCAATCGGCAGAGATGCCGGAATAGCGGAACAATGTTCCAGCGCTGCGATCAAAAGCTCGAATTCCCTTCAAACATCAAAATAACCTCATGAGCCGAACAACAGCGCAAATCCTAAATGGAATTTTCAAGTTAATTTGGTAAAACAAGATTCTCCCATTATGCAATTCTAATCAGAAAAAATTGTGCTTGACGTTTCTACCTAGGCATCAAAATTTAAAGACTTCGTAGCATGATTATTTCATTCTGTTGATACGATTCCCTGTTCAGATACACAGTTCGTACAGTTTTTCAGCATCACCTTTCTTGCACAACATTTTGTTTTTAACTTGTATATTTGTTCTGGTGGGTTACTTCTGTATACAATACAAAAGTTTCGGCATTTCAGAGTAATATTTTTATTGTAGCATCGAATTTCTGAAATAAAAAAAATTGGCATCACATTTCAAATATATTCAAAAGCCCCTCACATTCGAAAGCAGAAATGTACTTATATCTAAGCATTAATTCTGAGATTTATTTTATATTAACAAGTTAGTAAAATCATGTAATGCATTGATTATGATACGCTTTCCAACATACCAGAAATTATTACTCAAGTTATCTGGATACTGGCTGTGGAATAAATCTCGCTCCTGTGTCCTGACCTTTGACCCAATTTTGATGATGTTCAACAGAACGGGTTCAGTATGCCTCCGGAACAACATGATAAAGTTCTGTCGCAATCCAAGCGTTTTAGGTAAGTTATGATGCACAAGGGCAATGGAATGGATCCCACTCCAGTGTCCTGACCTTTTAAGCCAGTTCGCCCATTTTTAATAGGGTTCATCCCCAGTGGCTCCCTAACACATACTAAAATTTCATCAAAATCGAACACTTTTTACGCAAGTTATGACGCATACGGGCAAAGGAATAAATCCCGCTCTTATGCCCTGCCTGACCTTTGACCTCATTTCGCCCATTTTCAATAGGGTTCGTCCCTATGTGGTTCCTTACCACATACTAAAATTTCTTCTGAATCGAACCATTTCTACGCACGCTATGACGCATAAGGGCAATGGAATATATCCCGCTCTTATGCCCTGCCTGACCTTTGACATCATTTCGCCTATTTTCAATAGGGTTCGTCCCAGTGTGGTTTCTTACCACATAATAAAATTTCATCGAAATCGAACCATTTTTACGCACGTTATGACGCATAAGGGCAATGGAATAAATCCCGATCTTATTCTCTGCCTGACTTTCACCTCATTTCGCCCATTTTCAATAGGATTCGTCCCCATGTGGTTTCTTACCACATACTAAAATTTCATCGAAATCGAACCATTTTTACGCACGTTATGACGCATAAGGGCAATGGAATAAATCCCGATCTTATTCTCTGCCTGACCTTTGACCCCATTTCGCCCATTTTCAATAGGGTTCGTGCCCAGGTGGTTCCCTACCACTTACTAAAATTTCGTTGAAATCGAACCCTTTTCACGTGAGCTATCGTGAGGACGGACTGACGGGCGGACGGACGGACAGACGGGCGGACGGACGGACAGACGGGCGGACGGACGGACAGACGGGCGGACAAAGCTGGAGTATATACGCAAAGCGTAAAAAATCATGGTACACAGTTTTTTGTTTTCTAACTGCATTAGTAGAACACTTTGTTTTTTCTGTTGGCGCTCTTGAGAAAAGGAAATCATTCTGCTAAATTTTTATCTGAATTTTCGCCAACAGTTCAATTTGAATTACTTCAAAGTCAGCCATTTGAAAGGAATTATAAGAATATTATCATCAGCATCATCATTGTCAACCATTATCAATCCACTGCTAGACGAAGGTCTCTCCAAGCCTCATTCACAATGGTCTATCCTGTGCCAGTCTCGTCCATATCAATCCCGCAAACTTTCGAATTTCATCCACCCGTCTCCCATGTGGTCTTCTTCTGGGTCTTATCCTGTCCGTTGGATTCTAATCTAAAATTTAAGCTGTCCATCGATGGTCTGTCCTTCTGGCAATATGTCCAGCCCTTTGGAATTTCAGGGATTTAACTCTGATCATGATGTCTTCCACTCCTGTCATTTTTCGGATCCACGAGTTCCTCTTCTTATCTCTCCTGGTTACACCAAGCATGCACCTCTCCATTCTCTTTTGAGTTGTAGGTAGCCTTTGTACGTCTCTTTTAGTTAAGGTCAACGTCTCTGCACCATACGTAAGCACTGGAAGGATGCATTGATCAAACACTTTTCTTTTAAGACATAATGGCATATTGCTCTTGAAAATTATGCTGTTTCTTCCAAAAGCTCTCCAGGCAAGTTTTGTACGCCGATTAATTTCTTCATCAATGTGACCCTCACTTGATATCTGCTGTCCAAGATAAACGTACGCATCTGTTATCTCCCGCTTTTCTAAATCAATCAGTAAATCTTCATTTCTTGTAAAAGCATTGTACATCACTTTTGTTTTCTGAAAGATCATTTTTAATCCTACTTCTATACTCTTGTCAGCAAGCTCCTGGATAATACTCAGCAGCTCTGAGAGGATAGTTGCAAAAATGACTACGTCATCAGCAAAACGAAGGTGGGTTAGATAAACTCCATTAATCTTTATCCCTTTGTTTTCCCAGTTCAGTGATTGAAAGATATTCTCCAATGTGGCATTAAGGAGCTTCGGATAAATGGTGTCACCTTGTCTCACTCCCTTTCCAATTTTTACGTGTGTTGTATTTTCAAACAGCCTAATCTTTGCACTTGCATTTTCATAGATGTTATTAATAATATTAATGTATGCATCTTCAATACCGCAGGATTTCAGAGCCGTGGTAACTGCTGATGGTTTCACCGAATCAAAGGCTTTTCATAATCGATAAAAGCCATGCACAATGGAAGTTCATATTCCCTCGCTCTTTCAAGTAGTTCTCTCAGTACGTGGATATGATATATTGTGCTGTAGCCACTCCTGAATCCAGCTTGTTCTCTCGGTTGAGACATGTCCAGTGTTTCCCTTCAAGCGGTGTGAAAGAACTTTAGTGAAGATTTTATAAACCACTGATAGGTCTGTGGTTCCTGAGATCCTCAGTGTCACCTTTTTTATGTAGCAGGATCATTGTAGCGGTGTTCCAATCCTCAGGAATCTTCCCTTCATTAAGGAATCGAGTGAAAATTTGGGCGAGTAGTGTTTCGATTTCTCCACTTGCTTCTTCTATGATGTCTACAGTAATTCTATCTTCTCCTGGAGCTTTTCCCCGCTTCATGTTTTTTATTGCATGTGCAACTTCTGCTGGGAGGACTGGAAGAACTCTGGTACTGGTACCTTTCATGTTGTCTGGAGTACATGTATCATCCCTTTCATATAATTTGGAGTAGAAATACTTCACTCTTGTCAAGATTTCGCCTCTATTTCTTGTTACAGAACCATCTTCTTTTCTCAGTGCCATAATCTGTTTTCTTTCCTTACTGAGATGTCCCTTTGCTATCTTTAGGCTTTGGTTGTTTTCAATTGCTTTCCTCACTAGTTCACAGTTAAATTTCCTTAAGTCTTCAGTGATACTTTTTCGTACTGTCTTGCATAGCTCTATATATTCACTCTGGAAGTCACATCTTTTTTAGTTTTCCTCATCTCATATTTAAGAAATAATATATTCTTTGTTAAATATGATTTTTCATGTATTTTGTTAAACATTTTCCTTGGTATATTGAGCGTTACAGAAGGTATTGTTCCCTGCAGTAAAATGTTTAAGTGCATGTCATTGTAATAGTACATAAGCAATGCATTTTGTGTCATTTAATGCACTTGCCAATTTCACATTTCTTAAAAACGAATAACACAAAACGGACATGGTCTACGTGAAGATTTATCTGTCGTATTCTATGTTTCACAAACATTTTTTAAATGCGTTTCACAGTCTATTAAATTACATAGAGCCATTGCTATTATATATCCAGTAGGTTACCGATTAATTTACTCAAACCTTCTTAAAATAAATTATATCGGTGATGTTTTGCGTTCAGAATCAAATGAGTTATTGATGTCCAGTATCATTCCCTACTTTAGAAATTAAAAACATCTATGTATAATACATAATCGCTAACTCTAAAGCTACTTTAAAGATGAGAAAGCCGCATCAGTTGCATAGTTGACTTAACGCTTTTATTTAACCATTCGTTCGAGGTGGTGAATGGGTGTTATTTTTGTCTTATGGAACTGACCTTCTCGCTTCCCTGGAATCAGTTGGCCTATATTAAGTAAGTGAGAATGCTTACAGCCAATCGAATACCTCAGGTGGTCATGAAACACTTTATTTAATGGGATTAATTATTTTCAGTAAGAAAAGCTCCGAGGCTCACAGCAATGGTTTCCGCACAGGCAATATCTAATTATTAATTTTGGTGTTGATCTGTAGTTGGACTGGAATTTTTCATTTGATCTGATGATTTTATTTTTACGATTAATTTTTCTTTTTCAACAAAAATAAAAGTAAAAGAAAACATTTTTTTTTAAAACCCGCATGGTTGTACTCCGTTGTATAAACATGCGGGTTTTTAAGAACTTTTAAAATTCCAAAATTTTCTATAAAGTTTGGTGAACTACTTGCACATATATAACTTGGAACCTGTTGCATTACCATCAGATAATGATTTCTCCTACTCCATACGAGACACCCTATTCATTAGTAGAGTAGCAATTACATATTGGACAGTATCAGTAAAACGTTATGTTTTTCGAATTGTCTGACATTATTTCGTTTGAAGTGAGGCGGTGACCACGTATGAAAGTCAAGTGCGCATGCAACTCTATCTGACACAAGGACACTATCAGTGGAAGGTTGAGGTGCAGATTATATTAACTTAGTGATGAGATCTGACCCGTTTTGAAATGGATGTCATCTTTTGGTCCATATCAAACGGCCTCAGTATCCGCGAAAGAGCAAACTTTCTCAAAAGTTTGTATCTGCCGTGGTTCAAGTGCGTTGATAGACAAACTTGCAACGTATAATCGACGGATGGGTATTAGACGGCCATTTCTTTTTAATGCTCGGCAGACAGGCGAATCGGCCAGTTTTTCCGGAAATATAAGCATGTTACCTAGGAACAGTAACCATGGAAGTACAGATGAGTGTATCGACAGCAGTAGTGGAACCATTTTCCACCGCATAAGCTTGAAACGCAGCTGCATGATCAAATCACCCCTCACCACAGTACAGCATCTCTAACAAAGACTAAGGTTTGCCAGAAAAGATTGGGACTGCATAGTAGAATATCGGAACTTGCTATCTCTAATGGATAAAGTTTCATATGGATGAACGTTGGAAGGTAAAGCGCACAGCTACAATTCTGACAGTACAAGATCTCGTGACATACACTGACGGAAAAAAATCCCAACACCAAGAAGGGGTTGTGTTAGATAAACGACAGTTGGTAGGCGGTGAGAGCACATCTGTAAGATGACGTCTATGCAAATTTCGCGCTTGGTACATACGTGTGGCGCTGGTAGCACCCCTCGGAACATGCAAAGCAGGTTTGCTGTAAATACGCGCTGTAACGTTCGTGAGTGTTAGTTTTCGGTGAGATTCGACGTAGTGTGTTGATGTTAATCAAGAATGCTTTTCAGAAGACGAAGAAGACAGTATCAACAGCTCACGGAGTTTGAACGAGGTCGTGTAATAGGGCTACGAGAAGTTGTATTTTCTTTCCGCAATATTGCAGAACGACTTGGCAGGAATGTAGGTACTGTGCATGATTGTTGGCAGCGGTGGTCAAGGGAAGGTACTGCCTCAAGAAGACCGGGTTACGGCCGGACACGTGGTACTACTGAGAGGGAAGACCGCCGTACACGGTGTATGGCCGTGGCGTATCGTACTGCGTCTGCGGCAGCAATTCGAGCTGCAGTTGCCACCACAGTGACACAACAAACTGGGACAAATCGGTTACTTGAAGGACAGCTCCGGGCCAGCCGCTTTGTAGCGTGCATTCCACTTACTCCAAACCTCTGCCGTTTGTGACGTCAGTGGTGTCAAGCTAGAGCTCATTGGAGAATGGAGTGGAGATCTGTTGTGTTTTCTGATGAAAGCCGGTTCTGCCTGAGTGCCAGTGATGGCCGTGTGTTGGTTAGAAGGAGGCCAGGTGAGCGCATGCAACCAACCTGTCTGCGGCCGAGACACACTGGACCTACACCTGGAGTTATGGTCGGGGAGCAATTTCCTATGACAGCCGGAGCACTCTCGTGGTTATCCCACGCACCCTGACAGCACAGTTGTACGTCTGTCTGGTGATTCAACCTGTTGTGCTGCCATTCATGAACTGCATTCCAGGGGGTGTTTTCCAACAGGATAACGCTCGCCCACACACCGCTGTTTTAACCCAACATGCTCTACAGAGTGTCGACATTGTTGCCGTGGCCAGCTAGATCACCAGATCTTTCTCCAATCGAGCACGCATGGACATCATTGGACGACAACTCCAGCGTCACCCCCAACCAGCATTAACCGTCCCTGTATTGACCGAACAATCGCAACAGGCATGGAACTCCATCCCACAAACTGACATCCAGCACCTGTACGACACAATACACGAACGTTTGCATGCTTGCATTCCACATTCTGGCGATTACACCGGTTATCAATGTACCAGCATTTTACATTTAAAATGGCTCTTCTCGCGCTTACATTAAGCTGTGATCTTGAAACCTTAATCGATTACATATGTTACCTACACAAATGTATTGCCGCCATTTCATTCCTCTACAACTATTTTTTTCGTGGTGTTGGGATTTTTTTCCCGTCAGTGTATTATGCATAGAGAGAAGAGTGTGGTTAAATGACCTGGTCGAGGATTTCCTTTGACAACGTTGTTTCACTGATAGAGGTGTATGCTCCGCTGAACAACATTTCGTATTTGGCCACCGTTGCCGATCAGGCTCATCCGTTTATTCTGGCACTTCTTCAATACTTACCTAGAACATTCCAATATGACATACAGTAGCGAACAAAAGTATTTGGCGAAACACTTTTTCGACCATTATTTCTGTTGTGCTTGACCAAATCGAGGCATTTTGGAATTTGATATGTGTTATTCCGTTGTAAACATGACCCATATGCATATGGATCGGAAACCTTAACACAGATCAGGTACCGAGCTTAATCGCAAAGATCATACAAATTGACCAACAAAGTAGGTGTGTATCACATTCATTTAATGCAACGATAACAAAAAACAAGTACGAGAAAACGACAAAAAAGTAAATTAACTAATACTTAAAGGGATAACCACGAGACTTAATAACAGCTGCACAACGGGCCGGAATAGAGTTCACTAACTTCTCGACGATTACCTGCGGAATTCTCGCCCATTCTGCAGACAGCTGGTCGAAATTCTGGGCCCTATTCCGGAAGGTTTTCTTCGCACATCGTCTCTCCAGCTCCTCCCACATGTGCTCGATGGGGTTGAGGTCTGGTAAATGGCTTGGCCGGTCTTGAAGTGTGACCTGTTGCTGCTGGAAGGCTGCCTTCGCTACTGTGGAGGTGTGCTTCGGGTCGTTGTCTTGCTGAATGATCCATCCGGGTGGCATGTTCTGGTTTGCCCATGGGAAGACATCGTTGATGAGCATGTTCCTGTAGCTCTGGCCGGTCATTCCGTCAATCTTGATGATGGGGCCGATTCCATTGCGAGAGAAGGCGCCCTAAACCATGAGCAATCCTCCTCCGTGCTTGACAGTCGGCTGAATAAACTGGGGGTTGGATCTCTAGCCACACGGACGTCGTACGTATCGCAGGCCATCACGTCCGAGCAAGTTGAGCTTGTTCATGTCGTTGAAAAGCAGCTTACTCCAGTCCGCCGCGGTCCAGTGTCGATGACGGGGCGCAAACGCGATTTTGCTCGTCGATTCTTGACTGCGATGAGTGGTTTCTTGGCGGGGCGTCTTCCATTCAATGAACCAGCAATGAGACGACGGAGATGGTCATTCGGCTAATGTGATGTTCAGGTCGTCGCTGTCGCGGAATTTTGTGGCGATGTCCACAGCAGTCAAGGTGGGATCAGCGCGAGATCGACGGAGAATCCGTCTATCATGACACAACGTAGTGGAACGAGGCCTACCACATCGCGGACTGTTCTCGACGGTCCCAGTCTTCTTATAACGTTGAAGGATAGCTGAAATGGCCTGGCGACGGATCTTTAGGGCCCTCGAAATGTCGCTTACGCGCACTCCAGATTCCATCATGTTCACGGCCGCCTGGCGATCTCCAACAGGGATATCCGCCTTTTTACCCATTTCTGAAAACCTAAGATTGACTTATTATCACACTACACATCACAAACCCCACAAAAATCGCAAGAAAAACAATAATACATGCAGCAAACAAATGGGTAATAATTGGCGACTTGAATATGGACCATTTTGAATTACAAATTCGCGGTGAGCGAAATACAAACTGCGCGGCATTGTAACCCACGAATCAGCACATATCATATCCCAAAATGATGCGATTTGGTCCAGCAGAAAAAACATTATGGTCGAAAAGGTGTTTTGCCAAATACTTTTGTTCACTACTGTATCAAAAAGCCCGTCTAAGAGCATACAAATGTTGACTGTTTCTAAAAACGAATCGTCGTAGTTACGGCGCAGTGCTACAAAAGTACTCTGTATCACGTGTTTGGTGCTGTAAATATTTCAACTTTTTATGCAGCATTCTCTTTGAATCTTATTAAATGTGAATGGCGTACAATGAGCTGCTTCTATTGCGTAGATTCAGAGGGATATTAACTATCACTTCAGAAAGTTTGATTTTTCACACAACTTTTTCTCTTACTAACTCTGAATTTTGATAATTGTTTTTCCCTCTACGCAATTTAAGTATAGCTTTCAACTCACCGATGATGTCGAATGAGACAAAATTTGAATTTCAACTGCAGCAAGTAGTATTGCCTTTAATACATCTTAGGAAAATGGACGGTTTGAACAACTTCTCCTTCAGAGGTTAAACATATTACATTTAACATTGGATCGCTCTATTACCAACATAACATTTCATATATCGCATTATATTTCCACTATTCTCTTCCTATAAACATTCCAAATCTCTTAAAATAGAATGGAATTTATCGACTAGGGGCAAAACTTTAAATTATAAGATAATAAAGTTTTAGCAATTCACGTACCTGACTGTTTAGCATTTACAAAGTTGAATCTCCTCAACAACGTTGTTAAAGTTTAAGAACTGAAAATGACCAACGTTGATAAAATTTAAGAACTGAAAATGACCAACGTTGATAAAATTTAAGAACTGAAAATGACCAACGTTGTTAAAATTTAAGAACTGAAAATGACCAACGTTGTTAAAATTTAAGAACTGAAAATGACCGCGGATCATTTTCAGTTCTTAAACTTTAACAACGCTGTTGAACATGTCGATGAGCTACAAGCAATCGCTTGTCTCTAATTTATGACTACTGGGTCCTAGGAAGCGAGGGAACCAGGTTGGTACAGCACAGTGTGAAATTTTAACAATCTAGTTGGACAAAATGCAATTTATCAAAGTGACGAGACGTTCGAGCCCGTTGTAAATTTCGATAGTAGGATGTCTACAGCACATGAGAACGGAGTTTTTTTCCCCAAAGATCGCAATCGGTAGCGGTAGTGCACGTCGAAACAGGCAGCAACGTGCAATTGCCGCACAGAGCTATGACCCCGTCATCTCAGTACAGCGAATTCGCTTGACCTGTGTGCGTCCGCAGCCACATGTTAAGCTTTACCGAGCTTCAAAGTGTAAGTCCTATGGTTATTTATAGTTACTAGTGCCGGTAGTGTCGTACAGGTAGCTGGTGTCGGCTGGTAGAGGTCTCTTAAAAAGGTAAGGTACTCATATTCAATGTAAAAGCCATGTCGTAAGTGTATCGAAGGTTTTAGAGTAGAGTTTTACCGAGTTCCACTTTTGGACTAGGTAGGTATTAAAGCTCGATCATCTGAGAATATATTTTGTGAAAGAACATTTGCGAATATTAGCGTACGGAGTTTTTCCATGTTTTACAGAATGACACGTTCGATTTCCCGGAGGGCGCTGTTCGAGATATGGGATGAAAATCCGAAAGAGTCGAAGTTAGACGGTGTGATGGCATATGTTTTCCAAGAACGAGGAAACCTAGCGACATCTGCACCTGCTTTCAAGTGCTTGCAAATGAAAATGAAGAATTCTGCTTAAACGTTGGTAGCAAATGAGGTAGAATAGGAAGGCATGGATAGCGCTTTATGCATTACAATGCATCTTGGCCTAACTTTTGCGGAAGATGTATTTAAAGTTGTTCCAAGTACAACAGGAACTACACTGCTGGGCAATTGCTAAGGACGGATCATAAACGGCTATATAGCGCATAAAAAGTAAGTGTGGTTGGATGCCAAGTGAAATAAAATAATGTCATAATGCCAGGACATTACAAGAAAGACAATTTATTGTGCTCTGAAATCCAGAAAGCTTTGGAACGTGTTCAAGGGACAAACAGGCCATTTTGTGCAGAATACGAAAACGTGAAAAATGCAATTACCGTCCGCAGGCGTTCCGGCGTAAGATGTCAATACGGGATATGGCCACCATGGAGGGCGATGCAAGATTCCACACGTCGTGTCATGCTTTGCACAACATTATCAAGCAGCTGTTGGGGTAATTTATCCCATTCCTCTGTCAGTGCACGGATGAGGGTGTCCTTGTTTATTGGAGGGCATTGGCGACCAGCAAGACTCCTCCCCAAAACATCCCACACATTTTCAATGGGATTCAGATCTGGAGAACGTGCTGGCCATACGAGGCGTTGAATATCCTCGCTCTCAAGACACTCCTGGACAGCGACTGTTCGATGACATGTTGCGTTGTCGTCTATGAAAATGAATCTATCACCGACAGCACCACGGAACATGCGAACATGAGGTAGCAGAACATCATTAATGTATCTTTGGCCAGTCATAGTCCCAGTTGGAAGCACATAGAGGGACGTACGGCCATTGATCATGATGCCAGCCCATACCATGACACTACATGTCGGATATCGGTCCCTTTCCTGTATGTTTGCTGGACAATATGCAGTACCACTATCACGCCAGATCAGTTGTCGTCGACAATCAGACGATAGACTGTATCTACTCTCATCTGAGAAGAGGACAGCAGACCAGTCGTTATAAGTCCAATTGCGATGTTGATGGCACCATTGCAAACGGGCAGTACGGTGACGTCTGGACAATGGGATGCATGCAACAGGACGGCGGGCGTATAGTCCTCCTTCATGCAAACGTCTGGCGACAGTTTTTCGGGAGATCCGCTTGCCAGTAGCAGCCATAAACTGATTTGCTACCTCACTAGCTGTGCTGTGCCGGTGTCTTTTTGTTGATAGCACTATGTACCGATCTTCTGCACGTGTCGTACTGTGAACACGACCTCCCCGTGACGCTTGCTACACTCTCCATTTGTTTGAAATGATTTCCAAAGCCTTGAAACAACACTGTGGCTGACGTCGAACTCCCCGGCAACATCTGTTATTTTTCTCCCTTGTTCAATCTTGCTAATAATACGGCCACGCGTAAAATCATCTAGGTGATGTCGGGAAGACATACTGAAAATTGCAAGTTCGTCAATTGATTCTTTCCCTTTCAACTTTGCGTTTGAACAACAACGGTCAGTACGCGTCAAATCCTTTATATCTCTTATCAGGGCTATGACGTCACGAACAAGTTCGGCAATCCGGAAATTTGCATACGCACAACACGTCTTACTGTATCCCGCACTTATGCTAATTTGCAGATTTTCCTGCCTTCCATTTTATGGTTGCTATCGTTGCAATTGTCATCCGTCCTTAGCAATTGTCCGGCAGTGTACCATGATTGGACCAGGACGGCCAACAAAGCCATTCAGTGCCTATGGTCCGAAGGATAAAAGACGAAATGTGCAACCCCTCCAGCAGTCAAGCAGGGAAGAGCTGTGTGCCGCCACCGAAATTCTGTTACGGTCGAAAGGAAAAAGGTATTCTGAAGCACTTGTTAAAGAACACTGTACTTCAGCTACGAAGAAGGGTATGACTATTAAAAAGGCTCGAATGTCCTTGCTTCAAATACCAGTGTCAGTATCTCCTGAACAAGAGCTTGCATTAATGGTGGATACTAATTTCTCCACTCGTCAGTACCAATGGATACGCGAGCAAGACGAAAACTTCATTTAAAAATTATGTTCCTACTATCACATAGTTAAAGAAGCAAGTCCGTTATGTTATCCACAAGGTATTCTCATAACGGAAGTGTCGGCGGAAGGTCTTCTGCAGGCGTTCATTAATCACACGTTTGCTTGCCTATGTCAAAGTGACGAGGTCCACGAGAAATTGCTTTTGGCACAAACGTCAGCGTTTAACATCATCATGAAATAAGAATGTGACGGAACAGAACACAACAGGTACAAACAGAAGTTTGCCAAAGAAAATTGCAGTGATGAAAGTCTATTTACTATTTCTTGGTTCATTTACAAATGCATTGTGGTACAGACGAGCCAAGAACCGTCATTTGGAGAAGCCCAGTCTCATCTTTCACGAAATACGGCAGGCCGATCGCATTTGTGTTCGCCAAAGAATCGGCCAAATTAGTTGCTACAGAAGTTAAAAAGGAAAGACATCAAATATTACAACTTACCCCCACCAAAATCCCTCTGGATGTGGGAATTACCATAACGTCGACTTTGATGTTTTGCATGGCGAACGGCAAAGTGGGTAATAACGTATCATCATGTTACTCTACCCAGACAGCTTACATCTGCGAGGCGAAATCCAGTAAAATGGATAATGTTAACGTCATCTCAAGAAAAGAAGTAAAAAAAAAAAAAGAATTATTTTATTTTGGTATATCACCACTTCACTCTTGGGCCAGCCTGTTCGAATGCATGCTCCACATATTAGTACCGGCTATACAATAAAACATGGCAAGCAAGGTGTTCAGCAAATAAATCAACTGTTTCTCGGAAGAAAAAAGAATTTTGGCAGAGTTTCCGACGCGAGTTAAGCCTCTTAATTGACTTACCGAAGCAGAATAGAGTCAAAAGCCATGACGACAACTCCGCACGAAAAAGATTCGGAACCCCGGATGGTTATTAGTGATTGCCATAATCGAGTGGAAATGATCAATAATGGAATTCTCTCGAAACTCTGATTATACGCCAAATCCATTCGAATGAAAAAAACCTCGCTAGAGAACCCTTGATTGCTCCTACTCTGTCTCGTTCGAACGGGTGCATTTAAAAGACGAAATCGCTCATCTCTTCTCGAGAATATATGTTTCGAGCAAAATCGCTCGTCTACCCGAAAACACCTCGAGAGGTACCAAGAGGTTTTTTTTTCTTTGATTGGAGGTTTAACGACCACCGTGAGCAACTCAATGGGCTATAAGCAGTCGTCCGTCCCTAATTTAGGGTCACTGGTTCCAGGGAAGGGAGAGAGCCAGTGCCGTAAGACAAACACAACATCCATGCCTCACCGGGATTCGAACCCGGACCCCAGACGGACGAATGATCGGAGGCCAGCGCCTTAGACCACTGCGCCACCGGGGCGGCCCGAGAGGTTTGGGCGTACTATCTTTTCACGTGCGTTATCGAATTATCTCTCGAAGGAAAAATCACTCAGGTTCCTTCAAACGTCTTGAGATTGGACATGCTATTCTAAATTTTTTTAGCGTCAGTCCGTTCAGGGAATGAAATCTGTGACAGTACAGCACTAATTACAAATCATTCGAATGGTTATTTCGAATGAATATCTCCATTCGTCAAACACAGACGGCTGCTCTGAGCATATCGCGCCATCTTCCGGCAAATTCGAAACTTAGAAATCGCTGGAATGTTTATTTCGAATGAATATCTCTCGATTTGTCAGATCCCATGGAGGTAGGAAATATAGGAGACGCCTTCACCGCAGATTTCTGAAGCCGATCTGTTAACTGTTATGATATCTCTCAGCGTGTGTGGCACGCCCTCATGGTCCTGTCTGCCGTGGGAAAGCATTGAAAATTTGTGATTTTTAGAAGCTCATATCTTTTGTTAAACTGGTTTGTCAGCGTAGCTTTTTTTGTGTGTGTTTGACAGCATTCTTTAGCTTGTTCATATTAAGTTTCCATGGGATCTAACGGGGCAATCAGGTGTGCAAATCAATTTAAAAAGAAAATACCAGGTATGTCATTCCACCGGTTAGTATCACTTTATTTTCCGTTTACTAGGTTTAATTAAGTTCTTTGGGATTCAGTCGTCGATTGCAATTTACTGAGAATGGCTACTGTATATTTTGCTGGGATTTGCTTGGTTTTAGCATATTATGTAATGTTCTAAATTTGTAGCAGAATTAAAGATGTCGCTTGGTTTACGCAGGTTAAACAGAGTATTTTTACGAAAGTTGTAGCAAATGTTTCTGGAATACTGTAAGTTAAGTAATCGGAGGGGTATTCATAACTGAACCACGTTTAAAAGGATGTTCCATATAACTACATTATTAAAATTATCGTCTTTGAATAACTAATAACCCACGTAAAATTATGATGGTGCTCATATCCAAAAAACTTTGCACTATGAACAACAAATTCCTTTTTTCCTGTTTTAGAGCTTGACCAGTATATTAAATGGCAGATTTTACGATAGCTAGTAAATAATACTCATTTTAAACTAATAGACAAGGTGCTTTTAATAATGTGCTACAAGATCAGTTAATAGAACTGGAGCTCCTTTATTTAAAACTGAACTTCACAGTACAAATACAGATTCACTGGATTAGCTGAGGACATTAAAACAGTAACTTTTGCATGTGAGACACTGCTCTCACCATTTCTTGGAATTACATGACAACGCAAAAAATATATCTCCTGACTCATAAGAAAAACCACTTGGTATGTGAAACATAAAATTATAGTGATACTAAACACAGCAGATGAGAAAAGAGAAAGTTGAAACACAAAGGATGCACAGATATTTAAAAGATTAAAAAAAAGTATAGAAGTGATAAATGAACAAGGAAACATTTGAAAGTGACCGAACATGAGTACCTTACAGTGAAGATTTGCACTTCTGGCTCCTCTCAAGCTATGACCCTCTAAACATATGTGTACACATTTTGATTTTTTGAAGAAATATTATCATAATACATGAAACTACATTAGAATTATTAACACAGCAAACACACATCTCTAAATTTATCGTATTTCCTGTTCATTCCAAAAATAGATTTGATTCTCTTCGGCCACCCCATTTCTAGTCTTTGTACATTTTTGGTATTCTAAAACTTCATGTTCTCTTATTCATTTTACAGAGCAGTAAACATTTTAGGATCGTCATTAACTTTGATATTCCATAAATAAGCTATCAGTCAAATATATTTCATTCCCTTCTGGTACCAAATGTTTTCTTTACCTGATTTAGTTGCTATTCTATAATACATGTATCATCATCATCATCATTGTCAACCATTATCAATCCACTGTTGGACGAAGGTCTCCCCAAGTTTCCTCCACAACGGTCTGTCTTGTGCCAGTCTCCTTCATGTCACTCCCGCATACTTTCGAATTTCATCCACCCATCTCCCATGGGGTCTTCTTCTGGGTCTTTTCCTGTCCCTTGGAATCCAATCTAAAATTTCGGCTGTCCATCGATGGTCTGTCCTTCTGGCAGTATGTCCAGCCCATTGCCATTTCAGGGATTTAACTCTGATCATGATGTCTTCCACTCTTGTCATTTTTCGGATCCACGTGTTCCTCTTCTTATCTCTCCTGGTTACACCAAGCATGCACCTCTCCATGCTTCTTTGAGTTGTCTGCAGCCTTTGTATGTCTCTTTTAGCTAAGGTCCACGTCTCTGCACCATACGTAAGCACTGGAAGGATGCATTGATCAAACACTTTTCTTTTAAGACATAATGGCATATTGCTCTTGAAAATTATGCTGTTTCTTCCAAAAGCTCTCCATCCAAGTTTTGTACGCCGATTAATTTCTTCACCAATGTGACCCTCACTTGATATCTGCTGTCCAAGATAAACGTACGTGTCTGTTATCTCCAGCTTTTCTCCATCAATTGATAAATCTTCATTTCTTGTAAAAGCATTGTACATCACTTTTGTCTTCTGAAAGTTCATTTTTAATCCCACTTCTTTACTCTTGTCAGCAAGTTCCTGGATCATACTCTGTAGCTCTGATGGGGTAGTTGCAAAAATGACTATGTCATCAGCAAAACGAAGGTGGGTTAGATAATCTCCATTAATCTTTATCCCTTTGTTTTCCCAGTTCAGTGATTGAAAGACATTTTCCAATGTGGCATTAAAGAGCTTCGGAGATATGGTGTCACCTTGTCTCACTCCTTTTCCAATTTTTATGTGTGTTGTATTTTCAAACAGCCAAATCTTTGCACTTGCATTTTCATAGATGTTATTAATAATATTAATGTATGCATCTTCAATACCGCAGGATTTCAGAGCCATTGCAACTGCTGATGGTTTCACCGAATCAAAGGCTTTTTCATAATCGATAAAAGCCATGCACAATGGAAGTTCATATTCCCTCGCTCTTTCAATTAGTTCTCTCAATACGTGGATATGATCTATTTTGCTGTAGCCACTCCTGAATCCAGCTTGTTCTCTCGGTTGAGCCATGTCCAGTGTCACCTTCAAGCGGTGTGAAAGAACTTTAGTGAAGATTTTATAAACCACTGATAGGAGGCTGATAGGTCTGTAGTTCCCGAGATCCTCAATGTCACCTTTTTTATGTAGCAAGATCATTGTAGCGTTGTTCCAATCCTCAGGAATTTTCCCTTCATTAAGACATCGAGTGAAAATTTGGGCGAGTACTGTTTCGATTTCTCCCACTTTCTTGTATGATGTCTACAGTAATTCCATCTTCTCCTGGAGCTTTTCCCCGCTTCATGTTCTTGATTGCATGTGCAACTTCTGCTGGAAGGACTGGAAGAACTCTGGTACTGGTACCTTTCATGATGTCTGGAGTACATGTATCATCCCTTTCATATAATTTGGAGTAGAAATCTTTCACTCTTGTCATAATTTCGCCTCTATTTCTTGTTACAGAACCATCTTCTTTTCTCAGTGCCATAATCTGTTTTTTCCCCTTACTGAGATGTCCCTTTGCTATCTTTAGGCTTTGGTTGTTTTCAATTGCTTTCCTTACCAGTTCACAGTTGAATTTCCTTACGTCTTCAGTGATACTTTTTCGTACTGTCTTGCATAGCTCTATATATTCCACTTTGGAAGTCACATCTTCTTTAGTTGTCCTCATCACTCTTCTTTTTTGCATCAACATTTTGGTTTTTCCTGATAATTTGTTTACATGCAATTTGTTCTTAGACCCAGCTAATTTTGTTGCTGTTTCCATAAGAGCTTTGGTTACTTTTCTGTTAACTTCAGAAATATCCACTTCTTCCGATGTAAGGCCTTCTAAAGCAGAGAATCTGTTCTTCAGTTCCAATTTGAAGGTATTATGGTGTTTTTTAAGGTTGGTTATGTCAATACATTTTGTTTGTCTTATGAGCTTGCTACGTTCGAGTTTAGTGTTGAGGTGCATCTTACATCTCACCAATCTATGGTCACTGCCTGTGTTGAACTTGTTTAGCACACTGCAGTCTTCTATGACGAATTTTTTGTTACACATAATAAAATCAATTTCACTTGTCGTCCCATTTGGATGTCTCCATGTCCATTTCCTGTGTGGCTTTTTCTTGAAAAAGGAGTTCAAGATGAAAAACCCTTCTGCCTCTGCAAACTCAACGAGAGTATTTCCACGCTGGTTTCTGTTGCCGTGACCGAATTTACCTACTGAAGTTTCATTCTGTTGCCGTTGCCCTATTTTTGCATTGAAATCTCCCATAATTATCTTCAAGTGCTGCTTACCTTTATTATTTAGATCACGAATTTCCTCATAAAATTCTTCAATTTCTTCTTCAGCATGACTTCTGGTGGGTGCATAAGTTTGAATAATCTGAGCCTGGTATCTTCTCGAGAGTTGGATAAGGAGTCGTGCAGCTCTGTCAGAGGAACTTTCAACTTCTACAACTTTATCCTTCAGTTTCTTGTTTATTATAAATCCAACACCACTAGTTCTGCCAGTATCTGTCCCACGATAGTAGAAGAGATGTCCACTTTTCAGTTCGATGAGATCTTCTCCTTTTCTCCTTACCTCACTTAGCCCGACGATGTCCCACTTGATCCTTTGTAGTTCCTCTTCCAATTCAAGAAGCCTTGAATCAGAAGATAGGGAGCGTCCGTTATACGTCGCCAAGGTCAGCATCAGATGGCAGCCTAGTCCGGTCCTCCGGGGATTCTTAGCACCCTCTGCCTTCATGTCGCACTGGCCGCTGCCTTGGCCAGGTACATTCCAGCTGCCGGAGACTGAGGGCCAAAATTTAAGTTGTGGAGTCATTTTGGAGGGGTTTGGCCATAACTCACCACGCTGGCCAAGCGGGTTGGTGAGTGTGGGATAGCATTTCCTCTAATCCCGATGGTATAGTTATACCGCTATTGGCGGTCGTCAGAGCCCCTTTAGTGGGAACAGGATGTACCACGAGAAGGCGGGGTTGACATTTGTCAAGGAGAGGCTGTGATGTTACGCATCACCTGACCTTACATCCCAATACATGTATATGTTCTGAGATTAAACATTGTTTTCATGCATTTTAACTCTCTCATGAATAATCTGCTTTTTTACGCTTTACAACCGTAGGTTGAAGAAGTGTATATGATCCAGCTTTTTCCGTCCGTGCGTCTGTCCGTCTGTCGGCTCGATAAGTCACGTAAAAATGGTTCGATTTCGATGAAACTTTAGTATATGGTAGGGGATCACCTGGTGACGAACCCAATTGAAAATGGGTGAAGTGGGGTCAAAGGTCACGACATAAGAGCGGGATCCATCCAATTGCCTTTATGCGTCATAACGTGCGTAAATATGGTTCGATATCAATGAAATGTTAGTATGTGTTAGGGGACTACCTGGCGACGAACCCTATTGAAAATGGGTGAAGTGGAGTCAAAGATTAGGACATAGCTGCGGGATGCATTCCATTGTGTTTATGCGTCGTAACGTGCGTAAAAATGGTTCGATTTCGATGAAATTTTAGTATGTGGTAGGGGACAATCTGGAGAGGAACCCTATTAAAAATGGGACAAATGGAGTCAAAGTTCAGGACATAGGATCGGGATCCATTCCATCGCCCTTACCCCCACACTATTAAGGTGGACGTCAAGTAATTTGCTTCCTATATTTCCAATGGAAAACCTTTTGTACACATTTCCTTCACATTTAGTTTGTTCTTAAGGATGGAAATTTGAACATCGATTAAAATAAATTCATACTATAACTTGGAATATTTAACATTTTCTAAAACATAAGCATAGTTATATTAAAAAAACAATAACCTTTATTTTGGGGGTGTTGAAACCAGAAAAAAGATGGCGCGACCTGTACTTTGCGTAAATATGGTCAGTGGACAAATAAATGTTGGATTGCATATTTACGGTTATGGTTTAGAGAATATTAGGTATTCCAAGTTATGAAAGGAAGCTATTTTAATCGATGTGCAATTCTTTATCCTTGGGAACGCATTAATTGTGAAGAAAATGTGTACAGACGTTTTTCCATTGGAAAAAAATTACTTGACGTCCACCTTAAAAAGCAATTCTTGTATATATGTATGTACATTTTATTTTGAAAACGGCTCTAAGAATTTTAATGAAAGTCGTTAACCTACCGTTTGTGGTACTAGAAATCGATTTAGCTTCATCTCGACTTTAGGATAATTCGTTTAGGGCGTTAAATAACCACACCGAATTATAACGTTTCGAATGCTTGGAAATCTTATGACGTCACAATCTCGCGTTTGAGAATGTTAGAGCGCGGTCACGCCATCTTCATCATTTCGTCGCGCGTTGTGTGTGGATTTTATTAAAGTTTTATGACGTCCCAGTCTTGCGAGCAGATGGTCGCGATTCCCAATTGCCTCATTACGTCACGCGTTGGGTGCGTATGACCCTCCGCACGATAACTCCCGTAACAATCGTTCGATTTAGATGAAATTTTAGTATCTGGTAGGGAATCACCTAAGAAGAAACCCTATTTAAAGTGAACGAAATGGGGTCAAAAGTAAATACATAGGAGTGGGATCAATTCCACTGCTATTATGCGTCATAACTAACGTAAATAAGGTTCGATTTCGATGGAATTTTAGTATATGGTAGGAGACCACCTGGCGACAAACCCTATTGAAAATGGGCCAAAAAGCAGAACATAGGAGCGGAATCACTTTCATCGTCATTATATGTCATAACTTACGTAAAAAATGCTTCGATTTGGATGAAATGTTAGCATGTTGTAGAGGCCTGCCTGGGGACGAATTCTACTGAAAATGAGCGAAATGGGGTCAAAGGTTAGGACACAGAAGCGGGATTTATTCCATAGAACTTCTGCATCATAACTTATGTAAAAATGCTTCGATGGCGACAAAACTTTATCGTGTTATTTCGGAGGTATACCGAACCGGTTCTGTTGAATATAATCGAAATGGGATAGAAGGTCAGAGCACAAGACCGAGATTTATTCCACAGCCATTATTCTCCTAACTTGAGTGATAACTTGAGTAATGATTTCTGGTATGTTGGAAAGCGTATTATTATCAATGCATTGCATGATTTTACGAACTTGTTCGGTCTAACATTAATTACAGCATTAATGCTCTACAGCATATGTGCTCTAATTAAACTTTCCCTTTTGTTTCTTTGTTGATATTTAAAGTCCTTCTTGTTACCTTTTTCTTCCTTTACATCCTATCATACTTTTTGTTTGGTAAAATCAGTGTGATGTAGCTAAAAGGCCATTCCTTGCACAGTGGGTGTGGCATGTGTGTTTTGTCTTATGAGCTTATGACCTGTCTCTGTTTTATCAACAGATTGAAATGTCTTCAAAGCTGAGGTACTTGTGGTAGCTGAAACATTCAAATATTTATTGTGGTTTATTTACTCACAGTTCATGTTCTTATTAGCTCAGTGTAATTAGCCTGTAATGTTTTGCACATCAGTGTAAATATCATGTACCCAATCAGTTGCACCCATATGAGTAGTTTTAGGAGGGGAGCTAAGAAAAAACCTTACCTCCTTCAAGGCTGTCAAACATTTTAGTAAATGTACAAGATACTAAAATACAACCAAAATAATTGAAACATCAATTATAAATATATTATTATTTTTAAAAATGCTTTAAAGAAGGTTTCTTGTGTTTTAAATAAATTTATCAAATATTTGGCTATATCAAAGACAAGAGGGGCTCGAGCCCCCAGCCCACATCATGGGCGCGCTTGTTACCAATATTGTGATAGTTGTAACATACTTCCTGTATTGTATTTTTTTATATTTTTTGGTTTTCTTTTGGTGTACCCATGCATCCACCACCCTTCATTTTTTGTTTTCCCATTAGGACTGAAGGACTAAGCCTTTTAAGAGAAAAGTCACTCATACCTGGTGTGACACCCATTGCATGTAAAGGAAATCATTTTGCTGCTGCTAGTGAAAGTCAATGAAGATGAGATTCAACTATTTGAGATAAGTCTTTTGTATTGAATTTACATATAAATTTCGATACAAATATTTGTCTTTAATGGCGGAATTGCAACAGTAAGCTAAGCTCCAGCTACAGATACTGTTGGGTATGCTTTTCTTTTATCGCATATATAAAAATGACTTCAAGAAGTTTAATATTTATGTGGGCATCAACTCATAATAATTTTTGTTCATGTACTAAGTAGCTCATTCTCTTTTGTCTTGTGTAACTAGAGGTATATTGAACCCCCATTTGGAAATGATAGTGCTGACATATTTTCTACAGCTGACAATGTACATAATGAGTGTGAAATGCTGCTCACAGCTAGGCTTTTTGATGACAGAAATGGGGGAAAATCATTGAAATCAGCTGAAGTAAAAATATAACAGCATAAAATTATAAATATATGAATTGCAATATATGAGAATTTATAGTTATGGTAAACAAATAAATTACTTGAGGGAAAACCTTATTACTTAACTAACCAGATGAAATAGGTTACCGTAAGAAGTTCTACCTTAAAAGGTCAGCATTTTTTTTTTGAAATCAGATTTTTGTACTGGAGGTGTTACATGGATAACAGCGAACTAAAAATGATTTAGTATCTGATGACAGAAAATTTGCACTTCTATATTTCCCATGCACTTCTGATTACTTATCCATTAATGTTTGTGGCAAAAAAATGTAGGTTAAGTGTGGATTAGCATATGGGCTGCTGTTAACAATGCTCTCTGTAATTAGAGCTAAAATTTATCACCTTGTGTTGATTACATTTTTCTATTCTTAAACATATGGTGTGCTAACAACAAACTGTAGGATTTATCCACAATGAATTCCTTATTAATAAATATAACATTGCTTATAAATGGTATACGCATATTTCCAAAACCAAATTAAAAATCCTTATTATATGCTCACGTCTGTTTCATTTACTACTTAAAAGCTATTAACTTATTACATTATGAATGTGCCTCTCTTAATAGTGATATGTATTAGAAGTATAATATTTTGAATGCAGTTGGATTTATTTTAAAAGAGATCTTACAGTAGGAATTATTTCTGCTTCTTATGTAAATCTGTTTTTATCAAGACATTTTATCAAGTCAGATTTCCTTTACTATCAGCAAGACTTGTAAATCCTATTTCCACAAACTAAAAAATGGTATATTGTCTTGCTATATTTTGAAACCTTAAAGTTCCTTTCCTATTAAGGCCTGTAGTTTTAAAATATCAGTCAAGTGCTTAAAGCAATTATAAAAAATAAAATGAAGACACAGTAACTTCATATTTTGAGTCTGATTTTCAAATTTCTTTGAAAAAGCTCACATATACCCCATTTTTTTCTCTAAAAAGCTTGAAAATAAAATAAATATAACATTGCTCATAAATTGTATGTTTTTTTAAAATAATAATGTTCAATGGGAATATTGTTCTTCCCTCCCCTTGTTTATTTGCTTAAGAACAATCGTAATTGTTCTTCAAGTTAAACATACGTGGAATGGCGTTGTTTACTTTAATTTTCCACCTGACAACATGGCAGAAGTGTTCTTTCCCTTTAAAATGGGATCTTTTGAAAATTTCATTCATAATACAAATTCTTCGAAGCTCGAGCGTAACAATTTCTATGATAAACAATATTTTATGATAATCTGATAAAACAGAGAAAGATTTTAAACGCTTTATAAAATTATGTTTAGTATAAACACATTTTAAATCGTCTGTTTATATACTTCTCAGTCGTTACGAAGACCCTTTTTGAGATCTCTTTTCCTTCATGAAAATCTAAGTTTTTAAACTGAAATTCCTTTCCTGTGAACCTAAGAGTTTCTTTCACCTATTCCACTACTTTTCCATTTTACTTATGATTTAAGACAATGTAAAATCTTAAGAAACCGAACAGGTTCTCACTGATGCTTTACTACCGAAAATCATCTGCTTTTGCATCTTGAGGGTAACCACCCCAAGTCTGGCGGTACTACTTTCACCGCAGAAGCGTGCAAACCCGGCTTCATTTTGCTAGCATGGGAAGAGTTGGCGACAGCGCCTCCTCTTATCCCTACCTACATGTTAAATGCATTCAGGAGCGTGAATGAAAGATTATAAAAACAAACTGCTAGCAGAACTGCCAGAATATTTTTTAATTTAGAATAATATTAAAAGTTTCGAATAAAATAGTGCAAGATTATTTATAATAGAATAAATATGTTTCACGTTAAATATAGAAACGTCCTGTAATGCACGCTGCAGGATGTTCGTCCTTTTATGGTTCACCGCTGGTTCTTTCAAGCTTTGTTTAAGCTATATTTATCTCTTTCTCTAGAGTGAATTAAGGTTCCCTTAATTGTCAGGTGTATTTTTACTCAACACTAAGCTGCATTATTTAGAATTCCTTCTTGTTTTATCTTGGTAGGTTTGTGTGTGTGTTAGAAGGGGTCATTTCATGATATGTCCATAAACTTTCGGCTGTTAACTGCAGAATACTAATTCTAAGAATTCGGCACTGGAATGGTTTCTGCTACAGTCCATTGTGTCTGATAATTTTCCAGCCTGCAAATAGTACCCCTAGCCGTTGATTCTGGTAAATCATGATGAGACATCTCTCGAACCAAATATCAAGAAGCAGAATCTAACAATAAAAGCGACAGAAGGGTCGAACTCCCGGAAAACCTTCCTCTTTATCGTGATATGTGATTTATGCATTGTGACGTCCTAGACTCTACTCTGCAAAAGGATATGCATGTTTCGGATGTTACGTCACGCACTTTGTTTTACACATTTCGCTTAGATATCACATGATTGGCTGGCATGTAGCCCGGGATAACTCGTCAGCGTGTGAGTAATTGGGAGGATAAGCCACATGAACTATGTATGTTATCTTTATTTGAAAACTGAAAGGTTTCCCTACCAGTAAAGTACTATTTCTCTATTTACCTATTGTCGCATTCAGACTGTACTGGTAGAACAACTAAAGGGAACCATTGTCCGAAGGAAATTAAAGAAACATTAAAGTACCTTATGTGAACACAGCAATAATTACATATCACCGTCACGTAACTCTCCTAATAAAATCCACCTACTGGTAATCACCGAAACAGCCCTAAAACAATCGCGTGTCCGAAATGACTTTAATCACAGTTTATTATGTACACATGAAATACGCTGCCGGGAACATCAAACGTGTACCTCTGCTGAATGGTGACGAAGTTTGGTCAAACAAATCCCATTTAAATCTGTACGGAGCAGTCAGGACGGTACGACTCTGGCGTCGACGGCATCAGGCCACGGCCCTGTCGTACCATGTAGGCGGTGTTGAAGGCGATGGGTGTTATGTAATACACTGGCATGCAAAAATTAAGGACGAGACGGTTTTTCGAATTTAACGTCATGCAGAAGTGCTCCGCATCGACTCAAATCGTACCATAAGATACTCAAGATATACGAATATGGGACAAGTGAGCAAAACTGTCCAAACAAGGAATCCTAAGGATACAAAGGCACTGTATTAAAAAGGTTGTTTCGTGCACAACTGGACAGAAGACAGAAACTTAATTTGACAGGCGGCTGCCATGAAAAATCCAGTCTTTAGTAGGGGATATATTCACCCCTGACGTTGCAGGATTTACAGCGTCTGTCCATTCTGAGAACGAAGTTGCTAAGGAGCTGTTGAGGCATCCCTGCCCATTCCTCTTGCAGCGCCAATCGCAGCTGCAAAATCGTTGCCGGCGGCTGGTGACGTGCTGCCAAGCGTCTCCCGAAAAGGTCCCAAACGTATTCGATTGGATTTATGCCCGGGGGCCTTGCGGGACAACCCATGCGTTGAATATCTTCACTTTCCAACAGTTCTACGACAGCCACTGTACGATGAGGTGTAGCGTTGACGTGGACAGCGGGATCATCGTCGAGCTACCCGACGATGACCCCGCTGCCCATGAAGAAGGAACCCAGGACCCACAGCACCTCTAAACAGACGCACGTTATGCAGGAGAACCTCGGCACAATAGCGGACACCAGTGACTAAACCTCCTTGGAAGATGTGGTGGTCACTATGGCTACCAAGCATGATACCGCCCTAAACGAGAACTCCTCGACGATGATGTTGGAGGTGTGATTGCTTGTTGCCTGCTCTCTCCAGATGTGTATACGTCCAGAATCGCTCGTCAGACAAAATTGGCTCTCATCTGTTCAGAGAACTCGACCCCATTACTGATGTGTCCAGTTCTTGTGTTTCTGGCACCACAGAAACCGCCGTCTCCGATAGGCAGGCGTTAATGGCACATACCGTACTGGTCGTCGTGCAAATAGACCGCCTTTGTGCAGCCTCCTGGCCAGGGTAAAACGCGATAACGTACGTCCAGTTGACTGTTGCATGTGCCTTGCGATTTCTCCCGCTGTCTGTCGTCTGTCTCTTCTCGCCTGTAGGACAATATACCGGATGTCCGCCGCCGTAGTTTCTCGTGGACGAACACTGCTAAACTCTCGGACAGCTTTTCCTGTCGTTTTAAATGCTCTCTCCAAGATCGTGAAACGATGCTGTGAGCGATCCCGAAATCCTCGGCCACACTAGTCACACTTCGACCTTCTTCCAACTTCCCAATGACGCGATTTCGGGTAAAGCCATCCAGATGTCGTCTACTGGAATGCCTGTTGTCCATATCACATGGTGGCAGCCACTTGACATCGTTCAATCCGATGTGCACCGTGCAATAGCTTTCACCGAATTGCTGAGCATACACCGCCTGTGTGCTTTATACCCTTCCGCTTCCCCCCTACGACATGCTGCATATGTGCGCATGCCCTACCGTACCGGACCCTAGACTATCTCCTGAGTGGTATTTCGGTCCGTTCTGTCAGCTCTTTCCGCAGTTTTGCTAATTTCTCCTCTTCGTCCTTAATTTTTTGCACACCAGTGTAGTTTGGGGAGCCATCCTTTGGGACACATTAGGTCCGTTAATGTGTATGGAGAGGTCCTTAACCGCTCAGCAGGGCTACCGTATGCTGGTTTATCACACGCTTTTATCCCCTTCACTCAACCTACGGCTGATAGTCTGTTCCAGCTGGACAATGCGCCTCCCCACAACGCCGCAACTACTCAGACATAGCTCGAGGAAGGCTCATGTGACTTTGGAACCATTCAGGGGCCATCCAATGTCCCAGGATTTTAACACCTTGGAAACACTCTGGGATATCGTGGAGTGAATTATTCAATCCATGTATTCTGGGCAGACGTCTTGGTGTATGCTTCAATAGGCATGGCTGTCATTACCTTGGAAAATCCTCCGGCATGGTGTAGTGGATTTTTCGGCCAGTACAGACACTAGAGAAGGTCCAAAAGGCAACTAATTAGGTATGCCTAATACTTTACCCATTGAGTGTATACTCGCTTAATTTTACGGTTTATGAGCACAATTTTCCAACATAGGAAGAGATATCGGAGGATTTTCTTAGAGTAGTAATCCTTCACCAGGGAGTAGCTCTGACGGGAACGGTCTCTAACATAAACCGTCCAATTTCGCAAGTTTCTTAAGTACAATAAATTAACACCCGTTCTTTCAACCTGAACCTAAAGGATCTTCGTGTCTGACAGGTGCACGACTGGACACATTGACTTTGGATGCGATAGATTTCACAAGCATTTTTGTCAGGAACTTAGAGATGATTTGCTCTTGAGGAATCATCTGCAGTTACGGAAGTGAAAAACACTTTGAAATTTGGTGACCTAAGGATTTCAGTTAGTTGAAATCAAATTTCAGAGATGAAAGAAATAACTGCCAGGTTTCAGTTAGAGTACTGAGGGATCAGGTCAAGGTCCATTTATATTTACGTACGTGAAATGTTTTGATAGCTGAATCCATCGCTGAGTGTTTGAAGTCACTGCTGCTAGAAACACGTAAGACGTAATCAATTTCTTTCAGGATATCTTCTATAGAACTGATGTTTCACGCTGGGTAGACATGCGTAAAAAAGGCACTTGTGCTTTGTTGGCTGGAATTCTTTGATTTTCACGAAGTGGTAATCGACCAGAAAAGTTTGCAATAAGGAATAGTGATGAATGAATCTTCACAGTGCACCTAATACGTCTAGAAAAGGAAGAGAACCATCATGCTGCGATTCTTGAAAGTACACCAATCCTTTGTAAAACATTCTGCGATCAATAAACCCTTTGTAAAACATTCTGCGATCAATAAACCTCTGTTAGCCCACCACTACTTTAAGAATAATCACCAATTAGATACGCTGTGAGGATTCATTTATCACTCTTCCTCATCGCAAAGTTTGCTGGTAGTTTAAGTCCTCGTGAATATCAAATAATTCCAGCCAACACAAAGTGAGTGCCTTTTTTACGCATGTCGTTAAGAATTCAATCGCAACTGGACGATTTCCTTGTTATCAGGAATTATGTGACGAATTGAAAAATTTAAACTTTTGCCCATCTAAACATATAAAAGTTCGACTCTGTGCCTCAAGTTACGTGTAAGCTATGTGCTTTGCTTTCGCTACGTTTCTCAATAGTTACATCAAATGAAATATCCAATGAGATCATAAATTGCTTAAATTCCCAACCCAAAAAGAAATTTGGGAACCTGTAATTTACCATCAAACTATAGGAATCACTAGAAGATGATTTGTAACATCAATCTCCGCACTGATCTTCACAGACTAAAATTATCTCGACATTGCTTAGAAAGTCTTTTGTGGTGTAGACAATAAATTTAATTGCGATTGCATAATCACTGAGAGTAAAATGTTTTCAAACGTGACACATATTATGTGTATTTCATGCATTATTTCGTGAAATTCCTTGCATTCTGGTTTCAGATAATTTCTGTTAGTTAAACAGTTATCTCTTTGAGGCAGGTAATTGCATTATTTAATATTTTAACTTGATATATGCACAAACATTTCATATGTGTGCTGAACTGCATATGAGAAAAATTATATCTATGTAAATATACACTGAAGAGCAATTGCATTAGAGATACCTGTCTAGTAACGTGCTGCACCACCTTTCGGCCTGATGACGGCGGCGATTCGTCTCGGCATGGACTCGATAAGACACCAGAAACGTTGGGAAGTCACACGGATCAACGACCCCTGAACAAGCTCCCACAGTTTACGACGTTTTCATGGAGAGGGGTCAGAGCCTCGAACATCTCTCTCGATGGCATCCCATATGTGCTAGATGGGATTGAGATCAGGTTACCTTACTGGCCAGGGAAGCGAGGTCACGCCGGTGTAGTGTGCATTCAACCATTCGGATACAATTCAGGAGCGATTCTACGGTGCATTGTCTTGTTGCAGAATGGGGTCCCCAGTGGGATGTTGAAGACACTCAAACAGGAGCAAATTGTCTTCCAGGATATCCCGGTAACGTTGACCTGTGAGGCACGATGTCACACTTACCATGAGTACCATTTCAGTCCAGGTAAACAGTCCCCAGACGAGAGTTCCACCCCCAACAGCTTAAAAGGTACCCTGCAGGCAAGAAGGATCCACAATTTCTTGTGGCTTGCGCCGTACTCGTATCCTGCCATCCGCATGTACCAACGTGAATCTCGGCTGATCAATCCAGGCAACATTTTTCCACATGTCTAGATTCCAGTGGCGATGTTCCTCACCCATGCTAATCTTTGTACCCTGTGATGCGCGGTCAGCAGCGGTACCCTCGTGAGACGATGGCTTCTGTACCCCATAGCGAAGTGATGGTTCTCGATGGTATGGCTGCTTACACGTTTTTCTGCACCAGCCTTAAATTACTGAGTGATTTCTTGCACTGTGGCACGTCTATCTGCTGTTATAATGCGAGCTAGCCGACGATGACCCCGCTCATCCACACGCTGTTGTCCACGGCAGTTGGCCCTTGCAGGGATGGTTTTACCGGATTCGATGTACTCACGGTGAACCCTTGACACAGGGGCTCGTGAAAATTTCAGTGTCTGCACGACTTCCGAGTTGGAGCGACCCATTCGTCGGGCAACGACATTTTGCCCACGATCAAATGCGCTTGGACCCTTCGTCTTACCCATACTGCGTCCGGCTCTTACTGATTCCCGTCGCATCTCTACGTATATTGTCGGATCGCTGCATACGTCATGTCGTTTTCGTTTACAGGGCAGCCCACAGCGCCACAATTGCATAACGCTGGCTGTCTCTAATTCAATTGCTCATCATTGTATATCTTCATTCATATGTGTCGACCTCACCGGTATATACACATTCTAAATTGAAATAAGTTGGTCATTTAGCGCTTTCCTTTACTATAACAAAAATACAACTATTTTTAAGAGTGTACAAACAAATAACCTAAAGATGCTTTAATAACATAAAGCTAATATAGAGATCTCATGCACCTAGTGCTATTCCGTTAGTATTGCTATGTTATTATTAAATATTCCACAGACCTCAACTCTCAATCGCAGTCCACGGCAAATGTGCGAGCTATATCACTAATATTTGATGTGACGTTAGCTCTGCTAAACTGAATACGCTTAATCAGGCGTTTAAGAAAAAGTTTGTTCTGCTTCAAGATCAAACCCTGAACTATGGTATTAAGTATATAAACTATTTTTATGAATAAACTGCTGGAGGTTAAGAATCCTATCCTATGATTGGCCAGAGGAGCATATAAATCATGAAAGGAATACTGGATTACATCATATGTTACAAATTTTGTAGATGACGATCAGATTTTTTGTGTAAATGTTACAAAAATGGTAAGTCAGGTAATACTCCGAAAACTTGAAAATTTCATCGTCCTGGAGCAGGACTCGTAGCCGCGTCTCCCAGATAGCGCCCGAGTATGCTAATCACAACACCACCCATAACGACCAAGTCTCAAGCTTCCGATTACTTTTAATATAACCAACAAAGGATTCGCTAGCCGAAGCAACCGGTATTCATGTTTAGCGAATTTGGTGGTTAAAAATTCTATCCCGTGATTACCCAGAAGAGCAGGTAAATCATGAAAGAAATACGATACAACACCATATAATACGTATTCTGATAGCATAGCCGGGATCTATCTGGGACACGCGGGTTCGAGTTCCGCTCCAGCATGATGAAGTTTAAGTTTTCGGATATTATCTGACTTACCATCCTTGTCACACTTAAACCAAAAATCGGATCGTCCTCTTGAACATTTGTATTATATGATGTAATGTCGTATTTCTTTCATGATCTGGAAAAAAAAGTAAATTATGTGAGTAATGATATCATATTTTTCTACGGGTTCACATATAACAGTGAACAGTGTTAAAAATGTACAGGTAACACCTCTGAAGTAATACTAAACAACCTAGGAATGTACATTCGACTACATGTACAACGCGGTTGTGTCTCACATATTTTGAGATCAGCTGCAGGTTTGGGCGCACGTACAGTTGATCCGTGGCTATTGAAATATTTTCCCAAAATATGTTTATTGGTACACTTCTGAAGTACTACTCAACACCCTAGGAATGTACACTCACCTTCTGCACAACGCCGTTCGATCACACGTTTTTTGTGATCAGCTGAAATTGCGAACTCCCCAACAGCTGATCAAAATATTTATCTCGAGGCATATTTTGATCAGCTATTCTAAGGTCCTCAATGCAGCTGATCACAAAATATGCAGATTTAAATACTGCTGACTCCCGAACATTATCAAAATATATTTCGCGAGACATATTGATCCACCCTGAAAAGTTCGTGTTTCTTTGCTCGCCTTTTCATTTCGCAAACACACATTTTATATTTTCCTTTTGCATTTTATTATCATACGTATGAAATAGCGTCAGAAATCGGTTTCTAAGTACTTAGATGCTTATGAAATAAAACCCGATATTCTTACGTAATTTTCTTTCTGGAGTTTGTAAAGTTATGTCATTGTCCATAAATGAGTAGGACAGCATGTTACTTACGTTACAACTTATGTGTACACCAATAGTAGCGGAACAGAATCATAGTACTGAATCTCTTTAATTTAATCTCATATATAAAAGCAGCCTCAGGGCTTTACATACACAATAGAGTTGAAAGGGTTAAAACGTTAAAATTGAAATTTTCAACCAGTTCAATGATCAGCCCATGACCACAATATCTAAAGGTACCGAGCTCACAATTTCAGGAATGGCCAACAGTTGTTGGGGTGTGGAGGGGTGCATGATATCTGCAGTGCATATATAGTCAATCCAAATAAAGTTTCGTAAAAGACATCCCTTCGTCCTTAAATGAAGAGGCTCAGCGATACGTATCCTTTCGAATGATACACTTCTTAAATGCTAACACGTATTAAAAAATGGACTTATACATAGTATTTTATTACTTTCCAGAGACAACGACCTTTCGATCAGTACCTAGTGTGGGAAATGGAAAACATTGTTTTTTCCACATAAACATGATCAGAAAAAATTCGGAGCTTGTTTATGATCTCTGAAGCATGCCTTCAATTTAGAGATACGAAGGTCTTCATTCGTCCACCAGCTCAGTAAATTAACCAAGTTTTAAGAAAATTATATACGCAACGGCTTTCGTGAACAGATATTATTCTTTTCAGTGTAAGAACATTCATTTTCTCCCATAGAGTAAAATCTAACGGTTTACATTTTGGTACGTCAAGCGGAAATAGGTGCATTTTAACTAAGCATATTGAAAATAATATGCCTACATAAAAATGTACCTATCGTTCTAACTTTAAATTAAATATTGCATTTTATGACACTGGATATTAACGTGCATTTTAGAACAGTTCGGTCTTTAAAATATCTTCTTTCACATTTCCAATAGAACATTTTCTGTTTTAGCTTTTTACAAATTTAGTGGTTTCGTAATCGCATATTGTATTTCTGACCTTTCATAACAGTATTTTAATATGTGCGATTATATTTTCTTTATATGTTGTCGACAGGGTAGTATATTTATGATATTATTATTTCGAAAACAAATATTCTAAACGCGCAATTTATAACTTTGGCATACGTTTTTTGTCTGATAAGTTTTGAAGCTTGTCTACTAATTTAAAATTCAATTTTTGACTCTACTTTCTGCATTTTACTATAAAAAAAATTAAACTTAAATTCCCAATTTCTTTTTTAACGTTTCCATGTCTTCTAAATGAGTTAAGAACAGGAGAAACCGTTATCCATTTGTGTATAACTGAGGTTGTCGATGGTCGTGAGGAAATAACTTTTTAAATGCGTAGTGATTGACCCTCAATTAACTATCTCTGATAACAGTTCAAAAGTATTAAAATTTTCAGCAGGGTTAGCTGTTCGATTTTATGTTTTTGAGAACTGGAGAACCATATGTTGTGCTCCGCTGTAGTAATTAGCATGCATGAATTTAGAAAGAACAGTTTGTACAGATACTGAAAATATTCTGTACTTCTGTCATTCAGCCTTCAGCCTGTGCGGAATAAATACGTATCAGTATCTCTTCGTCAGGTTCGATAAGACTCTTCGTCGTTATTAGTTCTCACCATGATGATACTTCCAAAGTAATCGAGGTAGGGGACTTCAATGCACGATCTTAATAAACAAGAGTCACTCACAATACAAGTTTAAATCCGTTGGCTGAATTTAAAAATGTTGTTGTACAGTGTAAGAACTTTCGGGTGTCCTTAGAACCCATCATCAGATACAGAAGAAGGAATGCGCTTAAATAGTGTTACGTGACATAATATAGATATCAGATACTAATATGACATAATGTCACGTGGCATCAAATTGTCAAACAACGTGGCATTTATCATGAAATAAATTTCTTTATTTCATGATACACGAAGAAGGACACGAGATAGCAAAGCCAAATTTACTGGACACATAACAACAGATACAAAGATGAAACGATTGAGCTTACAAGCCCGTGCAACTTGCGGAACGCGCAGACATCAATAGCACGTGTGGCCCCCATGACTGGCAATAACGGCCGCTACACGCCGCGGCATCGAACGAAAGAGGCTTTGGATCTGGGCTTGGGGTATGTCGGTTTACGCTGCTTCCACACGTTGCCACATTTCAGCAGGCGGTGTTCGAAGGGCGACATATCGGGAGAACAGGCGGGCTGAGGTGTTCGAAGGGCGACATATCGGGAGAACAGGCGGGCCACGGCAGCGGTGACGCCTGGTGGGCTATGAAAAATTGTTGCACGATGCATGCCACGTGCTGGCGTGCATTGTCCTGCTGAAACGTGGCCGCTGGCAGGTCCTGCAGGTAAGGGAGTTCTACAGACTCCAAAACGTCGGTGATGTAGCGGTGGCTGTTGAGTGTTCCGGAGATGTGTGCCAGAGGGCTGCGGGTGTCATAACCAATGGCGCCCCAAACCATAAACCAGGCGACGGACTGGTATGGCGATGCATAATTGAGGCGTTACACAGTCTTTCGCCGCGGTGCCGCTACACGCGGATCCGACCATCATGGTGTTTCAGGGAGAAGCGGCATTCGTCGAAGAAGACAATTTCGTGCCATTCCGTAGTCCAGGGCCAGCGTTCAATGGCCGACTGCCGCCGTACTCACCGGTGGTGTAACGTCAATGGTAATCGGAGCAATGGGCGCCGTGCGACAAGTCCCCGCTCCTGCAGACGATGTCGAACGGTACGTACTGACGCAGGTTGTTGCGCAACACATCCTAATTCATGCGCTAACGTTCGTGATGTGGCGGTGCGAGCCGTCAATGCCCGCCGCACAACATACCGGACCTCTCGTTCGGTTGTGTGCCGCGGCTGCGGCAATCGCTCATGTCGGTCCGTCCGTCCCTCCTGCACCCACCGAATCCATACGGTCCTCACTGTGGCTGGATATCGTCCCACACGGACGCCGATGTCTTGGTACGATAAACCGCTTTCGCGATAAGCTAGATGGTATAGTTATACCGCTATTGGCGGTCGTCAGATCCCCTTTAGTGGGAACAGGATGCACCACGAGAAGGCGGGGTTGACATTTGTCAAGGAGAGGCTGTGATGTTACGCATCACCTGAACGTATATATGCTAATAAACATTCAGATTTACTTACCTCACATTTGCGTTCCCATGATCATGACACTCATGATAATACTAGTTTTTTATTACTTAGAGCGCGTACTAATTTTCTTTTTAATAATTTAAGGTGAACTGCCCGAGGTCCTGGAATGGGTTGCCGCTTCGGATCAAGACGGTGACGCACTATTCTGTATTTAAAAAAGAGCTTAAGTTTTTCTTAATTATTTATTCCTGGAATGGGTTGCCGCTACGGATCAAGACGGTGACGCACTATTCGGTATTTAAAAAAGATTAAGATTTTCTTAATTACATTTTCCTGGAATGGGTTGCCGCTTCGGATCAAGACGGTGACGCACTATTCGGTATTTAAAAGAGAGCTTAAGATTTTCTTAATTATTTATTCCTGGAATGGGTTGCCGCTTCGGATCAAGACGGTGACGCACCATTCGTTATTTAAAAAAAAGATCTGAAAATTTTCTTAATTATTTATTCCTGGAATGGGTTGCCGCTTCGGATCAAGACGGTGACGCACTATTCGGTATTTAAAAAACAGCTTCAGATTTTCTTAATTATTTATTCCTGAAATGGGTTGCCGCTTCGGATCAAGACGGTTACGCACTATTCGGTATTTAAAAGAGAGCTTGAGATTTTCTTAATTATTTATTCCTGGAATGGGTTGCCGCTTCGGATCAAGACGGTGACGCACTGTTCGGTATTTAAAAGAGAGCTTAAGATTTTCTTAACTATTTATTACTCGAATGTGTTGCCGCATTTGGATCAAGACTGTGACGCACTATTCGGTATATAAAAAAGAGCTTAAGATTTCTTAATTATTTATTTCTGGAATGGGTTGCCGCTTCGGGTCAAGACGGTGACGCACTATTCGTTATTTAAAAGAGAGCTTAAGATTTTCTTAATTATTTATTCCTGGAATGGGTTGCCGTTCCGGATCAAGATGGTGACGCACTATTAGGTGTTTAAAATATAGCTTAAGATTCTCTTAATTAATGGTTGATTAACGGTTGGTCATATATATTATGTATTATTAAATTGTTCCTAGGCTTGACAATTTAGATTATTTTTTGGTTACTAGGAACTCGTCAGGCTATTTCGTAGCATTTTCCCCTGGTTCTCTTGACCATTACATCGCAACGATTTGTTATATATAATCCTTTTTAGTGTTCCAGTTTATTTAAAACTAAAAGATTATGGTGTTACTTTGGTTCTTTGTGATTATTATTTACTTTGGTTATGCTCCCTGTGGTGAGACACTTTCGATTTAATGGTTACGAAATGTTCGCACATTCGTTTTTTCAGTTTGTGTGACTTAGTTATTTATTTTAGTATGTAACTTTTTGAAAATGTTACTTTATTTATATATTTCATCATGATTTTATTTGCAAAAATCGAATTGTATGGAAATAATTATACTTTTGAATTGCTGCAATTTTTAGTTACTCTGGCTACATTGCATGTATCGTGCAACCGTTGATTTCTATGAGATAAAAAGCCTGAATTCATTAATTATGTTTGCACATTTATATTACTATTGGTATTACTGTATTATTTGACTTTTGTGGTTCATTATGATTGTAGAAGTAGTCCCGGATGTGTATAGACTAAATTCTGTTTTGTTGTGGTATGGCATTAAATTGTAGTTAAATGAAACAATAGTCATCTTTTGTACGCAATAAACACTATTTGGACAATATTTTTCGCATGTTTGAGTTATTTCTATAACATATGAGAAAGTGCATATTTTAACACAATTTGTGGAAATTAAAATTCGATACGAGGGCAGAAGATATTATCAAAACGAAAATATATTACAGCAGTTTTATTGATCACACTGAGCACCCTTTCCGCTCTATTAGAATTGCTATCTCGGAAAACAACGTTTTTACTATTTATAACAGGTGCAAAGGGCAACATTTTATCCATATTTCGAAATTTCAAGTGCCATGCGGGTGCAGAAGATACTACCCAATCAAGAAAATATTTACACTATTTTTATTAATCCTAGTGGGTACCCTTTCCACGCCATTAGAAAAGCTATATCGAAAGAAAATGTTTTCCAGCCAACCCTACTGTACTTGTCTGCTGTATTCGCGCAACTGTTCAAGAAGAATTTTGCATTATGTTCTCGGTAAAATCCTGGATTTGTCGCCGGAAACTTAAACGGGTATTTCACTATCAATCTCGACGACAGAACTTTGTAAACTAATTCACCCAATTTGAAGATATACTGCATCCTTTCCAAACAGCACATTTCGCTTTTTCCTTTTTCACGATCTTTAGTCGTTGAGATAGAAATCAACATTAAAAGAAAAATGTATCGTTTTGGCACGCATTATCAAACATTTCCCAGATGAACCACCACAGGTGTTTCAGAGTATGCAGATATCAGGTGTCTGCATAGCAAATTTACTTTTAGAATTGGTACCAACTGCAACATCGCAAACGTATGAAGTACGTATTCCATAAAAATATTTAGAAATTCCATTTTCAACAGAAAGGTAAAAAAGTACTATTTGAAAGTTTAAAATTTCTGATGAACGTCTGTTTTACCCCTACATATTCCAAAACTGCGAGGAAACGTATTTAAGCCCACAAATAATGCTATTCGAATTTTATTTGTGTAACAAAACTCCGAAATTTAGTAGACTTTCTTTAGAGAATCACTACCATGTTTTCATAACATGTGTTATAGCATTGCCTAACAAGAAGTCCATAGTCAATATTATTTATGTCAAATATTTTAATTGTAATTGTCCATCAAGCACAAAATAGCATTGCTTTTGTAAATTTCCCGTTCATCTTTGATTCATTATATTATTTTCATCCTTTTTATTCTGCTGATGTATGTTGCCTAAATTTATAAAACATCTCTCTCTCATGACAGAAAGCTTCTATTTAGAGAAAGAGTGGCATTTGTCACTTGAAATGACTATATTTTATTACATATGTTTCACTATAACGTTAAATATTTTCTCTGTTGATTTTGAAAAACAAATGTAAAATCACTATCAAAAATCCGTAAAAGCAGTAGTTTTCAGTAAATTCTACAAATAATTAATTTAAATAATTATCAAATGAAATGTGAAAATGTTATTTGTACGATTTACCGTTAAAAACGTTTTCTGCGCTGCCAATTGCGGAAAGCAAAAAATGAGCTGGTCTTAGTTTAAACAAGTAAGTAAAATCATGCAATGCATTGATTATTATACGCTTTTCAACATACCAGAAATTATTACTCAAGTTATGTGGATAATGGCTGTGGAATAAATCTCGCTCCTGTGACCTGACCTTCGACCCCATTTCGATGATATTCAACAGATACGGTTCACTGTACCTCCGGAACAACATGATAAAGTTTTGTTGCAATAGAAGCAGTTTTACGCAAATTATGAGAATAATGGCTGTGGAATAAATCTGGCTTTTGTACAATGACCTTTGACTCCATTTCGTTGATATTCAACAGAACCGGTTCATTATACCTCCGGAACAACATGGTAAATTTTTCTCGCAATCCAAGCATTTTAGGTAAGTTATGATACACAAGGGCAATGGAATGGATCCCACTCCAGTGTCCTGACCTTTGACCCCATTTCGCCCATTGTCATAAGGGTTCGTCCCCAGTGGCTCCCTACCACATACTAAAATTTCATCGAAATCGAACCACTTTTACGCAAGTTATGACGCATAAGAACAATGGAATATATCCCGCTCTTATGCCCTGCCTGACCTTTGACCCCATGTCGCCTATTTTCAATAGGGTTCGTGCCTAGGTGGCTCCCTACCACATACTAAAATTTCATCGAAATCGTACCATATTTACGCATGTTATGACGCATAAAGGCAATGGAATGGATCTCACTTTTATGTGGAATATATCCCGCTCTTATGCCCTGCATAAGAGTGGAATATATCCCGCTCTTATATTCCTGAACTTTGACCCCATTTCGCCCATTTTCAATATGGTTCGTGCCCAGGTGGTTCCCTACCACTTACTATAATTTCATCGAAATCGATCCATATTTACGCATGTTATAACACATTAAGACAATGGAATGGATCCCACTTTTATGCCCTGACCTTTGACCCCATTCCGCCCATTTTCAATAGGGCTCGTGCCCAGGTAGTTCCCTACTACATACTAAAATTTCATCGAAATCGAACCGTTTTTACGTAAGTTATGACGCATTAAGGGAATGGAATGGATCCCGCTCCTATGTCCTGACCTTTTACCCTGCTTCGCCCATTTTCAATAGGATTCGTTCCCAGGTGGTCCTCTACCACATACTAAAATTTCGTCGAAATCGAACCATTTTCACGTGAGTTATCGTGCGGACTGGTGGACGGAAGGGCAGACGGACGGACAAAGTTTGAGAATATACGCTTTCCAGCCGTAGGTTGGAAATCGTTAAAAGGGGAATGCTATGTTTGGTCGAACATGAAAAAAGCGTAATTTGTTATGAATTTGTTCGTTGTCTAATTTTTTGTATATCTTCTTGGTTTCGGAGCCTTTCCTACGAAGCCATACATGATTCCACCATGAAATAAAGGAAAAAACAGAAATAAAAATGTTAAATATTGAAAGGAAATAAAAGAAGGTTTTTGTATAGTTGGGTTTCTGTGGTTCATGCACAATGATCAAGTATTTTTGGAATATAAACAACATCAATGCAGCTTGTGTTTAAGAATTTTGTCATCAAAAACAAATACACATTCTGCGGCATTGTAATATAACGAAATCTAAATGGGATTTTAGGATAAGCGTTTGGATTCTGCTCTACGTATGAGTAAAAAAGTCGGCTCTGAGCAAAGGGGTAGGACATTTTTACCTATCTATATCCTAGAAAAGAGACGTTATGTCAACTGTCTTCCAGAAGAAGAAATTTGCATCTTAGCGGATCAGCCCCCATCAATGGAGAGGTTCATAATTTCGGAATATTATTATATTTTACATTCGTTATGGGCTGCTTTTAAAATCTTCAATGCATTGATTAACCGATTAGCTCCGTATTTATTTATGGACGTGAAACGTGAAGTATCATATAATGAAAATGTAAAAAAATAAGAGTCTCGGTAAGAAAGTAAGAGAGACGAATGTTAGGAATAGCAGAAAAAGACAGCTAGAAATGTGCTTGTAAGAGAAAGAACCGAAATAATAGGTATTATAAAGATAATAAAACAACCAAAGTGGAGATGGGCTGAAAATGTTTGAAGGCTGAAAGATAAAAGATGAACAGGATTAATAACAACAAGGCAACCGAGAGAGATCGAAAGAGACGAAGGGGGCGAAAGAGAAAAAGATGGAGACATTAAAGCACGAAGTTCAACAATTCATAGAATCTAAAGGAACGCCTATTCCTTGTCAATTACAGCTGACCTCGATGAACTAAACTGTTGTTTACTTGGGAAAGTTAATTTATTCATAAATTTTATGACTATGTGAAAACTTTGTGGTCAAAACTAACATTATGAGAACGTCAACGCAAAGCAAAATTGCATTCACATTCCAACAATTGCGGCGTTGGTTAATGATAATTCAACATGGAGCTCAGATGATTATTCACAATGCATTTCAAATTTGAGACAGGACTTGAAAGGCAAACTCTGAGTTCAGCGAGAATGAAAGGCCCGGGCGTCATTCCCATGGCCGTTCTTGGTTGACATCCAAATTGTTTCACCTCATCTGCAAATATACTTTATAGATCTGCATCGTGACACTGCAGTGAAATGGAATTTTTTTACAAGTTCCTAGAATTATTGACTTTTATTCCAAATATGTTTCCGCAGAAAAGTATCCGGAAACACGTAAACGTACATTGCTCATGTCTGCTTTCTTTGGCAGTACTGATATACGTGAGTCACATGAAGAACATAATCAAAAACAACACTTTCGGACTGATCAACTTTTGGAGGACACTTTCCGAATCGCGACAACAAAGATTACAGGGGACATCCAAGCCAGTCAAACAAACACAAAATCGTCTCCTCATTGAGATTCAAAACCGGACTCATCTCGGACGAATTGTCAAATAACAGCCGGGTCCTACACCCTGCGACGGTGGGGTGGTTAATGAACCTACTAAAATTCTACACCATTAAATTGGAGTTTACCCTAGTAAAGCAGAGTGTATTAAACATTTTAATTACAACTTGGATGTGCGATAGTTAATTGCTTTTGATAATAAACATGGGACCCAATTAGCTGACGAAAAACATTGGTAATATACACACTCGAGTCCCGTTATTGTGACCCCCTCCTACATTTACAGTCAACAGCGCGTAGCCAATGAAAGAAGGAACATGTCGTGAACTGACTTTGAGGAAATTTATGATGTGCTTTAGGAAATCTGAAAACATATCACTCGTTGCTGCCATAGATAAAAAGGAGCGATTTATCGGATTTGCAAAATGGGATGCTTATCGACTTTCGGGTCAAGGGTGGCATTATTCTCAAAGCTCGCAGTTTGTAAACTGTTCGCGTGTTGCTGTGCTTAAAGTGTATCGTGATTGGAGTAATGACACCATTACGAATAAGCGATGTGGAAATTACGGTGCACCACGTGCCATTGTTGTGAGAGCTGAAAGTCGGCAGTAAAGGTGCGTTAGAGCCGATCGAAACGGTACAGTGGAGCAACTCACTGGCCGAATGAACCAGGGGGGCAAAGGGAATTGTGTGTAAAACTACATTTGAGGGAACCTTACTGCGTATGGGGCTCCGAAGCAAACGCATGGTCACTGCGCCTATGATAATGAAGGTGCATCGGGAGAAAATGCTTACATTTGCACGGTATTATCAAAATTGAACTTCCGCTGATTGGCAAAGACATTGCCGTCTTCGGTGAGTCACGTTTTCTCCTTCCATAAGCAGATGCACGTTGGCGTATAAGGAGAGAAACATCGGAGAACAAACACTCTTCAACCATTGCTGGAAGAACACAAAATGCTGGGGGAAGCATTATGTTACAGGGAATGATTTCGTGGCATTCCTTGGGTCCACCCATACTTGTGGAAGGCAAAATAAACCGAATTCATCTTGAATCCATTCTTGCAGACCACGTACACTCATACATTGTGATTGTCTCCCTGGGGCGGATGGGATTTAACAGAACGAGAATGCGACGAAATACCCGATAGGTGTTCGAAGAGTACGATGAAGACTTCAAAGTACTTCCCTTGCCCCCTAATTTGCCAGACGTAAACCCAACTGGGTATCTGTGGGACAACCTCGATCGTGTTGTTCGCTCTATGGATACTCCACCGCGCACCCTCCGGCAGCTATCAGATGCCATGCAGTCAGCATGGCTTCACATAACTGTGAACTCCTTGCAGCACCTTATTGAGCCACTCGCAGCCCATCTAGCTGCTGTCCGCGCAGCATATGGCCATTACTGCGGATATTAGCTATTGGTCACAATAAGGAAACTTGATAGTATATTATCATTTACTGTGCCCCAGAGGAATGTATAACTGATAGGATAAAAATATTTCAATGGCACATGCAGTAAGTTAGAATTCTTGTTTTTTAAGTTTCTGAAATGTTTCATCATGGAAAACAGAAGTTTATCGTGAAATGATAATGGAAAATTATCATCCAATCCATAAAAGCTTCGATGTAAATAAATATAGCTGAATAAAACATATGTGGCGTCATCTATCGGCGCTGAACGTACATTAAAACGTGCAGCGGATCGGAGTGGGCCAGTCTATGGCTGACTGTAACCAAAGTCTGTGTTAGGTGAAATGGTAATTCATGTGCGACGATTTGCTTTGAGCAAGTGCCTTCACCCTGCGTAATTAATTATACTACTTGACTTGTTAAATTATAGCTCCACAAGACAAAAAACTTAAAAGTAAGGTAATATTTGTTATTACGCTATACTGTAAAAGTATGTCGTGGACAATACGACAGGTTTGAAAATCGCATCATGGTGAAACGCGACAAGTTTGAACTCGTGCTTTCTGAAATCAGTTTCTTCTAAAACATGTGTTTCCTTTTGCTAAAAAGGGAAACAACTCCTACTGTATTTTTTGGGATGCTTTATTTTGAATGGCATTCTTTCCTCTGTTTAAAGTAATTAAAAAAACATGACTTGGTAGACTATGTTTATTGAATGCTCTGAGTCAGTGGGTGGCTACAATATGTTTGAGACAGTAATCTCTGTTTTATAAACGTCTGACATACGGGAAAACTTTCCTGAAATTACTCCAATGGGGGTAGTTGATCTATCATTGCTAACCTTTTCTTTCGTGGAGATGTTACTTGTGGTGTTGAGCTTGGCTCCATAATCATCAGAAGTATAAAGAGAAGAAAGATGTATTACAGACTGGAAGGTGCGACATAGGTCCAAAGGTTCGTTGGCTTTCTCAAGAGCACATTTTTCCTTCTCGGAATTTCCTCACCTCCGCCACAGGTAAAGGACGGTAGCGATATACAGCATAATTAGACATCCACAAATGATCTCAGTAAGTACATCGTCCATTGATGTATCATAGATGTGTTTTGGGCCGTCATCTGAAACGAGATTACGAACATTTATGTAGTCATGGATCTCGTGCTCTCAATACATAATTACATCAATATTATGACCACATTGTACAAAAATAATTATTTTCTTTTCCTTTTAAAAATTATAACTATACTTACACACACATATATATATATCCCTGAAATGGCAATGGGCTGGACATACTGCCAGAAGGACAGACCATCGATGGACAGCCGGAATTTTAGATTGGATTCCAAGGGACAGGAAAAGACCCAGAAGAAGACCACATGGGAGATGGGTGGATGAAATTCGAAAGTATGCGGGAGTGACGTGGAGGAGACTGGCACAAGACAGACCGTTGTGGAGGAAACTTGGGGAGACCTTCGTCCAGCAGTGGATTGATAATGGTTGACAATGATGATGATGATATATATATATATATATATATATATATATATATATATATATATATATATATCATCAACTATTATCAATACACTGCTGGATGAAGGTCTGCCCAAATTTCTTCCACAACAGTCCAGTTTGCGATAGTCTCCTCCATGTCACTCCAGCATGCTGTCGAATTTCATCTAACCCATCACCAATGTGGACTTCTTCTGGGTCTTTTCCTGTCCCTTGGAATCCGGTCTAGAATTTCGGTTGTCCATCGGTGGCCCGTTCTTTTGGCAACGTATCCAGCACATTCCCGTTTCATGGATTTTACCGGGCTCATGATTTCTTCCACCATTGTCATTTTCCTTATAGATGAGTTCCTCTTCTTATCTCTCTTTGTTTCACCAAGCACGCATCTGTCCATGCTTCTTTTAGTTGTCTGCAGCCTTCGTTTGCTTCGTGTAGCTAAGTTCCACGTACCTTCCCCCCATGTAAGCGCTGAAGGATTTGCTTTACCACCGTAGTGCGTCACAGGGTGAACTGATTAAACGCCTTTCTTTTAAACCCGTTTTTGTTCTGAAAGTTCATTTGACATATTGCTTTTGAAAACTACTGTTTCTTCCAAAACCTGTATAACCAATTTTTATGCGTTCATTAATTTCTTTGTGACCCGCGCTTGAAATCTGCTGTTGCCGCCCCGGTGTTGCCGTGGTCTAAGCGATGGCTTATGACCATATGCCAGAGTTGTGTCTGGGGGTGAATCCCGGTGAGGCACGGATTTAACGTTTGTCTTACGGCGCTAGCTTCCCTGGAACCAGTAACCCTATATTAGGGACGGGAGACTGCTTATTGCCCACTGAGTTGCTCACGGTGGTCGTTAAACATTCAATCCAAAAACAAATCTGCTGTCCAAGGTAAATATAGGTTTTGGTTATCTCCATCTTTTCCCCCCTCAGACGATATATCTGCATTCCATATAAAAGAATTGTACACCAGGTTTGTCATCTGAGAGAGTTAATTTTTACCACGTCTATACTCTTAACAACAAGTTACTGGATCATCCTCTGCAACTCTAAAGAGGCAGTTACAAAAGTGACTAGGTTATCAGCAAAACGATTGTGAGTTAAATAAAGTCCAACGATTTAAAACATTTTGCATTGTGGTATTAAAGAGTTCGGAAGATATGGTGTCACCTTGTCTCACTCCCATTCGAACTTTAGTTGGTGCTGTACATTCAAATAACGGAACCTTTGACTTGTTTCATAGATGCTTCTAATAATACTAATACATGCATCTTCAATAAAGCGCGATTTCAAAGCTTTTGTAACAGGTGATGGTTTAACGGAAATAAAGGCCTTTTCGAAATCAATGAAACTCACACATAATGGGAGTTCATTTTCACTGTTGCTTTCAATTAGTTCTCTCAGCACATAAATATGATCTATAGTGTTGCAGAAACTCTTGAATCTTGCTTGTTCTCTTGGTAGAGCCATGTCCAGTTACATTCAAACCACGTTAAAGTATCTTAGTGAATTTTTTTATAAACCACTAATAGTAGGCTGATGGGCATGTAGTTCCTGAGATTCTCAACGTCACCTTTCTTATGTAGCAGGATCTATGTAGCATTGGTGGAATCCTCATGAATATTCCCTTTATTTTTGACATATAATGAAAACTTGGCCTAGTCTAGTTTCAATTTCTCCATTTGCTTCTTGTGTATTGTCCATGGTAATGCAGTCTTCTCCTGGAGCTTTCTCCCGTTTCATGTTCTTAATTGCATGTGTAACTTCTGCCGGTAAGACTGGAGGGACGTTGGTACTATTATCTTTCGTTACGTCTAGAGTAGATGTAATATATCTTAAGTACAGTTTTGAGTAGAAATCTTTCACTTTTTTTTAAATTTTGCCTCTATTTCTTGCTATAGTGCCATCTACCTATCTCAGTGACATTATCTGTTTTCTTCTTTCACTGAGATTTCTCTTTGCTCTTTTCAGGCTTTAGTTGTCTTCAATTCCTTTAATCATTAGTTTACACATAAGTTTCCTTACATCTTCAGTGATAATTTTTCGTTCTGTTTTGCGTAACTTCATATATTTCAATTTGGAAGTGACATCGTTTCTTTATTTGTTCTCATCTCCCTTCTCTTTTGCATCATAATTTTTGTTTTTCCTGAAATTTTCTTGATATGCAACTTGTTCTTAGTACAACTTGCAGAAACAAGAGCCTTGGTTAGTTTTCAGTTAACTTCAGAGATTTTTACTTCTTCTGACGTTAGATCTTCTCGAGTGGAGTATGTGCTCCGCAGTTTCAATTCAAATGTGTTATTATACGTTTTAAAGTTCGTCATGCCAACGCAATTTGTTTGCTTTATGAGCTTGCCAAGTTCGAGTTTAGTGTTGAGGTGCATGCTACATCTCAGGATTCGATGATAACCCTTGTGCAGAACCTGTTCAGTATACTGCAGTCTTCGATGTCAAATTTCTTGTTGCACATTTTAAAATCAGTTTCACTCCTCATTCCATTGGGAAGTTTCTGTATGGTTTCTTCTTGAAAAGGGTCACACGATGAAAATCCTATCCGCCTCTACAAGCTGTACGAGAGTATTACAACGCTGGTTTCCGTTCCCAAGTCCAACTTTATCTACTAAGGTTTCCCTCGGTGGCTGTTGCCTTATTTCCGCATTGAAGTCACCCATAATGATCTTCAAGTGTTGCATAACTATTATTTAGATGCCTAATGTATTCGTAAAATTCTTCAATTTCTTCCTCATGATGAATATGGGTGGACCTGTAATTTTGATAAATTGATTCTGGTACCTTTTTCAAAGTTCGATAACCCATCGCACAGCTGTGAAAGCCGCGGATGGCTTAGTGGTTAGTGTTTCAGACTATCAATGCCTGCTCCCCAGGTTCTAGCCTGGGCTGATCTTTCAGAAATGGTGTGATTTACTAACAATCACTGAATATCCGCCGTGCATCGGACGAGCACGTAAAGCGACGGCCCCCAGGCTGTACCCACTGGTTAAATGGGTATCCTTTCCTATGTCCTCCCTGAAATTCTCTCGCCCATCTATGTGCAATATTGTACTTGTACGGTGGCGCCATCTACTGTACTCTAATCTCACTACAAACTGTTCTGTCAAAAGTCGCTTGACTTGCTCTCATTCCTTCCGTTTCTGTGTCCTGCCCAAAAGGCGATCTCGCTGTAGGTGGCTGGGACCTAAACTCTCCTCCCTGTGGACGGAAGTCCTACATGAAAATGGCAAAATTCTCAATCGCACAGCTGTGTCCGAGGAACTTCTAAATTCTAGAATTTTATCCTTTAGTTTTTTATTTATTTCAAATCCAACACTAGTTCTGTCAGTATCTGTCCCACAATAGAAGAAGGTATGTCCACTTTTCAGTTCAATGCGATCATCTTTTCTGTTTACTTCACTTAGCATTACGATGTACCACTTGATCCGTTTTAGTTAATTCTATAATTCAATAAGCCATAAATTACAAGATAACGAGCGTTAATTAAACGTAGCCAAGGTCAACATCATATGACAGCACAGCGCGGTCCTCCGGTGAATCTTAGCACTCTCTGCCTTCATGTCGCAGTGGCCGCTGCCTTGGTGAGGTATATTCCAGTTGTTACTTCACCAACGGTCTAGCCTTAGCCAGGAACATTATCCCCAAGTTTCTTCTATTACTGTCTGTCTTGCGCTGCAATCGCCCATGTCAATCCCGCGTGCTTTCGAATTTCATCTACTCATCTCCCACATGGTCTTCCTGTGGGTCTTTTTCTGCCCCTTTTAATGCAATTTAAATTTCGGTTGTCCATCTGTGGTCTATGCTTCTGGCAATATATCCAGCCCATTGCCATTTCATGGATTTTATGGTGTTCATATGTATGTACACTGCCGGAAAGTGAAAAACGAACACTAAGAAGGAATTGGCGGACGATCATGAAATTAGCATTTGTTAATAGGGTCGAGTTTACGTAGGTGTGATGTTAATTTTGGGACCAACCGGTGAGCACTTACGCCACAGCACGGCATAATATGCAAATTATCGTTGGTGGTATTTAAGGAGTACGGCGAAGTGAATGTAATTAGTCTTCGGGTACGGACACGTGCGAAAACCCTGAAGAAGCTGCAATGCCTGGACATGGAAGATGTATACAATTTCAGCAGTTATCAGATTTTGAGCGAGGTCGTCTAGTCGGACTCCGCGAGGCCGGGTGGTCGTGTCGTCGTATTGCGGAGCGAATTGGACGGGAAGTATCGGTGGTGGTGCGATGGTGGCGTAGATGGTCCGAGGAACATTCCCACACGACAAGACGTGGAACCGAGGGCCACAGACGGACTGATAAGCTGATCGATCGACGCATAAGAAGAGCTGCGTTGTCAAGCAGAACATCCACTGCGACGCAAATCCGAGCTGTCGTTGCACCTGAGGTGAATGTGCGAACAATCCGCAACTGTCTACTGGATGCAGGACTACCTGAACGTGTGCCTCTGGCATGTGTACCTCTGACTCCAGCCCACCGTCAGGAACGGCTGCAGTGGTGTCGCCAACGTCTTCACTGGAGAACGCAAAGGCGATCTGTCGTGTTCAACTATGAAAGCAGATTCTGCTTGGGAGCCTCCGATGGCCGTATGCGTGTTCGTAGACGAACAGGGGAGAGTCTCCACCGTTCTTGCATCCGCCAGCGATACACAGGGCCTACACCTGGTCTCCTGGTGTGGGGAGCGATCAGCTATCACTCCCGTACACAACTAGCGTTTGTACCTGGTACGTTAAATAGCACCTCCTACATCAACAACACCATTCAGCCCGTTGTTGTGCCATTTGTAAGGGCGGTCGATCGTGATGTTTTCCAGCAAGATAACGCACTCCCACACACGGCACGTGCAACGCAACATGCACTTCAGGGTGTGGACAACTTCCATGGCCTGCACGTTCACCGGATTTATCCCCCATTGAGCACGTGTGTGATTTTATGGGACAACGACTTATCCGGTCTCCACGGCCAGCCACAACCATCCCCGATATACTCGTCCAGGTTTAGGATGCTTGGAACTCAATACCCCAAACTTACATCCAACACCTGCACGACAGACTCCATGCCAGAATTGCATAGTGGGACGCAGTTCATGGCGGTTCAACCTCGTACTAACCATGTTACATGAAAATGTTATTTTTCAGTTTAGCAGCAAATACAGCTGTATTTTGCCATAATGTTTTGATCACGTTATCCTCTGTATTCCGTTATTATGCTCTATAAATTTCGTTGGTATCAGACGTCTCCTTCTTGGTGTTCTTTTTTCACTTTCCGCCAGTGTATATACTCGAGGATGAGGAAAATTACAAGAGTGGAAAACATTGTAATCAGAGTAAAATCGCTGAAATGACAATGGGTTGGACATGCAGCGAGAAAGACGGACCACCATGTGGACAACTGAAATTCTACACTGGAATCCAAGGGACAAGAAAAGACTCAGAGTAAGACCACATGGGAGACGAGTGTAATAAATTCGACGGCATACGGGAGTGACATGGATAATGCGGGCACAAAACAGACCGTCTTTTATAAGTTTGGGCAGACCTTGATCTAGTAGTGGATCATTCTATAATGGATATTCACTATATGACCTAAGTCACCGGGCACCTAGTAGAGAAACACAGTCAGCATAGCATTTATTGACATACATTAGTACGGTGTCGGTCCACCTTTGGCCTTAATGCATGCACTGACCCTTAGAAACAGGCTTTCGACAAGGTTTCGGAACAAAGCGATAGGTATGCGCTTCCATTCGGTACATAATGCTGCGACTAACTCTTACTTAGTAGTAGGTCGTGGTTCCAAACTTCTTATGCGGCGCTCTAATTCCTCCCATAGGTGCTCTGTGAGATTAAGATCAGGGCTCTGTGCCCAGTCCACATACGAACCAGAATGATTATCGTCAAAACGCGTCGTAACAGTCCTTGCTTCACAGCAAGGTGCATTATACTGCTGGTAGAAGAAAGCTCGGTTCCTTGGTATTGCCACAGAGTTAATAGGGCATAATTGTTCGGAATATCGAAGTAGACGTTCTAGTTAACAGGTTTGTCATGATAACAAATGGGCCGGGACCATAGCACGAAAAACACCCACACACGAGTAAACTGCCTGCTTCAAACTTGACCGTAGGAACAGTGCACTGTGGTAAATAACGTTCCCCCGGCTGCCGCCATAACCGCACACGGCCATTAGGCTCATGATCGTGTATCTAGATTCATCAGTAAACAGGACCCGTTTCCATTGATCTACAGTCCACGATAAATGTTCTTTACACAATGCTAAGCGACGAATAGCATTCCGAGTGGAAATAAAATGCTTATCAGCAGCGGCACGACCACTGTAATCCATGGAATGAGGCTCTCTGCGAATGGTACGTGTACATACCGAGGTTCCAGCATTTGTACTAACCTGCACACTAAGGTCTTGTGTATTACTCCACCGATTAGCTCTAACACATCTCCTGAGGCTTCGACGTCCTCTATCACTGATTTTCTGTGGTCTGCCGGTACCTTTTGCAGCTTCAAGCACGCCATGTGTCTTCCACGTATTCAGTATTTCTAAAACAGTTGACTTGGGTATGTTTAAACGTCTCTCGGTCTGTATTATGGACAACCCATTAATATAACATCCAACAATCTTTCGTTTTTCAAAATCAGTTCTCTCCAGCCGCGACATTTTCACTAAACCTCACAGTGCGATATGATCGCGGTCAGTTTCAGGCTCGTTTTTACACCGTTTGCAGCTGTACCGCGGATTTGAACAACAACGCAGTCCATTAGTTCATTTGCTTTTGAAGAGGTGTCTGGTGACTTATGTCTACATATATATACACAGGGATGTAAGGTCAGATGATGCGTAACATCACTGCCTCTCCTTGACAAATGTCAACCCCGCCTTCTCGTGGTGCATCCTGTTCCCACTAAAAGGGCTCTGACAACCGCCAACAGCGGTATAACTATAACATCGGGATTAGAGGAAATGTTATCCGACACTCACCAACCCGCTTGGCCAGCGTGGTGAGTTACGGCCAATACCCTCCAAAACGATTCCACAACTTAAATCTTGGCCCTCAGTCTCCGGCAGCTGGAATGTACCTGGCCAAGGCAGCGGCCAGTTCGACATGAAGGCAGAGGGCCCTAAGAATCCCCGGAGGATCGGACTAGGCTGCCATATGATGCTGACCTTGGCTACGTATAATGGACGCTCCCTATCTTCTGATTCAAGGCTTCTTGAATTGGAAGGGGAACTACAAAGGATCAAGTGGGACATCGTCGGGCTACGTGAGGTAAGGAGAAAAGGAGAAGATCTCATTGAACTGAAAATGGACATCTCTTCTACTATCGTGGGACAGATACTGGCAGAACTAGTGGTGTTGGATTAATATTAAACAAGAAACTGAAGGATAAATTTGTAGAAGTTGAAATTTCCTCTGACAGAGCTGCATGACTCATTATCCAACTCTAGAAAAGATACCAGGCTCAGATTATTTAAACTTATGCACCCACCACAAGTCATCCTGAAGAATAAATTGAAGAATTTTATGAGGAAATTCGTCATCTAAATAATAAAGGTAAGCCGCACTTGATGATAATTTTGGGACATTTCAATGCAACAATAGGGCAACGGCAACAGAATGAAAGTTTAGTAGGTGAATTCGGTCACGGCAACAGAAACCAGCGTGGAAATACTCTCATTGAGTTTGCAGAGGCAGAAGGGTTTTTCATCTTCAACTCCTTTTTCAAGAAAAAGCCACACAGGGAATGGACATGGAGACATCCAAATGAGACGACAAGTGAAATTGATTTTACTATGTGTAACAAACAATTCTTCATAGAAGACTGCAGTGTGCTAAACAAGTTCAACACAGGTAGTGACCATAGATTGGTGAGATGTAAGGTGCACGTCAACACTAAACTGGAACGTGGCAAGCTCATAAGACAAACAAAATGTATTGACATAACCAACCTTAAAAAACACCATAATACCTTCAAGTTGGAACTTGAAAACGGATTTTATGCTTTAGAAGGCCTAACATCAGAAGAAGTGGATATTTCTGAAGTTAACAGAAAAGTAACCAAAGCTCTTATGGAAACAGCAACAAAATTAACTGGGTCTAAGAACAAGTTGCATGTGAACAAATTATCAGGAAAGACCAAAATGTAAGAGAGATGAGGACAACTAAAGAAGATGTGACTTCCAAAGTGGAATATATAGAGCTATGCAAGACAGTAAGAAAACGTATCACTAAAGACGTAAGAAAATTCAACTGTGAACTAGTGAGGAAAGCCAATGAAAACAACCAAAGACTAAAGATAGCAAAGGGACATCTTAGTAAGGAAAGAAAACAGATTATGGCACTGAGAAAAGAAGGTAGTTCTGTAACAAGAAATAGAGGCGAAGTTTTGACAAGAGTGAAATATTTCTACTCCAAATTATATTAAAGGGATGATACATGCACTCCAGACATCGTGAAAGGTACCAGTACCAGAGTTATTCCAGTCCATCCATCAGACTTTGCACATGCAATCAAAAACATTAAGCTGGGAAAGCTCCAGGAGAAGATGGAATTACTGTAGACATCATACAAGAAGCAAGGGAAGAAATAGAAACAGTACTCGTCCAAATTTTCACTCGATTCCTTAATGAAGGGAAGATTTCTGATGATTGGAACACCATTACAATGATTCTGCTTCATAAAAAAAGTGACATTGTGGATCTCGGGAACTACAGGCCTATCAGCTTCCTATCAGTGGTTTATAAAATCTTAACTAAAGTTCTTTCACACCGCTTGAAAGTAACACTGGACATGGCTCAACCGAGAGAACAAGCTGGATTCAGGAGTGGCTACAGCACAAAATATCATATCCACGTACTGAGAGAACTAATTGAAAGAACGAGGGAATAAGAACTTCCTTTGTGCAAGGCTTTTATCGATTATGAAAAAGCCTTTGATTCGGTGAAACCATCAGCAGTTACAATGGCTCTGAAATTCTGCGGTATTGAAGATGCATACATTAATATTATTAATAACATCTACGAAAATTCAAGTGCAAAGTATCGGCTGTTTGAAAATATAACACACATAAAAATTAGAAAGGGAGTGAGACAAGGTGACACCATATCTCCGAAGCTCATTAATGCCACATTGGAGGGTGTCTTTAAGTCGCTGAGCTGGGAAAACAAGGTAATAAAGATTAATGTAGATTATCTAACCCACCTTCGTTTTGCTGATGGCGTAGTCATTTTTGCAACTACCCTATCAGAGCTGCAGAGTATGATCCAGCTACTTGCTCACAAGAGTAAAGGAGTGGGATTAAAAATGAACTTTCAGAAGACAAAAGTGATGTTCAATGCTTTTACAAGAAATGAAGATTTATCGATTGATGGAGAAAAGCTGGAGATAACAGACACGTGCATTTATCTTGGACAGCAGATATCAAGTGAGGGTCACATTGATGAAGAAATTATTCGGCGTACCAAATTTGCCTGTGGAGCCTTTGGAAGAAACAGCATAATTTTCAAGAGCAATATGCCATTATGTCTTAAAAGAAAAGTGTTTGATCAATGCATCCTTCCAGTGCTTACGTATGGTGTACAGACGTGGACCTTAACTAAAAGAGACATACAAAGGCTGCAGACAACTCAAAGAATCATGGAGAGTGCATGCTTGGTGTAACCTTCCAGCGCTAACGTATGATGCATAGACGTGAACCTTAACTAAAAGAGACATACAAAGGCTGCAGATTGAGCAAGCTATTCACAATAGTGGGCACCAAACATGCGTTCTGTACAAGTTCGTGCTAGTTAAACATGCATTGTGGAAAACATGCAGAATGGATCGGGTGCTTTATGTCGTATGCGCTGCAGACATAAATTACCACTCAGTGTGCATTGAAATACGTGTCTTGTCAAACCATTACCCAATATTCCATTCTTCTGAAATCCAGCTTGCATGATCTTTCAACTAGGCCTGTCATTTGCGCCGATGAATTGTGGTTAGGAGATATATCGCCGATGTTTCTGCTTTCATATCCCACACATGCGGGCGTTCGACGCACAGACATGACAGATACTGTTCTGGCTTGACCTGTGTTGTGTTAAGTAGTCAGCTTTTGAGCAGTGTTGAGCCTTAATGAATGAAATATGGGATTACACCATTTTACCACACCAAGGTGACAACATTTTCAAGTTTCCGTGTATTATCTGACTTAACAGTTCATGTGATATTTACACCAATAAATGGATTAACAAATTTTAAATCTGTATAGTGTTCTGTCTGTGGGCATGTACAAGCCAGCATGCATTATTCTGATGGGGCAAAATCTATTCGTTGTACAGCTGATACGCATGCCATCATGAGGCTATCTTTTTTTCTTTTTAGCTTAGAGACACAAATATGTCAAGAACTAATAGACAAGCATATTTTCGTGCACTTATCTTCAGTAAGAGATCATACAGAGAAAATGTGATTCTAGTTGTTACTGCACACCGGACCATAAGCAATGGCTTCTATATATTTGAGGCGTCCGGTGTATCATGCATTGTGAACATTTTATCCTTAAAATTATTTGAATACCTGGCCTATTATTAAATTACTTTTGTAGGTTTTACTGAAGTCCGTGAGAAACTCTTAAGTAATTACCTGTGTCCCCTCTAAGGAAGTTTGGTAGCTCCACTCACAGCAATAAGACTTTTGCATCAAAACACGCTGGCCTCTGAAATAGACTTCAGTGGCGCTGAAGACGAATTTTGCCCCTAGCTATGAAATTCGATTTCTTTTTTCGGTGAAATTATTATGACGAATTGGTGTTTCAAAGCTCTGGAACTGTTTATAGAATTTCTTATGCCTCATCGTGTCTGAAAAATGTTTCCATTACAAAAATTACTAACTTATTATTTGAGAGATAAACTACTAGGGGTGTTCAAATGAAAAGGTACGAAACGTCATAAGAACGTAACCGTTAACATATTTGCCTATGCCGCTATGGGAGAACGTAGCGACACATCTAGGGATGCGATTGGAGTCGCCGGCGTGGATCGGAGCATGTGCGGGCGATCGCATGCGCAGGAGAGAGCAGAGGCTCTTATAAAGAGCGCCGTCCAATTGACTACTTGTTGAATTCCTCCAGCACAGACGAACCATTAACTCCGATGTGTACTGTGAGACACTCCGAAGCCTACGCAGATCCATCAAGAACAAAAGAATGGGGCTGCTCACGGAGGGTGTGGTTCTGTTCCATGATAACGCGCGTCCACACGTCTCCAGGGTCACACACGCGGAACTGGCCAAGTTCCAGTGGAAGCAGCTTGACCATCCGTCCTACAGCCCGGACATGTCGCCCTGCGATTTCCATGTGTGTGGTCCCCTGAAAAAACATCTGAAAGGGAAGCGCTTCCACTCGGACGACGAACTCAAGGACGCTGTGCAGGACTGGGTCTCGTCACGGCCACAGGAATTCTGGGAACAAGGAATCCTTCGGCTCGTTAATCAATGGGATCGTTGTGCTACGGCCTATGGTGTATACTTTGAATAAAGTCTTCATTTATACCCACAATGTCGTTTCGTACGTTTTCATTTGAACACCCCTAGTAATTAAGCTAATGAATGTACAATTCTGACTGACACATTACAATATTGAGCATGTCTTACGACGCATGGAACAAGATTAACAAGTATTATGTCATTTACGGTTGTTTCCTACAAGTAAAACTATGTCCTGAAATGGCCAAGCAATTATTTTGCAATGCACGAACTTAACCCACAGTGAAAGTATTGATACGCATTCTGAAAATACTTTTTGATTAACGCAAAACAAATAATTTTCTTGAACATAATAAAAGAGGCAAAAATAGTCTACATGCTATCCCACTTACCCCGCTGAAACGGTAATCAAATGATAAATATCTTTCTAAAACAGGGGCGCGAGCATCCCCAGAATGCAGTACATCGGATTTTTTCATATATGCTGCTTGTTCGCTAGAGCCAAAAACTCACAAACATGTATAAAGTTAAGAGTAGAGCTTTCCATTCAAACCTCCATAGGAGACAAGAAAAAATTTGTTTATGCGCATGTGCAAAGAGGAAACAATATTGCTCCTGCCAATTTATTTTGGCATGTAATGTAAATACGTGTGTATGCGCATGCGCAAAGCGGAAACAACGTAGATCTTGCCAATTTATCTTGGCAAGTATTCTGAGAAGCAAAACGGCCAGAAGATCGTTATACGAAGCGACAGAATGCATTTAAAAAGCACATTTACATTAAGAGCTACTGTAATTTTCCGAACATATAGGTTCTAATATGCAAAATATTTATTCACATAATCAAAATTTCTGAATTATCACGTTCGCAAACTATTCGTCTAAAAACATGCTGACTTTCAATAGTTTTGAAGAAATGCATGTTCTCAATTTATAAAATCTGAACATCTGAAAATTTTCTTTCAAATTACAATTTGAAATTTGAGTACTTGCTGTTAAAGTGAAAAAAACTTCTTTTGCTTATTTTTTGCATCTCTTCTCATTTTAGTCTTTATTACATTGGATATGGAAGACATAACAGTCTCTACAGATATGTTATACTTTCATTCCGGTTCTGATGTAAATGAACACGATTTGTGTTCAAATGAACAACAATTTCTGCGCTGCATTTTCTAGTTTAATCTTTTTCCAAAATTAAAACGTTATAAATTCATTTTGCACGGTATTTTAGAGACGTAATAATATGCAATGCTTTCATGTTTAAGATAATTTTTTTTCGTGAAATCTAAACTGTAATTTGATCCACTATTGTACAGAAGAAAGAATAACAACACCGAAAAGGTACCCTGTGTACACACTCAAATATGACCGTATTCGCTGGATAATCATCTTTAATTTTAATACAAAGTATATCTGAATAAAGAAATGTTCGTTACTTACCATCGTTGCCAGCAACAGTCGTTTCAAATCCACGTGCTTGAGCAGTGCACAAAAGCACTGCAATAATAAACCTGAAAAGAACGGCCATATTCACTGTTTGTCGGTACAACTCTGAAGCATTAGTAACCAACTGAGGAATCATGCGGCTACTCGTACACACCAAGGAGCTGCTTCTGCACGATTGCACCCGTCTAGGTTTTACGTCCTCGGCCGTCTGGACAGTACGTCAGACTGACGAAAATGAACTTGCAGACTCGGAAATACAACAGGAATGTTCGACAGTTTTCCAAGAACACAACTCTAGATCTCAGAAAAGCTTTGTTTGAATACAGCTGCACACGAAGAAAAGCTAGCACTGAAATTGAGATGCCGTGAAAAAAGTGGAAGAAAAATGAAAGAGGGTTTTATGTAATGTCGATTTGGGAATACGCTTAACTAACTTTCATTGTAGTGTACTACATTGGAAATGAAAGAAGCAGCAAGAATATCAGCAATAATAAAAAAAGAAACATGAGAATGCGTGTGTTTTCCATGACGGACTGTACTCTGTTGTAAATAAGAAGTGTTTTGTAGACAAAGAAATAAAAAAAATTGTGGCACTGTTTATTTTACGCATCTGTGATTGTGAAAAGTTTTGACCAACAAAATTAATTTTTCAACAGAAGAGAAATTATTTAAGCCCACTTACACTTACATCTCTAAATGTCATCTTTGTTAATGTGTTTGTAGCTATAATCTGTAAAAGATGTGTGGTCTCGTACTGTAGAACTAAGGTAATTGTCACACTCGCATAAAACATGAATGTTGATCACTCGGTCCTCCTCCTGACCGCCCCAAGTAGCACAAAAACGTTTGTTAAACGTTTTAAAACCCGCTCGGCATGCCGTTGAAAAAGCGTCACAATATTACGTTTAAAAAACGCTAATACGTCTCGTTGATTCAATGTTTTTTCAACCGTTGTTATAACGTTGTAGCACTGACTTTAAGACGTTTAAATGACGTTATATAAACGGCATATTCCTTTCATTATGACGTTTAGAAACTGTTTTAACAACCGTTTAGCACGTTTGAATGACGTTATTTAACGTCATATTCCTTCCCTTATTATGTTGAGAAACGGTTTAACAACCGTTTAGCAACGTTTAAATGACGTTATTTAAACGTCATATTCCCTCTTTATTACGTTGAGAAACGGTTTTAAAAACCGTTTAGCGACGTTTTATTTTCGACTTTTGCAACGTACTTTTCCTTTCTGTATTACAGCAACGGTTAATCAACGTTTAAATTTCCTCTATTAAACGTTGCTGTACTTTGTGTATTACGTCAAACGTCGCAAAAAACGTTACCACAACGTTTTATCGAAGATTCTATTCCAGTTTCAAGACTTTTTTCTGGCATTACGTGTGCCGTTGCAAAACGTTAGAACAGCGTTTCTATTTCGTTCTTGGGTCATTCCGTAACAACTCAACCAGCGACTTGACTTGACCATCTCAGATTTTAATGAAATTTGGTACATAGTCTATATACATTAAGAAAAATATCAAATGTCATCGTCATATATCCACCGGTTTTGAAAATACAGCTATATAAAATATTAAAAACACCCCAAATACGGAAGATTGATAGGTTTTTTAAATTGTGATTGGAGCTCCCTAATTAAGATAGAGAGATGGGAAAGGTATATTTTTAGTAGTATTGCTTATGCTCTTTTATTTGATGTACAACACCATAGGGGTTAATATTAAAAAAAATTCAATTTTAAAATTTAAATTTAAATCTTGAATATTTCAAAATGCGACGCTCCAAAAAGAACATGTAAACTGAAAATAAATTTGGTTTAAATCTTTAAGAAGTTTCATTAATAACAATAGATATAGTAATTTCGTTATTTAAAACCATTTATTTAAACAATGTTTTATTTTTAATTGATTTGTTTAAAATCTGAGACTACATGGGTTTAAAAATTCTATTAATTTCATTATTCAGAATTTGTAATAATTCACAATACAATATACAGAAATAAGACTGTGAAGTTGTACTGTAGGCTACATTTTGTTTTGGACATAACTCATGTTCTGACTTGAAAAAATGATTCTGTTGTTTAGATCATTGGTAACAATCCCCAACAAGGAGCAACTTGCAGTCCTACCTTGCAGACCACAGTGTTCTTGAGGTTTTGATCGTGATCAGATGTGTTTCTTGCAGTGAAAGTGATATGTGTTTGAAAACTTTTGTGGTTGAAAACTTTAAATTGAATAAAGTATATCCTTTTCAGTTTTGAAACTAGAATTTTATAAATTGAAGCTGTGCAGGATTTTTTAGGAGAAATAAAAAGAACAGGTAATGGGATGCACTTATTTCACTATTTGAATTTTACATTTTATGAACAAATAATCAACAATGGAAAGTACAAGATAAGCAGTAATACAATGTTTTAATCCATTTCAAAAAAGTGACCATAGAGTAAGGTTTATAAAAAAAAGCTAAGAAATGTGACAGACTGGATGTTGGAAAATTTTGATGACTTATCAAAGGAGACTAAAATTTGTGATTCTTGCAGAAAGCAGCTGAAAACTTTAAAAATTAGTCAAGAAGCAAATGAAACCTGTGCTGATGAGAAAATGGACGAACATTTTACATCTACGTCAGAAGTAATTCAAACACTGAATACTTCGCTCCATGAATTGGGTGAATCAGCTGTCAATAAGAAAAAACTAAAATCTAAATGTTATGCTTCAACCAAAATTAAAAAAATCAGTCCTGCTATGAAACGGAAGCTTTTTTACAAATATTCAAGAATCATCTGATGACGAGGATGAAAAACTTCATGACTCTCTTATGGACAATCTTAAAAGTAATTTTTTTAACTGCACCAGAGATAAACAGTTGATGATTTTGACTTGCTTACCAGAGTCTTGGAGTGTTAGGAAAATCATGCAAGAATTCAATGCTGCTAATTATATGGTAAGACAATAAAAAACAATTCTAAAGGAGAAACGAATTTTTGGAAAGCCTTAATAGAAAACCAGGTAAGTCTCTCTCTTCTGAAGTAGTTGAAGTAGTACGATCGTTTTACCAAAAAGATGAAATTAGTCGGGTTTTACCTGGAATGAAAGATTGTGTTTCTGTTAGGACTGAAAACGGAGATAAAGTTAAATTGTCAAACAGGCTGATTTTATGTAATTTGACAGACGTTTATAAGTCATTCAAAGATAAATTTGCAGGCACGAAAGTCAGTTTTTCCAAATTCACAGAGCTCAGACCAAAAAACCTTGTCCTGGTAGGGTCTAGTGGTATTCATACGGTATGTGTTTGCACCACACACCAAAATGTAAAACTGATGAAGGAAAATACAAGAATTGGTTCACTAATGAATGGACAATTATCTTCCTACAAACATTGTCTTGCAAGAGTATTGTGCAACCCTGCTTCCATAGATTGTCATTTGGGAAGTGTCCCACCTGTTCTGGGAACACGGTTTTGAGAACTTGGTTGAAAAACTAACTTTTCGCCAAGGGATTACAGTTGATAGATGCAACTTGGAGACATTAAAAAAATCAACTTACTTCAGATTTTATTGATTTGTTTTGCGAAAAACTGTCTGCTTTGGTCAGACATGACTTCATTGCTAAGCAGCAAAGCTCTTTTATGAATAGTAGTACTAAGGAAAACCTCAAGGACTCAGAATTTCTGATCATTTGTGATTTTGCTAAAAATTATAGTTTTCTTCTTCAAGATGAAGCCCAGAGCTATCACTGGACCGGTGGGCAAGCCACATTCCACCCATTTGTCATCTATTACAAAACAGAAAAGACTGAACATGCAAGTTTTGTAGTAATTTCTGAATGTTTAGAGCACAACACAATTGCACTGTACTGCTTCCAAAAAAGACCTTATTAACTTCTTGAAAAGTAAGTTTAATGACAACAGCGTCAAAAATGTACTATTTCTCTGACGGGTCTGCATCCCAGTGCAAAAATTGAAAAATGTTTTACAAACTTTTATGTTTCCATCAAGATGACTTCAACATTGATGCTGAATGGCATTTTTCAGCAACAGCACACGGGAAGGTGCCGTGTGATGGCGTTGGTCGAACGGTGAAAAGGTAAGCTTCCCGAGCCAGCTTACAACGCCCTTACGAGAAACAAATTCAAACACCATTTCAGTTGTTACGAAATGGGCAATTCAAAACATTTTTGTGTTTTTTCAAGAAAATGGTTGCAATTTTCTTGAAAATTCAGTTGCTCATATTTAACTGAACATAAAGTAGACATTTTAATACCACTAACATCTAAGTTACTGCAACATAAAACTGAGTCAGTTGTGTTTGTTCATTTACGAGCTTTTCGGACACATCTGAAATTTAGCTGATAGATTACTAGAAATGTGAGGTGAAATAATGCTGGGAGATAAAACAAGTAGCACTTTCACAGCTCTGATTTAAATTTTTCTTTTAAGTGTAGCTAACGGCTATCTGTGTTTCTGCTGCAGATCTGTGTATTTATATCTCAGTTTACATTTCTTTATCCTTTTTTCTGTATTTTTACAGAGGAGCCTTTTATTTTGGTATGTTAGTTGCTTTGTATTTTTTCAACCCATGTGTATTTGGTTCTTAATCTTTTTTTCACTAGTTTGCGAATTTAGACTTAATTTTTGGTTATAATTGTCTTAGTATTTGAGGACGTTTGTTTAGTGTAATGTCCTTAGTTTATATCTTGTGCTCAGAAATTGCAATTTTTAGTTTCCGCTTGAGGGTCCTATTGTGTAACAAACAGTACTTAGCATATAAATAATTGTAAGAATACATTGATTACGCATGTTGAAACACCTTTTTCAAGAATGTGTATGCAAATAAGATATGAAAACAGCCTCCCAATCTAGTTTGTTCTGTCTTGGGTTAAATTCTGTTGCTACTCATACATATATACTCATTTCAAGAGTAACCCTTTGCATTGTTTGGCCAACCAGAAAATAATATTTTCTTCTATTGGTTGTTCATTAATGCCATTTGTTGTTGTACTCTGACAATGTGCTGTGCTCTTCTCTCTATTTCTGTACATAACATTAACTTCAAGTTCTTAAAATTTATAAGTTCTTTTCCTGTTTCAATTCATAGGTGGTCACAAAAAGTTATAATGAAACAAATGAACAATTCATGCATTCATTTCATTATTTTCATAGGCTTCAAACACAATTCATGTATTCTGAATCATAAGAAAAAATATATATATATATACAGTACTCACAAGAAGTTTGGGATATTATGGTTTCAAAGGGGAAACATGGTGATATGCATATTTAGTGGCTACAGGAGATAGGTTATCAGCATAAATTAGCATCATGATGACACATCATGTGGTGTGTGTGTGTGTGTGTGTGCAAGCTCCAATAAAAGTAGCTTCTGAGAAGTAGAAAACAGGTCGTTTCACTTCTTGGACTACAAGTTTGCTGAATGCATTTCTTTCAGAGTAGGATTAACTTGAAAAGATGTCCAGACGACGTTTAAGTATTGACATCAGGATTAGGGCTGCTGACGTGTTACATGCAGGTGTACGGCAGATTGATGTAGTTGCTGCTTTAGGAGTTTCGCAAGCCAGCTACACACAAAATTTCTACCAGATGGAAATGCAGATCAAGCAGGGTTTTCACCCCCTCAATAAACAGGTGTGTGTGTGAGGGGGATACTTTAAAAAAAACACCCACTGCAAACTGTTATTTTTTTTTCCAAAGAAACACACAATTTTTTTCTGGTTAATGCTCTTGTATGTTATGTTTTTGCTCCAAGTAATTCCCAAATGTATTTTATGACTACAATACTTGTGATGTTGAGATAGAATAAATAAGCAATGTTTATTCACAATTAAATATTTTATTTTAAGATTTTAAATCTACTGTAATTTCACTGAGCATATGGCTTGGCTTCATTAGGACAAATTATGGAGTGCAAACGTTCAAATCATCGTGACATCATCAGCATTCTGACAGACACTGCTTTTTGCAAGTTGTTTCCCGTGTTTGAAAGAAATCTAGTAGATGTCATGTCGTTGACAAGCCATGAGCAGTTGCACTATATGTGGAAAGCTTCTAATATATTAAGCTTGATAGTCAAATCAGGCTTATCAATAAGCGTAGCATTAAAAAAATCTGGTTATTTTCATGACAATGTTGGGCTATAGACGACTGATTCAGTTCCATACGTAAGTCATGTGTTCCTTCACATGAAAACTTAAAAGCCCTATGGATCTGTTCTATACATGAAAGTCCACATTCACAAACGATCTGATACATTCCCCAGTTATGTCTTCAACGTAGTCTTTTGATCCATAAAATTTGCCTTGTTTATAGATTTCAAAATAACTTTGAAATTTAAACATTTGAAAGTTCCTAAATTGCTGGACAGCTTTGTCTACAACAAAAGGTCAATCTATATCCTGTGTGTGCCACAATTTCTTTAAAAAAATCAAGCATTTTTTTTATTTTTTGTTTTTGTGTTTACTGACCATGGTGAGCAACTCAATGGGCTATAAGCAGTCACCTGTCCCTAATTTAGGGTCACTGTTTCCAGGTGAGGAAGAGACCCATTGCCGTAAGACAAACACAACATCCATGCCTCACCGGGATTCGAACCCAACCCACTTGGAAGAACCGAACAGTCATAACCCAGTGCTTAGACCACTACGCCGGCAAAAATCTAGCTTTTCCTGCAAGGAATCCTCTGTAACGCATAGATGTACTGCACGATATGCATGTGTAGAAAACACCAATTTGTTTCTATGACTTTTCTTTATGACTTGTCAACAACATGACACCTACTCTATTTCTTTCAATTGCATGGAGACAATTCACCAAAATCCATGATCATCAACTACCTGATGATATCACATATGAATGTTTATGCTCCTTTTGTCCTGATGAAGCCGAGCTAAAGGCTCAACAAAACTATAGATCTTAAAATAAATTATTCAATTGTGAATACATGTTGCTTATTTATTCTATAATTCCACACATGGTTTAATCCTTTAATTCCACTAATATTATATTTACCAACTTGTTGAAGTCACCAACTTGGTTTACTTTCACAGGGTGATCCAGTTGTACTCTACAGAGAGATCTACTGGTAGGAGGGGAAATACTGATCTGAGGGATATAAGCTCAAGTTTTAAAGCTACAGGAGGTTGTACTTAATTTACACTCACCTGTGTTTTGCATAACATCCTAACTTTCCTAACTGGAGCCATGAATAACCAAATCTGAGTAAAATTTAAAAGAAAAAAATAATTTATGCAATTTCTTTATACACTATCTACCAACAAGTAATTGGACACCAGTGATAGCAAAGGAAAGCAAAGTTTATGTACATACAATAGTTAGTGGAGCCTCCAAGAGCGGCGATTACAGCTGCGACCCTCCGGGGCATACTCTCAACCAGGCATTGTACGACGACTAGCGGTATTTTCTTCCACTCGGCTTGGAGAAGACAACTCAGTTTCTTCACCAATTCGGACAGTGGGGACACATCTTAAGTCGACGCTCTAACTCGTCCCAGAGGTGCTCGATAGGGTTAAGGTCCATGCGCAGCGCAGGCCAGTCCATTCGATTAACTCCATTGTCACCATACCAAGCTATGGTGGACCTGGCAACATGACAGGTGGCATTGTCATTCTGAAAGTAACATGGTCTACCCCGTAAAACTGCCACAACGTAGGAAGCGCATGGCGATCCAAAATGGTGCAGTAGGTCTCGGCGTTGAGTCTACCAGAAATTGCAACCAAGGGTCCCGTTCCATGCCAGGAGAAACACCCCCATAGCGTAATTCCACCGCCGCCGAAAACCACAGTTGGCACAATACATTCCGGCAGGAGGCGTTCTCCAGACAGACGCCAAGCTCTGACCCTGCCATCTGAATGGTAGAGGGTGATCCTTGGTTCGTCGCTCCAGAGAACCTGTTTCCACTGTTAAACGGTCCACTGTCAACGTTCTTTGCACCACGTTAGCCGAGCAGCGCTATTGGACTTGGTGATCAAAGGCTTGTGGGCGGGTCCACGTCCATGATAACCGAGCAGATGGGCTTCTTTACGGATGGTATTCATCGAAAGAACACTCCCGGATACCTGTTGAAACACCTTGCAGATGTGGCCCATCGATTTGGTGTGGTTCTTCCGAATTTCTCTGGCCAGCACCCGTCGGTCTCCAACTCCCAGTTTTGTGGGTCTGCCGGGTCGGGGCACATTCGGAGTCACCTCTCATCTTCCACTTGCTACTCACGTAGGCCACTGTCGATTTTGGGTACTTCAACTCACTGGATATGTCACGTATGAATCGGCCATTTCTGTGATACCCGACGATTACACCTTTCTCGAAATCAGAGAGCTCCGAACTGCGTGGTATCTTGCATGCGACTGGTTGCGGTGTTGTTTTCCACACGATATTTAACGTCGGCGGCCGTGACGTGTATCAGTACCGCAGATATCGTCGATTGTAGGAGTGTCCAATTACTTGTTGGTAGATAGTGTATAATTCAACTGTTTTGAATGCCCTATTATTTCGTAATGTAAATCACACTCAAAAGTTTGCCCTAATTAGTGCTCGAAAATTTTTAAATTATGCTCATAAATTATATTATGATATACCCCCAAATTTTATTTTATCTTTATATATATATTAAGAATCAAGCAACAAGAAGGAAAAAGGGAAGTAAACACTGAAAAACAAGTTACTAGTAAAGTGAAAAGCCAAAATTAGCACAAGCAAGCTGCAGTTACAATTAACTGGAATGAAAATTAAAAAAAAAGGAAGAGATAAAAAAGTCAAACCACTGATGAAACCTATTGAAAGTGCTGTCATCATGGCATTCAACTTTTCTGTTTTTTTCCCCGACAGCCAGAAAGACTCTTTTGATCCCCCTTTGATCCCCACCCTCCTCCTTTGATCTTTTTTTTTTTTTTGCAGTATGGACCCAAACACAGCAAATAGCTCTAATCTCAACTTCGCATGCTCAGTAGATATGTCACTAATTCACTATTATATGCTAAGCTACAAATAAATAGTCCAATATAATAATGATAATTGTACTCACAAAATGACTGAATCATACATAGTTCTTTGTGTTATTTACATGAAAGGTTCATGTCTGGCTGTACTTTTGCAAAAATCTCTTCTTTGCTTCAGAAATTTTTTTTGTGCAATATCGTTTTCAATAGAAATGATGGGTAAAGCTGATAGCTGTTCCTGCATCGTTGTAGATCTCAAATAAGTTTTTATCAGCTTTAATTTATTAAAACTTCTTTTCCCGCTTTCTTCAGACAGGAATTGCAATATTTGAAAGCAAATCCTACTTTTGGGATAACAATGAACCATATCATACTGGAATATGAAGTTTAGAGCTTCTATTGTAGTAGCTGAGCTGCATTTGCTCATAAGTGCTTGCAAATGCCTCAGCTCTTCAAACAGTTGCTCCCCATCGATATCTTTTTCTTCACTGTCAGCATCCTTAAGGAATTTTTCTAACTGAATACACTTTTCTTTTAAAGAATCCCCTGTCAGGCTTCAAATTATAAAAGAAACCCGAAGCGTTGGAAAGTTTTTGCAACTGAGTAAACCTTTCCTGAATGGCAAACAATGCGCTATCAACGAGTGGATAGAAATCCATTGATTTATATATGGTTCGCAATCTGTATGAGATTTGTTGCAGTTTTCATAGTAAAAAGTGTTTTTTCCGCTTTACCCTAGGCTGTGGGAATTTGGGATTTATTTCCAAGATGTTCATAACAATAAGGCTTGTCACTCACGCCTCATTGTTATACACTGAGCAGCCACTTTATTATGACCACCCTCTCAAAACTTCGTTGGGACACCTTTTGCTTTTAATACTGCGTCGATGTAGATTATTCGTGGCATGGACTCCACGAGATGTTGATAGGTGGTTAGTGGAATCTAAGGCCATGCTTGAAGAATATTACTTTCCAGGAGTGTGCAATTGCAGGGTTGTGGATCCAGCTGTTTGATGGCTCGTTCAACTTCATCCCACAAATTCTCAATGGGGTTGAGATCTGGAGATTGTGGGGGCCAGCTAAGCAAAGTAAAGTAAACTCACCGGCATGTTCCTGAAACCAATCCTGTACAATATGAGCACTATGGTAAGACGCATTATCTTGTTGAAAGTAGCCATCGCCATTGGGTTAAACCATCCACATGACAGGATGTACTTGGTCTGCAACGATGTTTAGATATGATGTGCCAGTCAGACGTTGATCAACACGAATTAAAGGGCCCGAATCATGCCAGAAAAACATTCCCCAAACCATAACATTGCCTCCACCAGCTTGAAGGGTTGTAGCAATGCATTTGGGGTCCATGCTTTTGTGCTGTTTCCGCCAAATTCTCACTCGGCCATCGGCATGGTGCAACTGAAAAGGTGATTCATCGGAAAACATAATTTTTTCCAATTATCGACTGTCCAATCCTTATGCTACTGTGTGAACTGGACACGTTTTCTCTTGTTAACTGCAGACAGCAAAAGTGTTCGAACAGGCCTCCTTCTGCCATATCCCATCCGTGCAGTGTACGGCGAACAGTGCGTGCCCAGATCATTTGAGAGATCCTTGATTAAGATGGTCTGCAATTCCTGCACTGTTGCCTATTACCAGTCTGGACACTCTCCGTTCCGCCCAAGCAGTCACTAGTCGATGACGACCACACGTTGCACGTAGAGACCCAGTTTTTTGGCTGACAGTCCAGTCTTTAAGCATTTTATCAACAGTGGCTCTGGAATATTTCACAAATGCGGCGGTTTCAGTGATACTCGCTCCATGGCTCCGAGCTCGTACAACCATCCCACGTTGAAAGTCCGTCAAATTGCATTTTTTACCCATCTCGTCACCCAAAAATCACTTCTACTATAGTCGTAAGCACTAAGCTTTCCCTTTTATACTAGCCTCACCCTCTGATGTCAACAGCGTGCAGCCATAGCTCATTTGCTTAAAACTGTCAGGTAGTGATAATAAAGTGGCCACTCAGTGTATATAAAAATGTCAACAAACATCAGGAACGAACAAAAAAAAATGTAATATTTTGTTTTCCTGAAAACCCAAATGCGTAAAAGCAGCAGAGAAGAATTCTCAGTAAAAAAACACACAAGAATTGAAAATGCTTCTTCTTGTTAATGGTGGTATATATATAGGAACTCTGCACGTGCCAGAGAAACAACAAAGGGGTATTCAGCTTTCATTTTTGTGGCAAATGCAGACTAGCTCATAAAAGAAAAAAAAGTTAGCGAATAATTTTACTATGTAAGAAAATTTATAAATCCATGGGTTAATTTGGCATCCCTTCCATTTGGTTGCTGCCTACCTGGCCGGTAAATATAAATATTAGCGTCCTAAATTATTTCTTCGGAAAAATGTCAGTACCTAGAAAAAGTGTGACGTAAAGGTTTTAGAGTATGGAAATTATTGACAAATGTTGCAGAAATTTCATATTTTAAATGCGTTTTAAAGATGTTCTATCGTAATATTGAACTGTTAGTGTGATGCTGTGAAGAGACGCTGTGGTAGGCCTAACGCATCGGCAGAGGTGCATAAAAATAAAATGTGACTGCGTACACAACCATTGAAACAGAAAACTTGCTGCAAACCCGCAAATCACGATAACAATGGAACGAGATAATTTAAAGAAAAATTAATATAACAGTAAATAATTATTAGAACATTACAGATTCCAGAGAGGGCAAAAGGTCATTACGACTGAATCCGCAAAAATGTGTGTAAAATGGACCTCAAGCCAAAACATAAAAATGTTTGGACTATGAACCTCATAAAAACAAGAGACTAATTTTTATATCAAGAAAAGCAGTTCCGTTAATGTACCTTCAAAGATTGTATATAGCATCTTTAAGAACTTAGTTCGAAAACAGTACTTATAAAATACATAAAGAAAATATTTTATTTTAAAAACTGGCAACTGCAAGAGTAACTTGGCAATAAATTTAAAAAAAATTCTGTGTAAACGAAACTTTTGTTACAGTTCCTACATATTGAGAACAGGCTTTGATAAAATCAAGAAGCCAGAAACTTCTGCAAAAACAAAATAACTCTCTATCGGAAGATGTGAAAAACAGTTGAACATTCTCATGTTAAGATATAATTAAATATATTAATCTTAAAAACCTTAAGTGTTTTAATTGCTGTAATAACATTTTCATTTTTTCAATCTACAAAAACTATCTGCAAAATTTGCTAATAATTTGCAAACTGTCCACGTATGGCGTACGCGTGTGCGTCTATATTGTGCGACTCTGCGCATCGCTACAGCGACGATGTGAAGCTTTTCTTCATTGAAAGTAAGTTTCGCTGCAGCGTTTAACTCACGCGCGGACGACTACAAGTCCAAGCGCGTATTTTGTTGCCACGAGGGCGAGCCGTGTTATACTCATACGCCACACAATATAGTTCGTTCATGTTTTGTCATTGTATTTAAAGAGATGTTGAGAAATTTTTCGTTCTTTCGCATACGATTCCTTGATTCAAAATAGAAAGTACTAACATGCTTTTCTATGTTGTACAGGAAACTGGGGAACTATAACTTTCGTTTCTGGTTTGAACAGCTTCCATTCATAGCTGATTTGCTGTGTCACTGCACTGTTGGTTCTCCTGTTTTAATAGCTTGTTCGCAGGTCAGTTTCTATCTTACTCATACATATCTTTTGCAAATCGAAGAGTTTTTTTCCTGTTTTTCCTGCCAACAACATACAGGATACAACAAAATAAAGGGTGGATGCTGTGGACCTATTTTCTGTAGCGTATCACTATATTTATTGCTCTAATGCCAACAACGTATCCTCTTTCTCTTGTACTCTTCCGCATATCATTTTGGCACAGCAACAAACCTTCCTTTTAAAAGACCAAAGCTTCACATTATTTGCCGGAGCAATACATTAGGTCTACTGCAGCTTCTCTTCACAGCATCAGACTCACAGAGCAATATTACGAAAAAAATATATTTTTAAAACACATTTAAAATATGCAATTTCCGCACCATTTGACATTAATTTCCGTACACTAAAATCTGTACATCGCACTTTTTCCAGGTACTAAAATTTTTTCAACGAAATAATTTAGGACGCTAATCTACACATTTACCACCTGGCCTACCCCTTGGACCGACCCTGGTTGGAAAACCACAAGATTGAATCTTTACAGTTACCTCAGGTCTGACCTTTACACTATTAAAAACATTTGGAAATCTAAACAGCAACGTTCAGATAATCGCATTCCATACCCAAGTATACTGGCAGACCTTTGTAATGTGTTGACTAATATGGGACTAACTGCACCAGACAGTCATCAATAAGGCCACTGCAAGTATGCTTCGTAGGTGTCAAGACGTTCTTCGACATATAAGTAGTGTTACTGGATACTGAAATCCAGAGGTTTGGACATTCTCTGAATATACACTTTTGTCTATATTGTGGTACTACTTGTTGTGTGCAGAAATTGCCTATTAAATTGTTTTCGTAAACACACTCTGACGTTTATGTTACGTGGCTTCACTTCATGCAATATCCCTAACTTTCTGTGACCAGTATATATATATATATAAATACATAGCTGGAAAAAAATATGTGTACAATCAAACTGTGACAGTTTGTACGGCTTTTCTACACAGCGTAGCTATGTGATCCAGACTTTAATCTGTTGCCCTTAATCTAATAATAGAAGAGATCAATAATTCAGAGAAAGACTTATTAGGAAGCACTGGCCTAATCGGAAAAGTATTAATCCGACACTGAATAGAAATATTGGTTTGCAGCTAATTTAACTGCTTAGAAAAGATTATTCATTCAGAGAAATCTGAAGATACAGACTCATCTAGCAAATATACAAATTGGTCTATTACTCTTGCCATTTGGGAACAAACAGCTACAAAATTCAAAGTGAACATCAAATTCAAAACCACTAGCACCAAAAGTAAACAGCTATCAAGATGGTTTTGAAGCATTACAGAAACAAAGGAGCAATGATATGTGTTCAAAAATAATATTGTTGAGAGAAAATTAATTCAAATTAGAAAAAAATCCTCATAAAACTATACTTCCAACCAAAGTAGTAGAATGTAAAAGTATGTGCGCACGGTGATACTTTTCAAATTATTAGCAGATTTTGCCAATACTTTTTGCTTGTAGATTAAAAAACATCAAAATGTTATTTACAGAAATTAAAACACTAACTCAAGGCTTTACTCAGATTAATATACTTAATTCTATTTTAACTTGAAGTAAATGTTCAAGTATTTTTCCCATCTCCTCAGTTCTTTTTTTTTACAGACGTTTGTGGCCTCTAGATTTTATCAAGGCCTGTTTCTCAATACATAGGAACTGTATCAAAAGTTTCCTTAACACAGAAGGAATTTAAATTTTATTGTCAGGTTACTGTTGCAGCAGCTAGTTATTAAATTAAAATCTTTTCCTTACGTATTTTGTAAGTCGACAGTAATTTTTGAACTAAGCTGTTGAAAATACTATTTATAATTTTTGAAGGTTCATTAATGGAACTGTTTTCTGGGTATAAAATGTTTCTTTTAATTCTCTTGTTTTTATGAGGTTCATAGTCCAATATTTTGCCATAAAGGTCAATTTCACATGCATATTCAATCATGTTTTGCCGTCATCGGAATTTGTAATGTCCTAATAATTATTTTTTTATTGTTTCTTTAAATTATCTTATTATATTGTGATCGTGAAATGCGGGTTTGCAGCAAGTTTTGTTTCAATGGTTGTGTACAGAGATACATTTTATTTTTATGCAACTCTGCTTCCAACTTCTCCCACCCCTCCATTCCTGAAATTTGAACAAAGATTTAGTAAACTGTAACTGGAAAAGCAAAGCAACTGGCCACCTTGTCTGTGACAGGTTCAATAGCATTCCTCTGCTTTATTATTTGATAGGCACAACTCTTATATGTGGAAGAGGAAGATGGGTACATTTGGATGTAAATGTCTACTCCCACAGTCTAACAAAATGTTGCATTGGATATTTGTATATATCCCATTTAGATACAGATGCATTATGATTTCAGTATGCCTAATTCACATCTGGCGTAAAATGTGCATTTAAAAAAAAGTTACATTTTTGCATGCCTTATGTAGACTTTGAATTGTGACTGACAATTTACGTATTGGCCACAGGACTCTGTACAGGGTGGGTTTTGAATTGTTTTCAACCTTGAAGCTTTCTGGATTTAATAAGTATCTCTCCAATAGCTTATTCAGTTTCTGTTACTCTTCACCCAATATATTTCTTGCAAAAAAACTGGCTGAATGAGCCCTAAGAAATGCTGATCTAATATATGATAACAACAATATAGAGTATCCTTTATAACTAACATACCAATAAGCTGCGTTTGTAACAATGTTTGCTACACAGAGGCACATGGAAGCACATTTGAGTAATTTAGTATAAATTCAATACCGCTCTCTAAACATTTGAAGAATTAGAATTTCTTTTACAACTAGCTGCATTTGTTATTTAAAAATCTAACCTAATATTCAATAGCTCGTAAAAATGAAAAGGTCTAAAATTTCGTTTTCACATGCAGCACCAAATTTAAAAACGAAGCAACTGTGTTTAGATCCGAAAATCTAACAAATTCGTTATTACTCCTAGTTTAAAATGCAGTCGATGATATATATACCTGTTAAGAAAATACATGAGTGTGTTCATGTGTTAAGCCTACCTCCACGTGTTACGAAACGAATACATGAATGTCTTCACGTGTTACGGGAATTTCCACGAGTTACGAAACGAATACATGAACTGTGTTCGAAATCGAAGCCTATAAATTGAAACAGGAAAAGAACTTACCCTTTTAAGAACGATAAAATCCATCGATTAGGTAGATACTCTAATCCATGCAGCGCTAGCCGTCATAACTCACCGTCTGTAGTACAAGTGACGTCACAGCAAGTCAGAGAACCACGCGAAGCGCTTATATTCTTTGAGAGAATGACGAAGCCGCAGACGAGAGGCTACTTTGAAACCAATGGAATAAAAGCTTCTAGTCGTATAAGCAAAAAAAAAGGTGGAATTCAACAATCTTTATCAATTATACACAAGCTTACTGTTTTATCAACAGTATAATTTTGTTATTTTTGCCTGAATAAAATGTCACGCCAAAGATTAGCTGTGACCTTGCTAACATGACGAAAATGCAACGTTTAGCAAACGTAATGAATGTGAAAATATTGCAACGGTAACGGATGTGACATTTAACAAAGGTTTATCAAAGGTAGTCATTGTACGGAAGACAAAATATCAACTTTTGCAACCGAAATGCGACGTCCTTTAAACGTCATGTGCTACTTGGAACTGGAATCGTACACGTCTTCCATGTCCAGGCATTGCAGCTTCTTCAGGGTCTTCGCACGTGTCCGTATGCCGACGACTGATTACATTCACTACGCCGTACTCCTTAAATACCACCGACGATAATTTGCATATTGTGCCGTGCTGTGGCATAACCGCTCACCGGTTGGTCCCGAAATTAACATCACACCTACGTGAACACGACCCCATTAACATATGTAAATTTCATGATCGTCCGCCAATTCCTTCTTGGTGTTCTTTTTTTACTTTCCGCCAGTGTAGTTAATTTTGGTGTATTCACAGTATCTTAAACTAAATACTGTTATTCCCATTTTGTTACTTCTATTTTTAAGTTGAGAAATGTTAAGAACTGAACCAATAATTAATGCTGAAATCTTAGTAACACCTATGAATTCTGAAATTCTCAAATTTTGCAGGCAAAATATTCTGCACTTGTACTTTTCTTACGGACTTTCACAGACACGATGAAGTTTTCTTGACTTCTGAGAACGCAGGGGCTTTTTTATGTAGTGTAAGGTCATGTGCTTTTTAGCTAAAATAAGAAGACAAACTTAAACACTCCAGATGTTGACGGTTTTCACGTTACTTTGTTCTTCAAAAATATAATGCAAATAGTTTCGTACGCATTTACCGCCAATATAACTTTGATTTTAGAATAACGCTTTTAACCGAGGAAATGAACATTATTGTAGACTAATAATTCTGAATTTTGAACAGTTATATTATATAACACTAGGCTGTAATGTGCCTTATTGTTATATATATGTTCAGAGCAAACGCAGATATGCCATAATATTCATCCTGTTTTATGGAAATGTTCCTCATCCCACTGTGCCCTTAAATAAGGAAACGTCGTAATGTATAACTTTCTTGCAGAACAACTACTCACATCGGAAGCAGGGGTGTCAACAATCCATTTCTTATATCCCCAAAATCATAAGCAAATATCTGTAGAAAATCACCAGATAACGGAAATAATTAACAGTTACATATTAAATATATAGAATTATTAATCATAGAAAATGGATGATTTGATAACTTAAATAGTCACAACAATAACCTGACATCTAAGAGAGTTAGAACGAATCGCGAAGTTATCAGAAGCCTCAAACTCTGTGGCTCTTAAAGTATTGTTAAAGTAGCCAACTTCACCTATTTCAATGTATAATTCTTTAGTATCTTAGGTTACTTTCTTTCAAATTGGACCTGCCTATGTGATTACCATCCAGCGATGACCAGTATGCAAACATAAAAGTAATGGAAAGGATAAAGTGGGCATACTGTTTACGTGTAATGTCTAAGCGCATTCAAAGTCAGGAAAATAACAGATAAAAGTGTGTATCTTTCTTTCGTGCAGTTTGGTCGTTCCTCCTATTCTCCAATCATTTCCTTGCTATGCTTTCCTTCACCGATAAACCGATGTTTCGCCACTTAAAATATATCTAAAGCCACATTATCAGTGTGATTTCGTAGTGTTTCAGTTGTGCTCGATTTCAGAATACATCAGTAGCGCTCAAGAAGTTTAGAGAAAATTTTGGGATTGTGGCATTATTTAGAATTTCTGACGGGAAGTACATTCGGGAACGAGCAGCTCAGAGTCATTATGTTTCCACCGGGTAAAGTTGGTGTTCGAAGATAAAGTGAAGCCGAGTATGGTGATGATTCTTTTGAAATTTGCGCAATTTTGGTATGCGGACACTAAGACCTATCAGCGTACTTTAGAAGTGGTCGAACAATTCGCTGACGCAAACGTTCGCATTTTCCCATTTTCCTACTTTTTCTTTATATATGGATATACTGTCATTTAACTTTCATATTTATTTGTATGTCTCTATGTAAATTTTGAGTTCGTTCACTTTCAGTTTTTCAACCTTTTCTTTATATTTTCTGACTCTGGGAATTTAGGTCAAGATATGTTCTAGATCTAAGAACAAGCATGTTCGACAATCTAAGAACGAGATATAATTCATGGAACTACCAGACAAAATGGTATGTGATATTCCTGGAAGCTATTTAAATCTGAAGCTGTCTTTTCTTGAAGAGCGCCTGTTCGAATGATGTTATAAATTCCGTGTTAGAATTCGTTTATCTACTATTGCCTGTACTGACACAAGTTAATAAATTTAAGCGACCATTGCTGTTGTTAAAGTAATTATCTGAAAGTTCTTAATTAGTGAAGTCCCTAGTGATTTTCAGCTGAATAAAAGACGGATTTGTAAGTAACTCTTTCGTGAACTTTATTTGAGTAGCACCTGTTTCACTTAAAAAGAGTGAATGAGAAGAACAAACTTTACGTAATATTCCCTAAGCCACATAAACATGTTTTAAACATTCAGGAACTTTACAACCTATCGTGTTGCTTTTACACTAAAAATAAAAACATACATGAAATAATTTACGGGAAAGAGATCTTGCTGTAACTGTATCTAAAAATATTCTAAAGTGTGAAATATATTTTTGAAAGCAAAACATTGTACCCAATAACTGTTTAAATACATGAGTATCGGTAGCCTAATTTTATAACAATTTGTTCGGTGAAGTATACATTGCTCAGTGCTTGAATGAAAAAGAAATGGCTTTTCTACAAAGTGACACCGATGAGTTTTGTAACTAAAACCTACTAAACATTAAAGACCAATGGGCAGTTTCTCAGTAATGAATTCAAAGAATAATATCTGAAATACATTAATATATAATTTACGTTTACGCCCCTAGCGTGGAAAGACTTGCATTATTTGAAAAAAATGTCATCGCAAAAGGTGTCGTCTAAAGTTGCATCAAAGAACCCAAAGATTTTTTTCTACACGATGTTTAGATACAATAATATGGAACAAAGTGCTTTCAAAATCATTATATCTGCGTTTAGGCCCTCCAGCGCCAAGTTTATTCGTTCAACAAAGATTGAAAACAAAAGATCTCCTTTCTCGCATTTCAGGATTGGCAATGCAAAAAGAATTTTTCAAATCGGACCAGCCGGTGCAGATTTATGCAGTTCAGACACAAGTGACTTATTGCAGCTTGATATGCTCTACAATGTGTTACATCATTGGAAGGAGTCGATCAAGTGGGAAAACAAACCCAGCCAATTGGCGTCGTTTATTGCATTAGGAATCGTCAATGCTTTGATCAGTGGAATGAAAGAGCAGGACGTTACGGTACATAACAATGACTATATTGATTGTAGACAACGTAAAAAGAAAACAAAAGAATGGTTTCTACTGACTGACACCAGAATTTAATCTTTTTCTTTCTCTACCAGAATGTTGTAGTCCACTTTATCTTACGCAAGGTATTGTTGATTTTTTTATATTCGCCTTTATTTCAACATACAATGATTTTAACACGTGTTAATACTGAGAATTGGTCGACAGAATTTACTGTGATCTATTATAATTCCCTTCTGAATACACGGTTAGTATAATTAACTTGGGTTTGTGTTACAATAATAAATTTAGTAAGTATTTTTTTTCATTTTATGTCTATAAAAGTATTACTGACTGATATTTCAAAGATTCGCAGCCGCTTATCCAATTGGAATTGAATTACCTCAAGCCAGAGACCCAGATTCAAATCACTGCTTTAGGCAATCAACTGTGCTTAATGCTTTTTATGGCATTGATACTTATTACAAATCGTTAAAACGCCTATTACTATAATGACTTCAGTAACATTAATATTTTTAATTTTGTCTAAATTAATTTAAATTTGCAGGTAAGCGCTCATAATGAAATTTCTAAAAATATAAGGTTGCAAGTAGTCATATATTAAATGTTATGTAGGACACCAATTAACAGTGTGCACATCCAGCTTTTCTTTACTGCAATTTAAGTTTATTATTTCACAATTCATACAATTCGTCGCGTTTCGTGTATACCTGGGATAAAACGTATACTTTGAAGTTCGAAAGATCGTTTGCCAAATTTTAGCTATCGAGAATCTCCCCTTTAAAAAGAGTTTACGGGTACCGCAACTGTGGTGCATGTAAATGATCCAACATGCGATAAATGAGAATATGTGGTGCGATTGAATAAAGAAACGAAGGATAATTTAAGAAATGTTGCTTAGTACCCTATGATATACCCCTCGAAAATACAAGGTGCATTTTAATTTGATTGAAAGTCCACAGTTTGATTTACATTAGTATGGTCAGAATCTTTAAAGGAAAATTTAAAGAAATTTGAAGGTAAATTGCGAAAACTACCGTGACCCATTGCTGCCAAGCTGAGTGTAACCGCCATAAAATTTGTCATTCTGAATAAATGGAAAAACAAAATTTGAAACAGCAACATACCGTTATCTACAGAGCAGGATGTTATACCTTCCTTTTTATAAATTCTATTAAACATCTATATGAGAAAAATAATTCTTTATTTACCAGCATCGGTTACTAAATGAAATGGATTGCAACTGCATCTTATCTATTGTTCTGATCCCGGTGAGGCATGGATGTTGTGTTTGTCTTACGGCACTGGCTCTCTCCCTTCCCTGGAACCAGTGACCCTAAATTAGGGACGGGCGACTGCTTATAGCCCATTGAGTTGCTCACGGTGGTCGTTAAACCTCCAATAAAAAAAATTGTTCTGATTAAATACGGAAAAGCATGTAGATTCAGTCAAACTGCTATAAACCAGACGAACATCCTGAAAACAGTTTAACGCTCCTACTAACTGTTCATACAATTCCGCATTTTTCTCGTAACCGTAAGCCTAACAAAAGGCTTTCTCATTAATAGAATCATCTCTCCACTTCACATAGATATCCCAAAAGAATAATTGTTATAGTATTTTATTCGAAAATTAAACTAAAAACTAATATCAATGACAACTAACGTTGTTCTATGGTGTATTGAACGTTTAAAAACACATTTCGTTTGCTTGGAAACCATGACTATTAGTATTTATTTATCGTGAGGGAGAATTTGGAACACTCAACGATAAAAGACAAGTCAGAAAAGCCTCACGTTACATCTCTAGATTGGCCCTCGAAAAATTACAGATTTAAGAAGGGGTGAGTTCGTACCTCATCCAACATTCAATCTATAACTTACTCCATCTTGCTGATAGGAAACAACGTCCTCTAATTGTTAGAATGAGGTGAGTGTTTATGGATTTATTTCATAATTAAAAGTTATTTCATAATTAACGAACGTCTAACTCACTCTAGTACATCAAATCTCATTGGCTCAACCCAAACGCCAGGTTTCTATGTAGGAAACACAAAGAGAAATTGCAGTTTGGCTTAACAGAACAGAAAAAAGAAAATGAAGAAAAAGGTAAGGATAAAAATAGTAATACTACGTGTAAAATAATCTTTTACTCTAATCCACAGTTCGGCAATAAAATAATGAAACCGAATTTGAATAAAAAGTAGTCAAACGGTAAAGGTGCTTAAGGAGCACGGTGATATTTTCATCCATATACTTGATTTCCTGTCATAAACTGAATTTTTATAATTCATTTTAGCGATATTATACTACACAATACCTTTATTTTAAGAATGCATGTTTTAGTTGCAGAAAGTTAAATTTACTAGCTGGCTAGGCTAATGACACTTACTTTTATTCACGTATATATTGCAATATTTCAGAGAAGAAATGAATCTGAAGTTTAGATTTCAATATAAATATTAAGCGACCCTATCTTGTGACAGAATTCTGAAATATGAAAAAGGAACAAATATGGACAAAGTACTCTTCACATCAGAGTTATGCTATAGAAAAATAACACTAGTCATCAAATCTGAACTTTTTTCCCCTGTCACACGGGATATTGTTTTTATCAAATCGGCCTACCTGATTACGAAGATGTCGGTGAAACATTCGTAAATCTTAACACTTTTGTGCAACAGGGTTCTTTCATGAACGAGCGACATCGCCTACTCTTCGAAATAAGTCACCGAAGGAAAAAGTAGGAAGGTATTGAATTGTGCAATTTGGGCAGAGAATGAAGTACTGTTGGAAAGAAAATCGCAACAGGTATCCAAAATTGCCATGTTGTTAAAGAAATTATCCTTAGTTTGCATTTCATTACAAAAAAAAAACTTTTTGCTATGAAATTTACATTCATGCATTTTTACAAGAAATGAAGCGTTTATGGATAGAATTTGAAAGCCATATAAATAAAAGGACCACTGAACTATATAACAGGAACAAATAAGCATATGGAATGATGATGTTATGGATTTTGTACAAACTGGATGAAATATTACTTTTACTTCTTTCTTCAGTCTTTCCAAAAATAGTCGCCCATCATTGTCGATCCCATCTTCATTGATATTGTTGTTCTATTCAGTTAATGGCTTGATGGAATCTTTTCCCTGGTTCGTCACTTACAGCTCCTACTTTCCCCCAAAAAATGTCTAAGTAGGTATCCAGTAATGGTATTCTGTGTGGCACCACTCATTTTATCCAATGGTAATTGTTTAGGAATCCTTCACTATTTCTTAAAATTTTTGTCGGATTTTTAATTGTCCAGAAAACATTTAACCACTAAAACCCAAAATCATGCTGTCTAAACACGTTTAATATAAAAATTATGAACCTCGCACTATAGGAGGACAAAAATACATAGAGTTTAAAACGTTAAAAATGCACTAGTACTTTCGTGACCGCCATCGGTCACTTCCTCAGGTGTGACTACCAGTTCTAAGCAGCAACGGTCAGCATATATGTACAACATGATGTGTCAGGTCAGACGGGTGCTCAAAAAGACATAAAAAGAACGGGTGGTCAGGAGTCAGTAATAATTATTACAATACTTAAATCACAGTAAGTCATGTATGAGGTATTTCCAAGCATCAGGAATATAGTTAGGAATATCATCGTTGCAGCAACTTCTCCGGTGAGCCAGAATCTGAAGGGCTTCTGTAAATAGTAACAAATTCTTATTCTTAGGTATAGTCAGAATAGTAACCTCAGACCATATTGGTCCGAAAGGTTTGCTTACAAGCAAACGTGACATAGCTGTGGAGCCATTACCGACTTTAATATTGTATTTGTGTTCCTGCAGTCTGACCTTTAGATTACGAGATGTGGAACCTATATAGGAAGAGGATCGGAGTCAGAGGACAGGAGAGGAATTCTGTAAATTCCATAAATATCTAATAAATCAGGTCTGTCACGATCACTACGAACCAACGAAAATAATTTACAAGAAAACAACCCAAAGTCAATAACAAAAGGTCTGCATATATTTTTAAGTGGATGTCAAAGTGGTGGCAAAAACGGGATAGAACCCACATATTTACTGGTTCTAACTTCTCTGGCTAGTGTTGTGGAGTCAAAACGTTGGGGTTTTTAAGGTGTTTGTCTACGTTAAAAAACCCATTTTTGGCAAAATTTTCGAATTGTTTTTTATTATATTACTTGAAAGAGTAGACTTTTAGGAATCCAAAACACTTTGATTTTTGTTTCTACGCTTATTAGAACAGAAGTTATAGCCAATCGAATAAACCGGAAGTGAGATCGACCGAACAGTAAAAAGTTAAACATTGTAATTCATAAGTGATTTTCTTCGCTTATATACTTTTAATGCTAACAGAATTTATTTGTAATGATTTTGGATTCATTTATTTGCATTTGGCAACACTTAATTAATTAAATAATATATTTTGTTCTGTGGAACGGCAACTAGTATTCTGAGATTTGGTTACGTTTGCTTCGCGCTTTGTTTAGTCATAATTTCTGGTGAAATTTTGTATGTTCCGTTGCTATTTTAGTAGTGAACTTGCTTTAGATTTATTGTTTATCATTTAAAGTGAATTAAGATGCCAAAAGTAAGGTCTAAGAGATCGAAAAAACGATCCTTTTACGGCAATCGCTACACTGCCCCTAAGCCATGTGATAGTGACGATGTAATGACTGCAAGTTCAAGTGAGCTAAAAATTCCGAATATTCAAGTAAATGTATCATACAATGAAACAGATGCGCCCAAAAGTCAATAGAATATTTGATATTGAGACTTTAATACCTGTGTTGTCCAAACTATCTCGCCCAGAATGCTTTCAAACTGATTTGAAATTGGTTGAAGATTCAAAATTTGGACTGTGCTCAAACTTGTGTTTAATTTGTAAGTGTGGTTTTAAAATGGGGTTTTCTTCAACTCGCAAGGAACACAACAAAAACTTGATAAATTCAGCATTAGTTCTTGGATTACGATGAATTGGAAAGAGTTATTCTGCAGGGAGAAAGCTGTTATTCACTTTGAACTTGCCTTTTCTATCTAAGGCAGCTTTCAGACGGCATGAAGGCCACCTATTTGAAGCTGTACAAGCTGCAATTTAAAAGGATTTAGTAAAGAATTTAAAAAGGAGTACATCTAAGAAAGCAACAAAAATTACAGCTTGTGGTGTGTCAGTCGATGGCACTTGGCAGCGGCGTGGGCATACATCCCTCAATGGTTGTGTGTCGGTAATTTCCATTGACACTGGGAAAGTTTAAGATTTGGAAGTTATGACACAATATTGTTACAAGTGTAAAAGAGACTATGATTCGAGTAAGGAGCACCTATGCTCAAATCACACAGGATCTGCATCAAGCATGGAATCAGAGGGAGTGTATAGAACATTTGAACGGTCTAAAAAAATCGACAACGGGTACACTGAATACTATGGAGATGGTGACTCCAAAGGTTATATGGAAGTAAAAGACATTTATGGGAAAGACACAGTTCAAAAACTGGAGTGTATAGGCCATGTTCAGAAAAGAGTTGGTTCTCGCTTGAGGAATTTGAAAAAAAGCAAAAAAGGAATCGGAGGGAAAGGGGAATTAACCGATAAGTTTATAGACAAACTGCAGAATTACTATGACATTGCTATCCGGAGCAATGTAGGAAATTTGCAGAGTATGCAAACTGCGGTTATAGCTGCATTTTTTCACTGCTGTTTCAGCGACAAGAACATAATGCATGGACAATGCCCGACAGGATCAGACAGCTGGTGTAAATACCAGTGCGCATTATCTGCTGGTAATCAGATTTGTGATAAATCTCCTGGTCTTCCAGATTCTGTCATAAAGGTTATACAACCAGTGTACATGAGTCTGTGTAATTAAGCTCTACTTTCAAACTGTCTGCATGGGAAGACCCAAAACTGTAATGAAAGTTTTAAAAATTTGCTATGGACTGTTTTACCAAAAGAAACATTTGTTGGACTACAGACCATGTTATTAGGAGCAAATATTGCAGTTTTGCTGTTTAATTCTGGTTATTTTGGACTGTTACCTGTGTTCGAAATATTAGGAATACCCTTTGACCAAAAGATGGTTAATGATTACTTGAGACTGGACAATGAGCGAATAACGAATTCGAGACGTCAAACCTTACCCACTGCAAAACTTGCTCGAAAAAAAAGAAGAGCTGCAAAAAAATCAAAATTGGCACGAAATGAAATCAAGGAAGGTTGTACATATAAGAGTGGTGAATTTTAAATGTGATGAACAAGTAGTATATAGAATTTTCTTCAAATCAAATTTTTTAACACGTTTTCTGAAAAACTAAATTTTCAGCTATATTTCCGTACGAGAAATGTGATTACTCAAAAAGTTTTCAAGATATGGTATCAAAATTTTGTTCTATTGTTTAAAATATTATCTTCTTTGCTTTGAACTAAAAGATAAAGTGTACATGCATATTTGGTGATATTATAAGTGTTTAAACATGATGCGATAAGATTTTTTCAATAAATTTTCAAAAAATTTTGCAGTTTTTGTTCAATTTGCTCTAATAATGTGTATTTAAGGAATATCACAAAGTCTTTAGTTCATTGCACAGGAAAGGGTTACAGTAATATACAGTATCAAGGAAATTTAAATATATAGAGTTTAATTGACTGTACAGTGTCTGGCGTCCGTATGAAATTTTACTTAATTTTTACTCACAATGACACGTTTCATAACATTTTAAAGAACTTTTGTCAAAGTTATATGTTTTTTTTCATGTTTTGCATTGCATATTAACTCGAATTGTGTGTATTTAATTAATTTTGTGTTAATTTAAAAAAATGTTTCTAACGTAGACAAATACCTTAATACGTTTATTAACAACGTAATTAGAGTACCCAAAGGAATCACGATTTTCTGTTCATAAGTTTGCTAAGTAGAACAATGAGAACGGGCTCTGTGTACCATAAAACGCAAGGAAGCAAGTTTTTGGCATTGCGGATGACTAGAAGTGGCAGGGATCATTAAATCCTGAGAGGTAGATTTCCGAAAGACTGAAGTCGTAACCAAATTTGTGGTAGGGTCACGGGTGAGCAGGATGTCTAAAAACGGCAAAGTAAAATACAGTTCAGTTTCAACTGAAAATTTAATAGAGACATATTTTGACGAAAAACTATTAACCAAATCCTGCAAGTCCGAAGTTTACCCCTGCCAAAAAATTTAAATATCATCAACGTATCGAATGTAAAGGGGTGGTTTAATAGGGAAGGTGTTTAGCATCTCGTTTTCCAATTGCTGAAGGAGAATTTGAGCAAGGAGGGGCGATAGTGGAGAACTCATTGGGGCCCCTTCCAACTGTTTATAAATAACATCATTAAAACGAAAATACGTCCTATTATAGACAAGTTGTAGAGTATGAATTATAGCTTTCGTGTTAGGGGCAGAAAAAGTATTGGAAGCCAACAGTTTGGAAAGAATCAAATTATGAACACTAGGAACAGGAATAATGGGAAAAAATGATATGACGTCAAATGAGACCATCATAAATGGAACCAGAATAGGTTGAATAAAGTGAATAGAAGATAAAGCCTAGGTGGAACTGGATATAGAGTAACGTGCATTGGCAGTGAGATGATTCAATAATTTGGCAAGAGTACACACAAGAGGGCGGGTAGGGAAAGCTGAAGCTGAGACCAGAGGACGAATTGGGTGGTCAGGTTTGTGTACCCTTCCTCTTGAGTGTATTCTTTCCAAATTATTGAATCATCTCACTGCCAATTCACGTTACTCTATCTCCAGTTCCACCCAGGCTTTATCTTCTATTCACTTTATTCAACCTATTCTGGTTCCATTTATGATGGTCTCATTTGATGTCATATCATTGTTTCCCAATATTCCTGTTCCCACTGTTCATAATTTGATTCTTTCCAAACTGTTGGCTTCCAATACTTTTTCTGCCCCTAACGCTAAAGCTATAATTCATGCTCTACAACTTGTTTATAATAGGACATATTTTCGTTTTAATGATGTTATTTATAAGCAGTTGGAAGGGGCCCCAATGGGTTCTCGACTATCGCCCCTCCTTGATCAAATTTTCCTACAGCACTTGGAAAACGAAGTGCTAAACTCCTTCCCTATTAAACCACCCCTTTATATTCGATACGTTGATGATATTTACATTTTTTGGCAGGGGTCAACGTCGGACTTACAGGATTTGGTTAATAGGTTTTCGTTAAAATATGTCTCTATTAAATTTTCAGTTGAAACTGAATTGGATTTTACTTTGCCTTTTTTAGATATTCTGCTCACTCGTGATCCTATCATAAATTTACTTACGACTTCCGTCTTTCGGAAATTTACCTCTCATGTTTTAATGATCTCTGCCACTTCTGATCATCCGCATTGCGAAAAACTTGCTTCCTTGCGGTTTATGGAACACAGACACCGTTCTCACTGTTCTACTAAGCAAACTTATGAACAGGAAATCCTGAAAACCTACGAGTTGGCTAATTCCTTTGGGTACTCTAGTTACGTTCTGAATAAACTTATTAAAAAATCCCAACGTTTTGACTCTACAACACTAACCAGAGGAGTTAGAACCACTAAATGTGTAGGTTCTATCCCGTTTTTGCCACCACTTTCACATCTACTTGAAAATATCTGGAGACTTTTTGGTATTGACTTTGGGTTGTCTTCTTGTAAATTATTTTCGTTGGTTCGTAGCGATCGTGACAGACCTGATTTATTAGATAATTATGGAATTAACCGAATCCCTCTCCTGTCCTCTGACCCCGATCCTCTTCCAATATAGGTTCCACATCTCGTAATCTAAAAGTCAGACTGCAGGAACACAAATACAATATTAAAGTCGCAAATGGCTGCACAGGTATGTCACGTTTGCTTCTAATCAAACCTTTCGGACCAATATGGTCTGAGGTTACAATTCTGACTATACCTAAGAATAGGAATTTGTTACTATTTACAGAAGCCCTTCAGATTCTGGCTCACCGGAGAAGTTGCTGCAACGATGATATTCCTAACTATATTCCTGATGCTTGGAAATACCTTATACATGACTTACTGTGATTTAAGTATTGTAATAATTATTACTGACTCCTGACCACCTGTTCTTTTTATTTATTTCTGCGCACCCGTCTGACCTGACACATCATGTTGTACATATATGCTGACCTTTGCTGCTTAGAACTGGTAGTGACACCTGAGGAAATACTGAAAGCGGTCACGAAAGTACTAGTGTGTTTTTATCGTTTTTAACTGTATGTATTTATGTCCTCCTTTAGTGCGAGGTTCATAATTTTTATATTAAACGTGTTTAGACAGCATGATTTTGGGTTTTAACTTGTAACACGTATATTAATCAATTTCGTTTAACCACTAACGCAAATTCCTTCCAAGCAGCGAGTTCCTGAGTATTTACCATTTTCTCGAAATTCTGATCTTTCACAAGTTTCTTGAACGGTGGTTAAATGAACATTACCTCTTTCAATTTTGCATCACATACACATGGGAATTGTCTCCTGATATGTGAAACCCTCTTCACTGTTGCCCAAGGCCTTTACGAAGTTTTTTATCAAACCCAAAGTTACATGTAAAGCGGGAAGAAACATTTTCTTTCGGTCCAACAAATAGGTGTACTGAAGATTATGTTGCCGAGCGACGTAATTCTGTCTGTGAGGCCAACGGTTTCCAGTACAGTGTTAAAAGGTTGCTCTACCCTCCTACAGACAAAGATAATAAGTGTAATTCGTACATCCGCCCTTCTCCGAGTAGTAAGGCGATGATTTTCAAATTTCCACATATTTTCCAGCAGTACTTCTTCTATTGGATTTCACTTAAAAATAGCAACATGCTCTCGTAAGGGTCTTTCATTTCGACTGAATTTATCACTGGTTTCGACGATTTAATGTTGCCACTGTGTAGCAACACAAAAGACTTGGGTTTGACGAATGTATTAAAAGCCTCAATTCTTGAGGTATAGGCTGAAAACGAAGTTAAGCCATTTATCCGTCAATATCTGAACACAATCAAATGGAATTTTGCATTATGAAGTAACCTGAAAATTGTTCATGCCTCTTCTGCACATTGAAATTCTGATGCGTGAGGCAAGTACGTTCTTCTACTGCAGACTAGACCTTAAAAGTTAGTCTTAATGTTTGCTAGGAATATGTTCTCTGAATAAGTTGCTTAGTTTTCCTTTAATTAATCAGATTCAGTGTCGTGTTATTTACGGTATTGTAAGATGGATCCGTGGACGTTGATCGTTCAACCTCTACTGATGTTTCTTCTTCTAGAAGAGTGAATTCATCCTATTGCGACAGTTGCTCAGGAAGGGGAAGTTCAGGTTTGTGTGGTATAGGACGTATTGCAGACGATTGACGTAATTCATATGATTGTTTTCTTGGGAAATTATTCTATTTTAGTGATGCAAATGTAACAGGCACTGCATGTTAGTGGGCTAGCGCCAGTCCATCGTTACTAAAGAAGGTATACACAGTGGTTTGTATCCATTCATTAATTTATTCATATTTGATGTTACGCGGGATATTTGGGGAACCGATATTTTTTCTTGGTCACCAACGTGACGCTCGAAATAATAATATAAATTGTTTAATCTTGGTTGTTTAAGACACACACTATTTTTTCACTGTGTACTGTCCACAGATGTCACAAAACTGTCGGAGTTATATATTTCGGCGTGGTCTGTCCATGTAAGAAAACAAAATGCGCATAAACACGGCACAACAATCACTGCAATATCTCGCGAGCACAATATTGTTTCAACTGAACGCGATAGAACACATTTATTCATGGAACCAAACCTTCTCAGCCACTTGTTGGCCAGGCGTCTGCAAACGAAGGAAAATCCTCAACGTTAATAATGGAACGTTGAGGATTTTCCTTCGTTTGCAGACTTTTCATCATTGTCACTTTAAATTTTACCATAAAAAAGCATCACAAGTTGGAAATTTGTCTAGAAAAATGTTGTCGTACACAGAGAAGCATTTCCATCGGAGCCTTTTGTGTGGATAACCGAGTTATATAAATCTTCGGATTTTCGGCTTTTATAATGTTATTTTTCAATTTGTTTTTATAAAATGGTGCGTGATGGCCCATTTTAATCCTCCGACAGGCTAATGAAATCTGACTCTGCTGCATTGAAAATGCTACTGGGATACGTAAAAGCCGATTCAGAAACGGCTGTCACTTCTCGAGTGAAAGCAAAAAAGTCCGCCAACGCGAAAACCGGTCTTTCATGGTGAAACTGTCATACGTTTCTATGGTCGCTCTGCACGATATTTAATTGGTAATTCGGTAAGTTGCTTGAAACCGAAATATATGCGGTGACAAAGAGAATGCTAGATTGCTTAAGCATGAGCCCTCATTAGAATTTGTGGAATAAGATGTTTCTTTCAGTTAATATCAATAAGAGATTAAAAAACAAAATTATTACTCTCAACATACTTTTGAAATTGTATATGTTGAATATTTTATTTTAATATAAATAATTCTGAAATATGTTACATAATTTCATTTCAATTCATCAAACGAACAGTTTTCAAATCTATTGAGATTGAGAAATGAAACAGTTGTTGAATTCTCATTTTCCGATTGGTAAGAGGCATTGGCTACAAATCAATCTTCCGAGATGGGGCACGGTTTTCGAATGCTGGGGAAGCGTAAGCGATATATCATGAGCTTGCCTTTCTCTGGAATCAGCAGTTCCAAATTATGGACGGGTGACAGAGTTGCTCACTGTGGTCTTTCAATCACGCAAACAAAAATAAAAAATCGTTTCTTTTTTCTGGCTCGCAATATGTTCAAATTTACTCACACAAGCATGAGGATAATGAAAAACGAGCAGCTTTAAACTTTTAAACTTGATCAAAACTTTACGACTGGATGACAGTTAATAATAGCACATATTTATTTAATTATGTATTGTAAAAAACATTGGTGAATCAGAGTCACTGCGCATTTTTTTCGAGCATGCTCAGAGATTTAAAAAAGTTGATCCCTATGAGCCGGATCACATATTTCTGCAAGAGAAACATGTCCAAGATAAATTCCATCATTCATTTTGTAAAGTTTCAGTATATTAAAATTTAACGCATCGCCAAACCTGCATAACGAGAATGCAGTTTCAGCTCAAATCATACACTTAAAATCCTGTTTCCTGAAATAAGTGCAACACTTAATAACGTAATTATGATAGAAATATTTTAGCATTTTGTTTCCCCAATTCTAAAAGAATTTTAAGTAACAATACATTTAATTAAAGTTTATAAGCTATAATAAAATATTGGTAATTATGTTAAGATTTTGTTAATCGAGGGAACACTTACATTAAACCAAAATGGCATAACGCAACTGAGAAAAATAAAACGAATATGGATATATAATGATATGTTCAAAGACTAATTTCGTAATGCATTTAAGGATTGTAATGATATCAGATGTATGAGTAACCCACTTTCGTAATGGAATGTATTCATCCCATGCAGAACCTGTGTTAAATTTCGCAAATAACGGAAATAAAAATGCTGAAAGTGAAACTAATTTCTCCCTCAAAGCTGATATTCAGCATCAAAAATGTTATTTTGCCATGGGAAACCAAAATGGTGAGTTTCCTATACGAAAGCAATGTTGGGATTACCTGTAAAACTGTGCTCTCTAAACACAAAAAGTGTACAATACAATACACACCTGTACAAAAGTGATTTTTATTTGAAAGAATGTAAATTAAGGCGACTGGGGAAACAGCATTTGAGCACAAAATATGGATTACATATTTAGGAGTACCCTGCACTATAAATCGCTGCCCCTTCGTTAGAAACGCACCCAGTGCGACCAAGAAATTCATCCCCAAGAAATTAGTTAACGCATTTCACGCCTGCAAACCGATTTAAAAAGTGGTCAGGGGAGTTGCCCCTGGTGCCCTCAAACCGCTTTCGGAGCAGTAGAGGGATAACGAGTTGCACGCGGTCAAGCCGTTTTACAAAGGGGTGACCTTGATCGCGCACAGCACGTTCAAACTGCTCGGAGGTTTAAAGGTCATATTCGTCATCGTAGCATACAAAATGATTATGGACGCATAGTTCCATCCATGCCGCAAAAAACTTCATAACTAGTGTAACTAGAAAAATGTTTAATAGGTCGAAATATTTATAATAGTTTCTGATAGTATTGCAAAATCCTTATTTCTGTCTTTATACTTTTAAGAATTACCACACATAATTTAACAAATGAGTGCATAAATAAATCCAACGCTCTTTCCACGTTAAGCAACGAACAGCAACCGAAAAATTGTTATTCGGCCGCCGTCGGGGAAGCATGAGTGCATGTAGCCCTTTTCAAGAAGTTTTGAAATTTGTATTGTAAGTAATAGAGAACAAACTAAATAACTTTAATTATTTTAATTTATTTTGAGATAAAACTGAAAACATCTAGAAAATAATTCTAGTTCTAAAAAACATAAATAGTCTCAGCAGTTTTTCTTGTAATGATTATTAATGCTATAGAAATTTCAGAAAAAAATGAAACGGTGTGACAACACAAAAAGTTTTACAGTTAAAAAAATATATGTATGTATATATTATTTCTTTAATCATGGCTTTCAGTCTCCAATCTGAGCCGAATCACATGAGAGAAATTAGGATATACATATGTTCACTGTCTCCACTTTTCTTTTATGGATATACATGAATTTCCCTTTAGTAGCTGTGGAAAAAACAGCGGATATGAGGCGCAAGTCTCGGCATCGAATAAGGTATTCTTTGTTCTGATGTAAAAGCAAAATTGCATATCGCATAGCATACTACATGAGCATTAATTGATTTGTCTTAAACGGCCAACAGACTGAATCACAACCAACAAACACCGCTCCATACCATCACGCCCCTTCAAACACATCTCTATGTTCGGACGATCCATCTCGGTTTGTTCCGTTCTTCCGGCACAGCTACACCCGCAGACGACAATGGTAATTAGACTCATTACCGTGAACGTTTAGTCCAAAGCCTACTTTCGGTTTTACTTACAGTCTAAGACCGTTGCTATAAGGCCCTAAATATCATGTGGAATTTTTCAAAGTTATTAGTGATTTGTAGTAGGCGGCTTCATCGTAGTTACCGATGCCTTACAACGTCCTGAGTAATAAACGTGTGACTGTACTTTAAGGAGGTATAAAGTTAAGCTAGGTTATTTTGGCAGGCTCATCGGTTTAGTTCTCTGCAAATCCAGAGTGGTTGATCTGATATGCACATCGCATTCAAATCCGTATTCCTAGGGATTTTTAATGCCGCATGACATACCACTTTTGTAGTGAATGCTTATATGGCACTTTATTATGAAGCTTCGCTGGAAAATTTCTTAAAACTGGCGCCTCACATGTGCGACATGTAGGATTTCCCCTAAGTTTATATATGCAGTGAAGAGACAAAGCGTTATTAACACCTGCCTAAAATGAAGTCGGCGTCCCACGGGATACCAAAACAGCTCTTACCCGGCAAGGAAACGGCGCTCCAAGGTTTTGAAAGGTGTTCTGTGGTTTCAACAGGTGTCGTGCACATCCTTTGACTCTTGAAAAGTAATAATCGTTGTTTGTTTGAGCCTACTAAGGTAGGATCTGCTATTACAACACAAAGCCTAGATTTCCGATTGGACTGTTGTCTGGGAATTCAGCAGCCAGGGCAATATATGGAAGACTTCCTCAAGTTGCGCGAATCATTCTAGAACAAGACAAGCCGTATGGCATGACGCATTACGTTCCTGAAAGAAGATGCTCCGTTAGAAATGTAATATTTTCTCAATGGAGGTATGCAATTCACTTATTATGTAAACCAGTAATTTATACTGCAGTTCCTATTACAATGCGACAATGGAACGCAAATCACGGTTTTCTGCTCAGAGGCAAAGTACTTTTTGGCATAATCACGAAATTCTAATTTAAATATTTACCAAAATAAGCTGCATTGATAACTGGTACACGGGACAGTTACCAAACATGTGTTGTATGAAAAAGCAAATTGGAAAATTTTTAGAAGTCTAAGATAATCGGTGTGTAATATTTTAATACAAAAATGTTTCATAAATTCGGAAGGCATCGTAGTGCCATAAAGCCATAATTATTTAAAGGAGTTGGACGAAAACATAAGTTTTAATTCACAGTGAACTCTTAAAAATATATGCAGATGGCATAGAAATAATGCACGTATATCATAAATAGCGATCATAAACACATCGTAATATATTAAATTTCACATAAAAGTCACAAAAATGACACACATTCCAATACAGAAAATATAGATTAAACTAATATAGAAATTACTTTCACTTGTCTATCATACGTTGCGCTTAGACAAGAATTGTTTAGCCGCACCGGTGGCTCAGAGGTCTAAGCGATGGCTTCTGATCATTCATCCGAAAGCGGTCCGGGTTCGAATCCCGATGTGGAATGGATATCGTGTTTGTTTTACGGCACTAGCTCCCTCCCTTCCCTGGAACCAGTGGCCCTAAATTAGGGACGGACGACTGCTTATAACCCATTGAGTTGCTCGCGGTGGTCGTTAAACCTCCAATCAATAAAAAAAATCAAGAATGGTTTGATCTGTCTACTACCGATTAAGCATTGTTAGAATTATGTACACTTGCCCAGGGATCTGTAAAACCGGAATGAAATTTCGAGGCTGATCGTAGAATTGCAGATCTTGTGGAGGTCTGTGATCAAACAAAATATTTAAAATATGTTCGTTAGATATTCTAATACAAGTCCCCCACTTTAGAAAAGCAAATTCCAAACTTTCGAACTCGTTTGCCTTCTCTGGAGCACGATACAAAGGTGAAGGTGACTTGTTATTATGAATAAATTAGCCTTTGTTCAAATGTGGTATTGACATTAATTTCCGTAAACGAACGCTTTTTAAACTGCGTTTCCGGAGGGAGTCTGGTTCAGATTCTGAATAAATTTTCCAGTATATACCCTGCTGTGTTTCGGAGGGCAACTGACTAAATTTCATCATTGTCACTAACAAAATTTGCCCATTCCGCACAGACTAATTCTTAATATTTCTGGACGGCTTCACAATTCAGTCAATGCACGGAAATGTATCCAAAGCCTATTTGAAGGCATAAACTGCAAGTTGTTGCGAAACAGTGGTACGATTCGTTGTAGTACTAAACCTTGTAATAAAATTTTATTTACTAATATCGAAATGCAAATCTTTCGGAATTCCTAACAAAAAAATTAACGTATCAGATATAAAATGGCAAAGAAGAAATATGTGTTAAACAGTATCCGACGTAAATTTTTATTTACGATATGTAAGAGTGACTGAAAAGATTTAAAGATCAATGGATGAAAAGCTGTTAAATGTATGTATCATGCAGATCGATGATTTAAAAACCGGATAATATGTACGTATTGTGTACCACATAGTTCCAAACGTGTTGCGTACACAGAAACTTTTGGAATGTCAAACTGCACCACCCGTGCCCAGGAATGTGGGTTTTTTTCTGCATAGAGTTTCTTTCGACATTTCGTAAACGACCGCGGAGAAAGTGATCTAGAATATGCCGATCTGAATACCGAAGTAAAAACACCAGATATGGGATTTTTGTGATAAAAACAGATGAATGTGACGATTTGGGAAATTCTACATAAAGGTGCTTTGTCACATAAAACTAAAAATTGAATTGTGAGATTTGGAAGTTTTATGTAAAAGTCCACATATGATCAAAACGTATAGCAATTATTTTTCGTAAAGCTAATTTTAGTAAGTAATTAAAAAACTATTGAAAATTTGTAAATATATGACGGATACCGTAAGACAAATATCTGCAAGTTATTGGTAAAAAGCCATTGAGGTTTTTCCATTTACTGAAGAAAATTTTTAAATCCTGAATTGGCGTTCGGAATGTCTTTTTCTCCCAGGACCTACTTGAAGAAAGACGTTCACAAGTCTCACCATTTCTACTGGGAATACCAACGCTTCGTAAAATTAAAATAAATAAATTCAATTTAAACATTCCTTTAAGTTAAAAGTTTTCGTACATGAACTTCACTAAGAAATTATGAAAAAAACAAAACAAAAAAGTTTCAAGCGACTTTCGTCAATCGGGTATTGCACTGGTGTAATAAATACGCTTGTTTAAAACTAAAGGGAATGGCAGACAGTGTTACTTACTATGAATAATAACGACAGCAGAACGATTACTTGTCCGGGTAATTCTCTATATTGAAATTGCAGGTGTCCCCCACGTGTGACGCGAAGAAACGAAGCGAAATACCTAAAAGTTTCCGTTTGTGGTTTCCGGACATTCATATTGTAAGAAAAATTCAAAAGCAATTAACCGACATTTCGTAAAGGACCTTTACTGCGCGGCCACCTTTATCTGAGCTCCGGCTTCTGAGCATGCGTCTGAGTTTGGGCTAGCTTCGACTCCCTGTGAACCATGAATGTTGTGTATGACTTACGGCAATGGTTATCTCCCTTCTCTAGAACTAGCTTCCCTAAATTAGGGATTAGATAGTGTTTATTGCCCATGGAATTTCTCACGATGGGCTTTTATATCCCCGCCACAAGAAATATCCTTGATTGATTGATTACTTGAAGGTTTAACGACCACCGTGAGCAACTCAATGGGCTATAAGCAGTCTCGAGTCCCTAATTTAGGGTCTATATTTCCAAGGAAGGGAAAGAGCCATTTCCGTAGAACAAACACTACATCCATGCCTCACCGGGATTCGAACCCTCACCCTTCACGGGCAAATGGCTACAAGCCAGCTCTTAGACCACTACGCCACCGGGGAGGCAAAAATGAAATATCCTTACCAATAGATTTGCATTATGACTTCTTTTCCTGCGAGCAATAGCTCCGATAGGATGTTTAAATCAACTTACCACAAACTGTGAACGGAGACATGTCCTTTTTATTTCCACTTGTGCAAATACGTGGCAAATATTTTGTGCAAACCATGAAGCTAACACATTTAATATTCTTTAAGTGACTAAATTTGATTTTAGGCTGTGCTGTGAGAATCATTCCAGGAGGAAACAACTAAGCCCTCGTAATTGATTCCTCTTATGCACGGCATACACGATTTTGATTTTGTTTTTCATTAAAATTCATTTCAAGCCCAACAAACTTTAAAGATAAAAATTAAGATTGAGGAAAGTTTCGCAAAATGGGCAAGCTAAATCTTACATTAGATTAACAGGTATAGTAACTACAGTTGGCATTTTTAGAAGAAAAGTGGAGAATCCATCAACGCAAGATTGGAAAGCCATATAGAACATAATTAATTATGTGAAAACATTTATCTGCATACGCCTCCAGCTCTGCGAAACACCAACCCGTTCTCCAGGGATGCGCTCACGCAGATTGTGCAGGTGGTATCAATGACTGAAAATCCACCAGCGTATACGTATTCTAACTAGGGTATAGCACCATATCGTGGAACTCTGAGAAACAGGGTTGTATCGCTCTTTCGTCAACAGGATAAGAATATATCTCTGCAGCGCATGCTTGTCAAGCACGGATCTCGATTCGAACTTTACTAAATGATCTGCTTTATCCACCTACAGAGCAAACATTATTTTGAAGGCAATATGTCATTTATAAATCTCATCAAAAATGAGAGAATAAGCGCTCGCACAAGGTCATTGATGTAAAACTTAAATTTATTAGAGACTTTCAGCTATCAGCATTACAATTTAATTACTGCAATCCGAAATGCATGACAGCAGACATCACGACAAAATCGCTACCTAGAAAGCAGCATGAAAAGTTATGGACTAAATTCGGAATGGCGTGCAACTACAGTTCACGTAGTGGAAAATTGTTGGAAACACAAGGAAACAAAGCGCGTTTCACAGTAGTCGCAAAGCAAAGACCGTGCGTGCAAGAGAGAAAGGAGTTGTTTAGACATTGTCCTTGTGTTGAGCGCTTGAAACATCACGGGAACTCACACCCGCTAACTGTAGACTGTACTGAGAATGTGTCACTTTTATAAGTTGCAACGTTACGCAAGCCGCAAGTGAACATCTACTATATCAATGTGAATTTTTTTGTTCAAAATGTTTTGTGTATAGTGATCTTTTTATTAAATAGTGTTTTCATCAATGGATATCCTTATTCAATGGAAGTTTATTCGCATGCATGCAATAATTCTTGTCTTCCGAAATTTTGAATCCGCCATTGGAACATTGCTCTAATAGCTTCCGAATGCATCAAGGACAAAGTGTAGATAGAAAAACATTACGTTTTATACACCACACATAATAAGCATACAAACAACAAAACATTGCTACTAAAAAACGGCTTTTGCTTTTTTTCACTCATCTTTTGCTTTATATTACTCTGATCTCTAAAAGTTTCGTTCATTTCAGAGGCTTTTCTTCTGTTTTTGATGCTTGCCTCCACTTTATTCTTATGTTCTTAATTTCTTGACGTTCATACAATATGTACACTGAAGAGAAATTGAATTAGAGATACCTGTCTAGTAACGTGTAGCACAACTTTTCGCTCTGATGACGGCGGCGATTCGTCTCGGCATGGACTCGACAAGACACCAGAGGCGTTGGAAAGTCATACGGATCCACGACCCCTGAACAAGCTCCCACAGTTCACGAAGATTTGATGGAGGGGGTCAGAGCTTCAAACATCTCTCTCGATGGCATCCCAGATATGTTCAATGGGATTGAGGACAGGTGACCTAGCTAGCCAAGGCAGCGAGGTCACGTCGGTGGAGTGTTCATCCAACTATTCGGATACAATTCGCGAACGATGGCATGGTGCATTGTCTTGTTGCAAGATGAGGTCCCCAGTGGGATGTAGAAGACGCACAAACGGGAACAAATGGTCGTGCAGGGTATCCCGGTAACGTTGACATGTGAGGGACGCTGTCACACGTACCAGGGTTCCCATTTCAGTCCACGTAAACCGTCCCCACACGAGAATGCCACCCCCACCAGCTTAAAGAGTACCCTGCTGGCAAGAAGGATCCATCGCTTCATGTGGCATGCGCCGTACTCGTATCCTGCCATCCGAATGTACCAACGTGAATCTCAATTCATCTGTCCAGGCAACATTTTTCCCACATGTCTAGGGTCCAGTGGCGATGTTCCAGCGTCCATGCTAATCTTTGCACCCTGTGATGTGCTGTCAGCAGCAGCCTCGTTGGACGATGGCTTCTGTACCCCATAGCAGGGTGATGGTTCTGGATGGAATAGAGGTTTTTGTGCACCAGCGTTAAATTACCGAGTGATTTCTTGCACTGGTGCCCGTCTATCCGCTTTTACAATGCGAGCTAGCCGACGATGACGCCGCTCATCCACACGCTGTTGTCCACGGCAGTTGGCCCTTGCAGGGATGGTTTTACCGGATTCTATGTACCCACGGTGCACCCGGGACACAGTGGTTCGTAAAAATCCCAGTGCCTGCACGACTTCCAAAATGGAGTGACCCATTCGTCGGGCCTCGACAATTTGCCCATCATCAAATGCGCTTAGATATTTCGCCTTACCCATACTGCGTCCGACTCTTACTAATTTCCGTCGCTTCACTCCTTATATTGTCGGATCACTGCATACGTCATGTCGCGTCCGCTTACAGAGCCGCCTACAGCGCCACATTTGCGTAACGCCAGCTATCTCTAATTCAATTGCTCCTCAGTGTATGTACCTGTTCATTGGTTAGTATATTTATACTGTATGATTTCTATGTCAAGCTAAAAATTAAGTACGATCGTATTTAACTGGAAGATCAAGTACAATTATCAACTTTCTTCCTTCTTTGTAATGTCCAATTAAATGATTTAGGACACCATTATCTTGTCCGAAACAAAAATAAATATGACACACTGTTACATACGGTACAAGAAGTTTATGACAACATGGAGGAGATAATATTACCGATTTAGTTCATATCAACTACGTGATTTTCTTGGATGATGAGTGACAACAATTTTACAGAAATCACTACTAGATTAACTCCGAAATCCGTAATAAAACTAATATAATTAAATTTCAGCCCAAACCACAATTTACGACTACCTAAATTATTTTAATCTGAATTTCTAATAACGGAGAATCTTATCGTGGTTTAGGTTACCTATCGTATTTTTCCATGATATCCAAAAAATATAAATTGAGAGAAAATAAATGGAAAATAAATTATAATTTTATTTTCCACTCATTTTAAGAAACACACTTTCCAGTTTTCCTAAAGGAACAATCACTCAGTTCGCGAAAAAATACAAGACGTAATTTTTAAAGCAAAATAGTTTGCAATTCTGGAACCGCAGAAGTGGCGACATGTTGCAACGTTTCGTCCAAACACAAACTTCCGAATTTAAAATTTTAATTAAATGGAATAGATTATCACTTCCATTTCATTTGACAAGTTTGTCATGCTGTTACATATAAAACAAATATATATTTATATATTTTGTTGTCAAAACAAGAATATCACCGTATCGTTAAAAGTAATGTACGCGAGGTAACACTCGCAGAATTTTAAAAAAAGGGATACGATAACTGATTCGGATGTTAAGCAAATAGGCAAACACATTCTAAGAAATTGTGACTGGCATCATACCATGTGATTCATAAAGAGTCGGAGCCCATATACGGAGCATAGACCAATTATCTTCTAGAACGGTCTGCTTTGGGCCTTTTTCCACCATGTCACTCAATAATGCGTTCTTTCGAATTTCATCCATTCATGTCCCTCCTGGTCTAATCTCATTGCAATACATTCCACTCTCTTCATCTTCCTAATCCACGAATTCTTGTTATCCTTTCTGGCTAAACGAAGCATTCATTTTTCCATGCTTCGTTCAATTGCTGCAGCCTTTGTTTGTCTTATTTAGTTAAAGTCCATGTCTCTGCTCCGTTCCTATGAACTGGAAGAATGCATTGATTAAACGTCTTCCTTTTAAGACATAATAGTATAATTCCATTAAAAATCTGTCTGTTTCTTTTAAAAGCTCTACAGTCAAATTTCATACGCTTATTAATTTCTTCATCATTGTGACCCTCGCTTGAAATCTGTTGTCAAAAGTAAAGGTAGGTACTTGCTATCTCCAGCTTCTCCATATCGAATGCTAAACCTTTATAATCTCTATTTCTTGCAAAAGGTTTGTACTTCATTTGTTTGTGAAAGTACATTTTTAATACCAATTCTTGACTTTTTCAGCAAGTTCGTGATTCGTGGATTATACACTGCAGCTCTGAAAGAACAGGAGACAAATTGACTACGTCATCAGCAAAACAAGGTGAAGTAATGATTATCGCGTTGATTAAAACAAAACAAAACAAGTTTTGCCATTTCCTGGACGATATATATACATGTCATCATCATCATCATCTTCATCATCATCATCATCATCATCATTGTCAAACATTTTAAATCCACTGCTGGACGAAGGTCTCCCCAAGTTTCCTCCACAACGGTCTGTCCTGTGCCAGTCTCCTCCATGTCACTCCCGCATACTTTCGAATTTCATCCACCCATCTCCCATGTGGTCTTCTTCTGGGTCTTTTCCTGTCCCTTGGAAACCCATCTAAAATTTCGGCTGTCCATCGATGGTCTGTCCTTCTGGCAGTATGCCCAGCACATTGTCATTTCAGGGATTTAACCCTGATCATGATGTCTTCCAGTCTTGTCATTTTTCAGATCCACGAGTTCCTCTTCTTATCTCTCTTGGTTGCACCAAGCATGCACCTCTCCATGCTGCTTTGAGTTGTCTGCAGCCTTTGTATGTCTCTTTTAGTTAAGGTCCACGTCTCTCCACCATACGTTAGCACTGGAAGGATGCATTGATCAAACACTTTTCTTTTAAGATATAATGGCATATTGCTTTTGAAAATTATGCTGTTTCTTCCAAAAGCTGTCCAGGCAAGTTTTGTACGCCGATTAATTTTTTCATCAATGTGACCCTCACTTGATACCTGCTGTCCAAGATAAAGGTATGTGTCTGTTATCTCCAGCTTTTCTCCATTAACCGATAAATCTTCATTTCTTGTAAAAGCATTGAATATCACTTTTGTCTTCTGAAAGTTCATTTTCAATCCCACTTCTTTACTCTTGTCAACAAGTTCCTGGATCACACTCTGCAGCTCTGATGGGGTAGTTGCAAAAATGACTACGTCATCAGTAAAACGAAGGTGGGTTAGATAATCTCCATTAATCTTTATCCCTTATTTTTCCCAGTTCAGTGATTGAAAGACATTTTCCAATGTCGCATTAAAGAGCTTCGGAGATATGATGTCACCTTGTCTCACTCCCTTTTCAATTTTTAAGTGTATTGTATTTTCAAACAGCCGAAACTTTGCACTGGCATTTTCATAGATGTTATTAATAATATTAATGTATGCATCTTCAATACCCCAGGATTTCAGAGCCATTGTAACTGCTGATGGTTTCACCGAATCAAAGGCTTTTTCATAATCGATAAAAGCCATGCACAATGGAAGTTCATATTCCCTCGCTCTTTCAATTAGTTCTCTCAGTACGTGGATATGATCTATTGTGCTGTAGCCACTCCTGAATCCAGCTTGTTCTCTCGGTTGAGCCATGTACAGTGTTACCTTCAAACGGTGTGAAAGAACTTTAGTGAAGATTTTATAAACCACTGATAGGAGGCTGATAGGTCTGTAGTTCCTGAGATCCTCAATGTCACCTTTTTTATGCAGCAGAATCATTGTAGCGTTGTTCCAATCTTCAGGAATGTTCTCTTCATTAAGGCATCGAGTGAAAATTTGGTCGAGTACTGTTTCGATATCTCCACTTGCTTCTTGTATGATGTTTACAGTAATTCCATCTTCTCCTGGAGCTTTTCCCCGCTTCATGTTCTTGATTGCATGTGCAACGTCTGCTGGGAGGACTGGAAGAACTCTGGTATTGGTACCTTTCATGATGTCTGGAGTACATGCATCATCCCTTTCATATAATTTGGAGTAGAAATTTTTCACTCTTGTCAAAATTTCGCCTCTATTTCTTGTTACAGAACCATCTTCTTTTCTCAGTGCCATAATCTGTTTTCTTCCCTTACTGAGATGTCCCTTTGCTATCTTTAGGCTTTGGGGTTGTTTTCAATTGCTTTACTCACTAGTTCACAGTTGAATTTCCTTACGTCCTCAGTGATACATTTTCGTACTGTCTTGCATAGCTCTATATATTCCACTTTAGAAGTCACATCATCTTTAGTTGCCCTCATCTCTCTTCTTTTTTGCATCAAAATTTTGGTTTTTCCTGATAATTTGTTCACATGCAACTTGTTCTTAGACCCAGCTAAATTTGTTGCTATTTCCATAAGACCTTTGGTTACTTTTCTGTTAACTTCAGAAATATCCACTTCTTCCAATGTTAGGCCTTCTAAAGCAGAGAATCTGTTCTTCAGTTCCAGCTTGAAGGTATTATGGTGTTTTTTTAAGGTTGGTTATGTCAATATATTTTGTTTGTCTTATGAGCTTGCCACGTTCGAGTTTAGTGTTGAGGTGCATCTTACATCTCACCAATCTATGGTCACTACCTGTGTTGAATTTGTGTAGCACAATGCAGTCTTCTATGACGAATTTTTTGTTACACATAATAAAATCAATTTCAGTTGTAGTCCCATTTGGATGTCTCCATGTCCATTTTCTGTGTGGCTTTTTCTTGAAAAAGGAGTTCACGATGAATAACCCTTCTGCCTCTGCAAACTCTACGATAGTATTTCCACGCTGGTTTCTGTTGCCGTGACCGAATTTACCTACTGAAGTTTCATTCTGTTGCCGTTGCCCTATTTCTGCATTGAAATCTCCCATAATTATCTTTAAGTGCTGCCTACCTTTATTATTTAGATGACGAATTTCCTCATAAAACTCTTCAATTTCTTCTTCAGGATGACTTGTCATGGGTGCATGCATTAAATAATCTGAGCCTGGTATCTTCTAAACAGTTGGATAACGAGTCGTGCAGCTCTGTCAGAGGAACTTTCAACTTCTACAACTTTATCCTTCAGTTTCTTGTTTATTATAAATCCAACACCACTAGTTCTGCCAGTATCTGTCCTACGATAGTAGAAGAGATGTTCACTTTTCAGTTCAATGTGATCTTCTCCTTTTCTCCTTACCTCACTTAGCCCGACGATGTCCCACTTGATCCTTTGTAGTTCCTCTTCCAATTCAAGAAGCCTTTAATCAGAAGATAGGGAGCGTCCATTATACGTAGCCAAGGTCAGCATCAGGGGGCAGCCTAGTCTGGTCCTCATATACATGTATATATATATACATATATATATATATATATATATGCAGTATCTACCAACAAGTAATTGGACACCTGTGATAGCAAAGGAAAACGAAGTTTATTCACCTTCAATAGTTGGTGGAGCCTCCACGAACGGCGATTACAGCTGCGACCCTCAGGTAATACTCTCAACCAGGACTTGTACGACGGCTAGCGGTATTTTCTTCCACACGGCTTGGAGAAGACAGGTCACTTCCTTCACCGATTTCGGACGGTGGGGGCACCCCTTAAGTCGATGCTCCAACTCGTCTCAGAGTTGCTCGATAGGGTTAAGGTTAGGGCTCTGCGCAGGCCAATCCATTCGATTAACCCCATTGTCACCATACCAAGCCATGGTGGACCTCGCAACATGACAGGTGGCATTTTTATCCTGAAAGTAACATGGGTCCACCCGGAAAACTGCCCCAACGTAGGAAGCGCATGGTCTTCCAAAATGGTGCAATAGGTCTTGGCGTTGAGTCTACCAGGAATCGTGACCAAGGGTCCCGTGCCATACGAGAAGAAACACCCCCATAGCATAATTTCGCCGCTGCCGAACTTAACAGTTGGCACAATACATTCCGGCAGGAGGCGTTCTCCAGGCAGACGCCAAACCCAGACATAGAACGGTAAAGGGTGAACCTTCATTCGTTTTTCCAGAGAACCTGTTTCTACTGTTCAACGGTACACTGTCGACGTTCTTTGCACCACGTTAGCCGAGCAGCGCTATTGGACTTGGTGATCAAAGGCCTGTGGGCGGCATCACGTCCATGATAACCGAGCAGATACGCTTCCTTACGGATGGTATTCATCGAAAGAGCACTCGCGGATGCCTGTTGAAACTCCTCGCGGATGTGGCTTATCGAGTTGGTGCGGTTCTTCCGAATTTCTCTGGTCCGCACCCGTCGGTCTCTAACTCCCAGTTTTTTGGGTCTGCCGGGTCGGGGCACATTTCGACAGTCATCTCTTATCTTCCACTTGTTAATCACGTAGGCCACTGACGATTTTGGGTACTTCAACTCGCTGGATATGTCACGTACGGATCGGCCATTTTTGTGACATCTGACGATTACACCTTTTACGTAATCAGAGAGCTCCGAACTGCGTGGCATCTTACATGCGACTGTTTGCGTTGTTGTTTCCCACACGATATTTAACCGCGGCGGCCGTGACGTGTATCAGGACCGCAGATATCGTCGATTGCAGGGGTGTCCAGTTACTTGTTGGTAGATAGTGTACATATACACTGAAGTGCCAGAAAAACTCGTACAGGCGAGCCCATGTAAAATACACAAAAACGTCGCCTATGCGCGCAATCGTTCGCGCCCGCCAGTGCGTATATAAAGTGATAGACATCCTTGCCAGCTGTCAGAGCTGTTTTCTGCATGACAAGTAATAACGATTTAAGCGATTTTCAACGAGGTGTCATTGTTGGCGCTCGTGAGATGGGCCATAGTATTTCGGAGGTAGAAACAAATTTCGGATTTTCATGGACGACAATTGCAAAGGTGTACCGTGACTACAAGAATTCCGGAAAAACCTCCAAACTACGATACCAGTGTGGCCGTATGAATGCATTGGGTGAACGTGACCATCGTTGGCTGTCAAGAATCGTTTCACGCGACAGGCTTGCAACACTCTCGCAGGTATCATCGGAATTCAATGCTGGAGCCTCAACAAGCATCAGCGTCTGGACTGTGGAACGTACCCTGCACAATATGGGTTTTGGGTGCCGACGCCCAACTCGAGTCCGCTTGATGGGTGCACGACACAGAGCTATGCACATTGCTTGGGCACGGCAACACCACCATTGGACACTTGATGACTGGAAACAAGTAGCCTGGTCTGACGAGTCACGTTTCCAACTGTATCGGGCAGATAGAAGGGTTTGTGTGTGGCGCAAACACCATGAGGCCATGGATCCCGCCTGTCAACAGGGAACTGTACCGGCTGGTGGGGGTCCGTAATGGTATGGGGTGTGTTTAGCTGGACTTCACTGGGACCCCTGGTACGTCTAAAAACATCTGCGACCGGTCAACGCTATGTGCGCATCCTTTCTGACGAGGTACACCCCTCATTACCTGCATTCAGGCTGATGGGTTGGGGCTGTTTCAACAGGACAATGCACCTCCACACAAGTGTCGAGACGCCACATTATGGTTAGAGGAGCATTCATCTGAGTTTGGGGTGTTGCTATCCCACCTAACTCCTCCTGATCTGAACGTGATAGAACACATTTGGGATGCCACGCAACGCACTATCGAACACAGGAATCCGAGACCTCGGAGTACACCCGAATTGTGGAACGCTCTGCAGTAAGTATGATGTGCATTGTCTACAGCATATTTCCAGAAGCTAGTGGAGTCCATGGCCCGTCGTATGTCTGCTGTCCAGCGGTTCCCTAAGGGAACTACCAGGTATTAGAGATGGTGTACCAGTTTTTCTGGCACTTCAGTGTATATACAGGCTGCATAGGAAAGTCCCTTTAGCCTGGAATAACTTGCGAACGGAGATAGGTAGAGTTATGCAAGTGAGATAACGGTAGAGTAAGGCGACTACGCCTGATCGAATGCAGCCGATAGCAGCGTCTGCAGTAGCGAAATGCGTAAGTTAGCTATCGCAAATCGACAACGAAAAGAGATAGAGCAAAGTTTCCAATTACAAAGTTGTAGTGCATCAAATAATTAGTACAACACGACATTTGTTTCACACAGATAAGATAAATTGTCGCCTGAATACCCTAAAATGTTTGAAACCGATGCGCCACCTTTTGTGTGAACGTTTGAAGGGAACAGGCATAGGTATGAGCAAATACACACAAATTATTGCATAAATGCGTACTTAAGTCAATACAGTTTGATGACGTCAGACAAAACAAAAAAGACAAACTGGCGCACAGTGATTAAAAAGTTAATGTCGAGTATGTTCGAAGAGTTCGCCATTGCCCACGATACACATTTGTATTCTTCAAAGTAACTCTGCATGTACATTCCTCAGCATAGATGGTGTCACACTATTGCAAGCATCTGTAACACGACGACGTAGATCCAGCAGACTTGTAGGCGCTGTTGCATACACCTGATTTTTTACGTAACCCCAGAAATCCAAGTTCGCCATTCTCACACAGCGTACGCAGACCAAAACGTCTGATCAGGGTACATCCTGCTACTCGTTTTTATATCGTAGGTACGGTACAACGTCAGAAAATCTGCATTTGCATACGGCTACATTCGCGAAATGTGAATATGAGGATTCGAATAGTCGCGCATCGATTTCGGACATTGTAGGGTATCCAGGCGAAAAGTTATCTTATCTGTGTGAAACAAATGTCGTTTTGTACTAATTAACTGATGTTTTACAACTTTGTAATTTGACATTTTGCACAATATCTTTTTGTTTTCGATTTGCAATGGCGAACGTCCGCATTTTCCCCACTAGGGGCGCTCTTATTGGATGCATTCGATCAGGCATAATCGCTTTACTATACCGTTATTTCACTTGCAAAACTCTACCTCTATCCGTTCGCAAGTTATTCCAGGCTAAAGTGACTTTCCTATGCACCATGTACACTGAAGAGCAATCGAATTAGAGATAGCTGGCGTTAAGCAAATGTGGCGTTGTGGGCGTCCCTGTAAACGGAAACGACATGACGTATGCAGCGATCTGACAATATAAGAAGTGATGCGACGGGAATCAGTAAGTGTCGGACGCAGTATGGGTAAGACGAAGGATCTAAGCCCATTTGGTAGTGGGAAAATTGCTGTTAATATGTTATATTTACGTAATACATTATTTAACCAATATGTAAAGCCTTAGCGAATCTTTCTGCTTACTACATTACAAAAATAAACGGAATTAATAAGTTATATGCGCCTCCTGAGTATAAGTAAAATTATTTTCATTTCAGGATTCCCTACGGAGAAAATGTATTCCAAAAACGGACAATTTGTCAGGTAGACATAATGCCGTAGACTGCGCGGGAGCATATTAGCAACATAAGGACCTCTGGTTTCTTAACACATACCAAAACGTACACATTATAGTGTTGAAATTTTCACAAAATTTTTTTAATAGTGAACCAATGTTTGAAAGCAAGTTTTATTTTAATTTACTGCCAGCTTTGAACATATTGCAATCGTGCAAATGTAGATTTTTGTTAATATGTAGCACACATGTTTCTAGCAAATGCAGGTTTAATTAACGAAAAACTCAGCAGGGAATTTCCTGTTACCCTAATTAGTGATATGTCTACCCAGGGCAACACAGACAGTGGAGGTATGTGCAGATTTGCTGGCCTCAAGATTTCCGTACTCGGTAACCAAAGGACCCCACAGACTTCTTAATATTGCTAAAGTGTTTTGTAAACTTTGTCAGATTCACAGATTAATAGAAATAAAAATGTAGGTAGCAGAACTTTCTTTTAACATATGAAAATCAGGACGTCTTAAAAATTTCACGTGAGAAATCTACAACTTGCTGTTAGTGTTAATTTGGGTTTGAATTACAGATCAATCTGTTTAATCAGCAATAACAAAATACGAAAACGAAATAATTGCATTGGACACCAGAGCAATTCACATGTAATTATAAAATAAAAATAGCTAATTACTTTAACTACGGACTCTAAATTTTGAAATGAACTTTTACTGAATTCATTCTCTTAAGTAACAAACTCTGTAGGTTACTGAAAACTTGAATGGCAGGCATCTTATTGAAGAAGAATGCAGCGGTCTATGACTTTAATGTTTTTGAACTTCGTAAATGGCATTGCTTTTGCAAAAAAATAAATACAATGCTTTTGAAATTTCTACGGTTAGGTGCAATTCAGTCATACTGACCCTGACATGTTTTCACTTGCTTCGTTCAGGAGCATTCATTGTGCGACCATCTAAAAGCTTAACATTATTGTTCAAGGTTTTTTCAGAATATATTTCAATAACTTTTGGAAGAAAAGAAAACGTAATGGTATATAATGCAAAAGTAAATTAAGGAACCAGAGTCTGTAGAATTCTGTGAACTTACTGTTTACGAAAAAAAGTCCTGGGGAATGATTACAGATGACCCATTTCATTTTTAGCCATTTCTGCGGCAATGACTATTGGTGACTCAGGATCTTCATTAACTATATCAAGCAAAATGTATGGAACGAAAGTACGTAATTCTTTGTTAAACCAATGATATATGGATTTGAAGTACTAGTAAGAACTTTATATTAAAATGTCAGGAAATAAAAACTTCCAAATACAGGGTGAAAATATCATTACAAGTATCCTGAAAATTAAAAGCTTTATGATCATTTAAAGATCCAGGAAATTAAATATTTCGATGCACATCGTGAAATCATCTTTGTAAGAGCTCAGTGTCTAAAAATTATTATGAAAGCTAAAGACGTAGCAAACAGGTAATAATCCAGTAAATTAAACTCCTAGAAACAAAGGTGGAATACCTTAAATGGGAAAGTTAAACATGAAAGCCAAAAACCTCAAGAATACCTTATAAGCACAACCTCCAATACGCTGAATTGTAGACAATGGTTATGCCCGAAGCATTTTCACACTGTGAATCTGTTGCGTCATCTTCAGGAACAAAAAGTTCGTGCTGTATTTTTGTTCGTTCAGAATACTATATCTGCTTCTGCCTTTCTCCTATCAAACACCTTGATCTCTGGATTCGAGATAATGCGTACTAACTGTCGCAGTTTTCTGTGTATGTACCTGGAAAGTTTTATTGATGAAACGTTATTTTTGTCACAGCGTTGCAATAATTTTCTCGGTATTCCCTTTTCTTTTTCGGACATTTTCTTCAGGAATTAATCATTTCCGAATGCTAAAGAAACAAGTTGCAGCATCGCAAATGACGTTAAAACTCGTTTTTTTTTTTTTACAATTAAAACTGACTCGGCATTTCAGTGTGATGTTTGCAAAGATGTTTAATATCCTCGAAAACAAAGAGTTCCATTATTTTGCGTACAGTTTGCTCTTCACCTTTATTCCAGTTGCTTCTCTCATGTCTCGCTCCATATAATGGAGTAAGTTTCACACTGTAGTTGTTTGTACTTAAAGTAGTTGTTTGCTAAGGAAGATCTAGAAAAACAAGAAACAAAGATTGACTTTCGAAGCAAAAACTGCTATCAATGACGGTACTTTATGGAATCTTTAATACAAAATTGCAATTTCTATTCAAAGACGTAATTATCTTGGAAATCCAAAAGGGAAATACCATTCCACAGAAAAAATGATAGCCAAATAATGCAATGAAATATAATAACACCCGTAAATAATAACCAATTGAAATGAAATGATATTTTAAACAATATGAAATCACATAGTAGTGTAATGCAACATCATTTGTAGATTGTAAATTGTGTTGGAATATACATTTGTAAACGCGAATTAGTCTTGCACGTGATTTCCCTTAAAAATATATGGCCTTGATACATTTTATCCAACATTCGATGCAAAAACATCCTTTTCCTAAATTTTGCGTTTTGTTAATGCGTGATACTTTGATGGAAATCTTAATTTTTATTTATGTTCAGCATAAACAAACATTTATTTCAGCTTGGTATGTATTCAGTAGAAACATAATTGTTGTTAAAATTCGCAGTTTTTTTTTTACAAAATATAATAAATCAATTTTTATTACATTTTGTTGTTACTCTTTTCACATCCTGGTGACCATAAAAAAAACACCTTTAAGTAGGTTAACGTTTATTGAACATTCATTTTATGTGCTATTCAGTTAAGTAACTTGTTTATTTACCATTTCAAGATGGAGACGTAAACGTCTCTGTCAAAACCTCTCGCCGCACAATGAACAAAATTTGAAGTGATATTAATGCATTATAGCTCATGTACCAGTGTTTTAAGGTAACGCAGAGAAACTCAAATACGAGATAAGTGAACTTGGATTTGTCAAGACAACTGTTGTTCTGGCACCCTTCGATTCATTTTGTTTAAAAAATATTTCCATTGAAATTAAAACCACTCCTATGTGTATTTAACAAGATGGCGTGGTATCCTGTAACATTTGTTGATTGTTCTTTCTGCTTCAGATATTGTACGCTCCTTTATATGATTTCTGCTGTGTGTAGTTTAGATGTGCAGCTTTAAGGTTTTCGTTCTGCCTACTTACTTTGTGTTGTTTCTACATAATGCTTAATATGAGCCTCCGTTTTCGTCTGGCAGTGATTACATAATTTTTACCAGGGATTATATTTCTATTGCCAAACCTCCCGTTTAAGGACCGAATAATATTTAAAATTCTGCTTACACCAAAGTACAGTAACGAGATTCAAAATGATTCCTTGGCCAAATCAGTGTGCTTTATGTTATTCGCGGTTTATCTTAATTTTTACAAATAATTCATCATTTCAATTTACTATATCAAAAATGGGTGTTACCTTTAAATCAGTAACATTAAAATTGCAACGAAAAATCCATTTCCGAACTCGATTAGCATCAAAAATCCGAAAAAACTGATTAAATGTTTTTTGTGTTCTGAATACACTCTTCCTCTAGAAGACGGAAATAATTTTGACAAAAGTCGGTAACTCACAACTTTATGTTATAATAGCGACTTAGTTCAAGATTCACATAGCGCTCGCCCTGACAACTGGACATTGAGTAGTGAAAGAAGAATGGTCAACAGAAAAACACACATATATATATATATATATATATATATATATATATATCATCATCATCATCATTGTCAACCATTATCAATCCACTGCTGGACGAAGGTCTCCCCAAGTTTCCTCCACAACGGTCTGTCTTGTGCCAGTCTCCTCCATGTCACCCCTGCATACTTTCGAATTTCATCCACCCATCTCCCATGTGGTCTTCTTCTGGGTCTTTTCCTGTCCCTTGGAATCCAATCTAAAATTTCGGCTGTCCATCGATGATCTGTCCTTCTGGCAGTATGTCCAGCCCATTGCCATTTCAGGGATTTAACTCTGATCATGATGTCTTCCACTCTTGTCATTTTTCGGATCCACGAGTTCCTCTTCTTATCTCTCCTGGTTACACCAAGTATGCACCTCTCCATGCTACTTTGAGTTGTCTGCAGCCTTTGTATGTCTCTTTTAGTTAAGGTCCACGTCTCTGCACCATACGTAAGCACTGGAAGGATGCATTGATCAAACACTTTTCTTTTAAGACATAATGGCATATTGCTCTTGAAAATTATGCTGTTTCTTCCAAAAGCTCTCCAGGCAAGTTTTGTACGCCGATTAATTTCTTCATCAATGTGACCCTCACTTGATATCTGCTGTCCAAGATAAACGTACGTGTCTGTTATCTCCAGCTTTTCTCCATCAATCGATAAATCTTCATTTCTTGTAAAAGCATTGAACATCACTTTTGTTTTCTGAAAGTTCATTTTTAATCCCACTTCTTTACTCTTGTCAGCAAGTTCCTGGATCATACTCTGCAGCTCTGATGGGCTAGTTGCAAAAATGACTATGTCATCAGCAAAACGAAGGTGGGTTAGATAATCTCCATTAATCTTTATCCCCTTGTTTTCCCAGCTCAGTGACTGAAAAACACCCTCCAATGTGGCATTAAAGAGCTTCGGAGATATGGTGTCACCTTGTCTCACTCCCTTTCCAATTTTTATGTGTGTTGTATTTTCAAACAGCCTAATCTTTGCACTTGCATTTTCATAGATGTTATTAATAATATTAATGTATGCATCTTCAATACCGCAGGTTTTCAGAGCCATTGTAACTGCTGATGGTTTCACCGAATCAAAGGCTTTTTCATAATCGATAAAAGCCATGCACAATGGAAGTTCATATTCCCTCGCTCTTTCAAGTAGTTCTCTCAGCACGTGGATATGATCTATTGTGCTGTAGCCACTCCTGAATCCAGCTTGTTCTCTCGGTTGAGCCATGTCCAGTGTTACCTTCAAGCGGTGTGAAAGAACTTTAGTGAAGATTTTATAAACTACTGATAGGAGGCTGATAGGTCTGTAGTTTCCGAGATCCTCAATGTTACCTTTCTTATGTAGCAGGATCATTGTAGCGGTGTTCCAATCCTCAGGAATCTTTCCTTCATTAAGGCATCGAGTGAAAATTTGGGCGAGTACTGTTTCGATTTCTCCACTTGCTTCTTGTATGATGTCTACAGTAATTCCATCTTCTCCTGGAGTTTTTCCCCGCTTTATGTTCTTGATTGCATGTGCAACTTCTGCTGGAAGGACTGGAGGAACTCTGGTACTGGTATCTTTGATGATGTCTGGAGTGCATATATCATCCCTTTCATATAATTTGGAGTAGAAATCTTTCACTCTTGTCAAAATTTCGCCTCTATTTCTTGTTACAGAACCATCTTCTTTTCTCAGAGCCATAATCTGTTTTCTTCCCTTACTGAGATGTCCCTTTGCTATCTTTAGGCTTTGGTTGTTTTCAATTGCTTTCCTCACTAGTTCACAGTTGAATTTTCTTACGTCTTCAGTGATACTTTTTCTTACTGTCTTGCATAGCTCTATATATTCCACTTTGGAAGTCACATCTTCTTTAGTTGTCCTCATCTCTCTTCTTTTTTGCATCAACATTTTCGTTTTTCCTGATAATTTATTTACATGCAACTTGTTCTTAGACCCAGCTAATTTTGTTGCTGTTTCCATAAGAGCTTTGGTTACCTTTCTGTTAACTTCATAATTATCCACTTCTTCCGATGTTAGGCCTTCTAAAGCAGAGAACCTGTTCTTCAGTTCCAACTTGAAGGTATTATGGTGTTTTTTAAGGTTGGTTATGTCAATAGATTTTGTTTGTCTTATGAGCTTGCCACGTTCAAGTTTAGTGTTGAGGTGCATCTTACATCTCACCAATCTATGGTCACTACCTGTGTTGAACTTGTTTAGCACACTGCAGTCTTCTATGACGAATTTTTTGTTACACATAATAAAATCAATTTCACTTGTCGTCCCATTTGGATGTCTCCATGTCCATTTCCTGTGTGGCTTTTTCTTGAAGAAGGAGTTCAAGATGAAAAACCCTTCTGCCTCTGCAAACTCAACGAGAGTATTTCCACGCTGGTTTCTGTTGCCGTGACCGAATTTACCTACTGAAGTTTCATTCTGTTGCCGTTGCCCTATTTTTGCATTGAAATCTCCCATAATTATTTTCAAGTGCTGCTTACCTTTATTATTTAGATGACAAATTTCCTCATAAAATTCTTCAATTTCTTCTTCAGGATGACTTGTGGTGGGTGCATAAGTTTGAATAATCTGAGCCTGGTATCTTTTCGAGAGTTGGATAACAAGTCGTGCAGCTCTGTCAGAGGAACTTTCAACTTCTACAACTTTATCCTTCAGTTTCTTGTTTATTATAAATCCAACACCACTAGTTCTGCCAGTATCTGTCCCACGATAGTAGAAGAGATGTCCACTTTTCAGTTCAATGAGATCTTCTCCTTTTCTCCTTACCTCACTTAGCCCCACGATGTCCCACTTGATCCTTTGTAGTTCCTCTTCCAATTCAAGAAGCCTTGAATCAGAAGATAGGGAGCGTCCATTGTACGTAGCCAAGGTCAGCATCAGATGGCAGCCTAGTCCGGTCCTCCGGGGATTCTTAGCACCCTCTGCCTTCATGTCGCACTGGCCGCTGCCTTGGCCAGGTACATTCCAGCTGCCGGAGACTGAGGGCCAAGATTTAAGTTGTGGAATCATTTTGGAGGGGTTTGGCCATAACTCACCACGCTGGCCAAGCGGGTTGGTGAGTGTGGGATAGAATTTCCTCTAATCCCGATGGTATAGTTATACCGCTATTGGCGGTCGTCAGAGCCCCTTTAGTGGGAACAGGATGCACCACGAGAAGGCGGGGTTGACATTTGTCAAGGAGAGGCTGTGATGTTACGCATCACCTGACCTTACATCCCTATATATATATATATATATATATATATATATATATATATATCATAATCATTTTCGATCATAATCAATCCAGTGCTGGATGAAGCTCTCCCCAAGTTTCTTCCACAACTGCCTATCTTGAGCCAGTTTCCTCCATGTTTGTCCCGCATGCTTTCGAATATCCTTCTACCATTTCTCATCTAGTCTTCTGCGTATTTCCCTGTTCCTTGTAATCCACTCTAAAATTTCAGTTCTTGATTGGTGGTCCGTTCATCTGGTAACATGTTCAGCACATTGCAATTTCAGGAATTTTACTCTGATTATGATGATTTCCACACTTGCCATTTTCCTTATGCACGAGTTCCACTTCTTATCTTTCCGGGTTACACCAAGCATAAATCTCCCCACACTTTCTTCAATCGTCTGTAGTCTATGTATATGTATTTTTTAGATACTTTCCATGTCTACGCTGCATATCTTAGCATTAGAAGAATGTATTGATTAAAAACTTTCCTTTAAGGCATGATGGCATATTGCTCTGAAAAATTGTTCAGTTTCTTCCAAAATCTGTCCAACCAAATTTTATACGCCGATTAATTTTTTCATTAATGTGACCCTTGCTTGACATCTGTTGTCCAAGGAAAATGCAGGTATCGGTTTTCTTGAGCTATTCACCATCAATCGCAAATATTTCATTTCTTGTAAAACCATCGTACTGTATAACACTTTTGACTTTTGAAATTTCATTTTTAATCCCACTTCTTTTATCCTGCCAGAAAGTTCCTGTGTTTTACTCTGCTAACTGTGAAAGGGAAGTTGCAAAAATGACGACGTCATCAAAAACGATGGGGAGTTAAATAGTCTTTATCAAATTTCAGCCCTTCGTTTTCCATGGTCAATGATTGAAAGACATTTTGCAACGTGGCAGTAGGCTGTTTGGGAGATATAGTGTCACCTGATCTCACTTCTTTCTCAATTTTTATTAGTGCTGCATCCTCATCTTACGGATCTCATTAAACTGCATCCTCATCTTACAGATCTCATAAAAATTGAGAAAGAAGTGAGATCCGTAAGATGGACCTTTGCACTTAAATTTTCATACATGTTATTAGTAATGCTAATGTATGAATCTTCAATATCGTAGGATTTCAAAGCCAGTGTAACTGCTAATGGTTTCACGGAATCAAAAGTCCTTTCATAATAAAAAAACAACATACATAATGAGAGTTCATATTCCTTCGTTCTTTCATTTTAGTTCTCTCAGTACATGGATATGATCTATAGTGCTGTAGACACTCCTTAATCCAGCGTGATCTATCGGTTGAGCCATGTCTCGTGTTAGCTTGTTAGCTTCAAACGATTTGAAAGAACCTTGTGAATATTTTATAAAACACTGATACAAGGCTCATGGGCCTGATGTTCCTGAGATCCTCAATGTCACCTTTTCTTTGTAGCTGGATAATTGAAGCATTGTTCCAATCCACAGGAACCTTCGAAGTGAAAATCCTCCAAACACGTGGCGTCAGTGAATAAACAAAGACATCGCTCTTTCCACGTTTTAGCAACACACAGCAGCCGACAAATTGTTATCTGCCACTGCTGAGGAATCGAATCCCAGATCTATCGATATCCAGCCGAGCGCGTTAGCCGTGGTGGGCAACAATCCACGGCGCTAAGTTGTTTTTCTGTCAGTTTCTGACATCAAAAATCCGTAAGATGGGCTTAGCTACTGAGACGTCTCCATCTGGTGCGCTTTAACGGCACTATCTATATATGATTTATAGCAGTTAAATCCAAAGAGCTAGATCCAAACTTAAAATCGTCCAGACACGCGGTGTTAGTGAATAAACAAGGACATTGCTCTTTCAACGTTTTAGCAAAACTATTTCTGGATATGCACCAACGTAAAAACAGTAATTTCAGAATTTCATCAATCTAAGATCCTGAACAGGTGTTATAGGTTTTAACAGTACAGTTTAACTAAATTGTTAACACTGTTTGTCAAAATCTTGTTTCATGTCGTTGAATATTTTGGACGACATGGACCTTTTTTGCATTAGGATGAAAACTTTTCAGCCCATCGAATTCACAGGCTTCTGAAGGTCGAACCCACATTGCAGAGATCGCAGATTGTCCATTAATGTCCATCAAGGAAACACTATTTACACCAAACCGGGAAACAGTTGGTTATATATCTTTATCGTGTCTAATAAAGAGAAAACGTTTAGAGTTTTCACACCAAAACCCTAAGGAGGATTTCTTCTCAGGAAGGTGACAACTGATTTTTGGTAGAACATACTTCCCATGTATTTGGTTGTGGGTACACTTCTAGTCAGGGTTGCTGAAATCTTCCGTTTATATTGTTGTATAAGTCGTTGGACACTACCCATGTTGTATCATGTGCATTTGCAGTTTCATTAATTTTCCGCAATTCCTGATTTCGGTAAACAAAGTTCTAAGAGTGAGTAAAAGCTCTATTTACAAGGAATCTAAGTGTCATGTATTTATAAGTAGTTGGAATACAAGAGTTAAAGAGGATCATTACAGGGATAGAGGCTGGTTTCCGATGAACAGAAAAGCCAAAATATTCCTGATATGGGGAATGTGAGATTAAAATGTCAAGATAAGGTAGTAACCCACATTTCTCCACCTCTATAGTAAATCTTATACCGGGAGCGATAGAAGATAAGTTTGAAGCCATATTATGTAGTTCGGAGACAGAGTAAGGCCAGATGAGAAAAATATCATCAACATATTTTATGTATAATGAAGGTTGAACAGTACAGGATTTTAGGTATATATTTTATTTTCCTTTTTTTTTCTGTGTACAGAAGGTGAGAACCTTTTGTTTTTAATCAATTGTCTGTCACTAAAAGTCATACCAAGGTTTCTCCGAATTAAAACAAACACTATTTCACATCGAGACACCGTAATCATAGCTTCTTCTGAGAAAATGAGATTGAATGCGAAATAAAAAGGAAACGAAGCTTTATCGATCTCCTTACTCGACTAACTTTTTTTGCCTACCAAAGTTTTGCAAACATGGCTCATCCTCTATATGTTGACCTTTCTTGTATAATGATAACCTCTATTACTGGACATTCCCTTCAAAATTTACGGAAAGGTCATATAAAAAAATTAGGGTTTCTTGTTGCTGGAAAAACTACTTATGATCTACATCTCCAGAAAGAAATACATAGAAGAGAACTTGATCGGCCCCACTCCTTCATAAACTTGAGTTCCAAACCCCTGACAACCAACCAAATTGAAGCACTAAATATTGGTTATAAATTTTATTTTCCACACTCTAACCCTAACCCCTTGAAAATTGTTCCTCATGCTGAAGAAATTATTAAGCACCTACCCCAAGGAACCCAGGAATTCACCCGGCTTAAAATTTGTGGCTTTTTACAAAACACACAGAGGACTTCTGATTCCACCTTGAGATACTCAAGGACTAAACTTCTTACTATTGTAAAATACCCGGATCTTGCCGTTCTGAGTGCAGACAAAACTCACCAAATTGTTATCCTGGACCATGCTGATTATGTTACTAAAACGTTGGCCACTATCCAGAATATAACCCTTTCAATTTCAAACGCTGAGCCGACAGCATATACCATTACTAGATTATCAAAATTACGCGACTCAGGCTTACTACCGAATTGTATTTCACGCAATAAGTTACCATCCCTAGGATCTAGAGTTAAGCCTTCTGTAAAGTAAAAACTCATAAACCTGATCAATCTATTCGACTCCTCATCTCACGTTATACAAACCCTTGTCGAAACCTTGAAAAATCTCTGGCAGCCTTCCTGAAACCATTTACTACTGAATCTATTTTTGAGTTAATAGTACAATAGAAGCTATTAACAAAATAAACTCTTGTCAATTCCCGAAGACTCAGTTCATCCTTGCCTCTCTAGATGTTAAAAACGTCTTCCCAAATATTTCTCGTACAGCTGTTTATATTCTCATTGAAGAAATCTTACATGCACAGAATCATTACAGCCAAGCAGAAATCGATACAACCCTACAAGCTTTGAAACTTGTTGGGGACCGATGTTTTTTCCGCTTTCAAAACACCATCTACAAACAAAATGAGGGGGCCACAATCGGTTCCCTTTGTCACCTGTTTTTGCAGAGATTTTGCTACAGGACTTAGAAAATAAATACCTAAAATCATGTACTGTTCAACCGTCATTATACATAAGATATGTTGACGATTTTTTTCTCATTTGGCCTCACTCTGTCTCCGAACTACATAATATGGTTTCAAACTTATCTTCTATCACTCCCGGTGTACGTTTTACTCTAGAGCTGGGAAAATGTGGGTGACTACCTTATCTTGACGTTTTAGTCTCACATTCCTTAGATCATGGATATTTTGACTTTTCTGTTTATCGGAAACCAACCTCTATCACAGTAATGATATCCTTCAACTCATGTACTCCAAACACTTATAAATACTCGGCACTTAGATTACTTGGAAAAAGAGCATTTACTCACTCTTAGAACTTTGTTTACCGAAATCAGGAATTGCAGAAAATTCATGAAATTGCAAATGCACATGGATACCCCACGGGTAGTGTTCAACGACTTATACAACAATATAAACGGAAGACTTCAACAACCCTGACTAGTAGTGTACCCACAACCAAATACGTGGGAAGTATGCCCTTCCAAAAATCAGTTGTCACCTTCCTGAGAAACACCTGTGAGAAATACTCCTTAGGGTTTGGTGTAAAAACTCAAAACGTTTTCTCTATTACTGTATTAGACATGATAGAGATACAATACCAACTGTTTCCTGCTTTGCTGTTTATAGTTTCCCCTTGATGGACATTAATGGACAACCTACGGATCTTTGCAATGTATGTTCGACCTTCAGAAGAATGTGAGTTAGATGGGCTGAGAATAAATATGCAATCCGTAAAGGAGCTACTACCTCGACATTTTCTAAAACCGTCCTTGAAAGGGACTTAAGACCTGATTGGGAAAAAGCAAACTTGTTATCAACAGCTTCTACAAAAAACTCTATGATATATATGATCATATGTAGAGGAGTTTAAGAAGGCAGTGTCTGACCCCAGGTCTTAAACAACCCTTAGAAATAGGAAACTAGAAGATTTGGGCTAGAGCGCCCGATAGGATAGTGACACGGAAGCGAAGTAGAAAGTTGGAGGAGGACGCCATTATTTATAACCGTTGGGCCAGTACCAGCGGTCCGACGGCTTAACGTGCCCATCCGACCCACGGCGGGTATTTAGTGGATCGAGCGTTCGTACCTGCCTCGGATCGAACCTGAGGCCCTTCCCGTTGTAGTCACGAACGTGGCCCACTCGGCCACCCGCGGCAAAAAGCTCTATGCTCCTCACTGAGAGCCTATATACAGTCGAGCCCGCTTATAGCGAGCCCGTATTTAGCGAGTTTCCGGATTTAACGAATTAAACACAACTTTTGTTTGGTACACTGCTAATTCAAAGCAAGCGTAATCGTTTTTTGCGAACAAAGTTTAATGAAAACCACGGATATAACGAGAGAGAAGAGCAAAAAATAACAGAATTTAAAGAAATCACATTTAACGTGAGGAAGAGAAAATCTGACGGTCATGGTTCTAGACGGAAGGTAAAGGCGCTGAGTAGTACCTTTTCTTTTTACTAGTGAAAGCTCAGTAACGGAAAAAGAATGTAGAGGGTATGCACAAACACTAAGCACAATCCCCCCCTCAGTGCGAGCGAATGGGAGAATAGTAGGTCCCAAAGTTAAAGTTGAAAACCAAATGCTCTTCCCCTCGGATGGGGTAGGAAGAGGATGGGTGTGGTGGGGAGGATCCAAGGCTACAAGGTCGCACCCAGCAGCTTTTGTGCTTAGAGAACAAAGGTGTGTGGAGTAGTGAGGGAATGTGAAAGTCGCGCCTTAGGAGAAACAAGATTTAACTTCCTGGAATTTTTTCTCACGTGTCACCTTCTTGCATCTAGCGTTTCTTGTACTGTATATTCTTACTCTGTGCTGCATGCGATGTTAGTTACTGTATAAACGGGAATCAGATAGGAAGTTAAAAAAATGTCAAAGAGAAAACTTTTATCAGTGAACGTTAAAGTCTCCATCTTTAGGGAGTTGGAAAATGACGACAAAATGTTGTGATATGCAAAAAATACGGACTGTCATGTTCCACCGTTTCAACCCTTTTTAAAAATAAGGAAACATTGTTGCAGGCTTTCCCATGCAATGTTACGGCTCGCAAAAGACTGAAGAAATGCCAGAAAACTGACATAGATGATGCTTTATTTAAATGGTTCACTGTTCAACGAAACACTGGCTTACCAATTAATAGCCAAATAATGAAAATTCAAGCTGAAAAATTTACAGTTCCACTTGGTAACGAAAATGTTTCGTGTTCTAATGGGTGGCTTCACAGTTTCAAAACGCGACACAACATTTGTTCTGGAAAAATTAGCGTGGAAGCATCATCAGTGGATACAAAAGAAACTTCATCATGGTTGAAAACAGTATGGCCAGATCTTCAGACCTACAGTGATTATGACATTTATAATGCGGATGAAGCAGGTATGTTTTATAATCTAACTCCCAATCAAACAATGAAGTTCGAAGGTGAGAAGTGCACAGGGGGAAACTTCAAAAGAATCGACTGACTGCGTTAGTGTGCGCTAATATGTCCGGCAAGGACAAGAGGAAATTGCTAGTGATTGGAAAATCTCTCAAACCAAGATGTTTTAAAAACGTGAAATGTCTCCCCTTTCTTATAAGTCCAATACGAAAGCATGGATGACATCGGACATTTTTACAGCTTATCTTAGGGAGTGGGACAAAGAACTCCGAAAAAAATCGCAAAATTATTCTCGTTACAGATAACTGCTCAGCACATCCTCATGTTCAAAACCTGACTAATATTCAGCTTATCTTCTTGCCTCCAAAACCACAGAGTTGTTACAACCAATGGACCAAGGAGATATTCGAAGCCTTAAATGCCACAACAGATGGGAATTAATCCTACTGATGTTAGAAAGAATGGAAAAAAGGTTGAAGTGAAAATTTCCATTCTTAATGCAATTAGAATGCTAGCTGGTGCTTGGGGACGTGTATCAGAATCTTGTAATCAGAACTGCTTCAGAAAATCAGGGTTGGATAACACAAGTCGCAGTGATGACGAAATGGCCAAATTCCCCCGTTCTGAGTGGTTAAAACTACAGAACATTACACGTTTTAATGATGTGCCTGAAATTGTAGACTTTGTTACCACTGATGATGTTGTCGCTACATCGGGCATCGTTTCTGGAGATGACATCGTAGAGGAAATTAAGGCATAAACATTTGCACAAGAACGTGAAGAAGAAAGTACTCAACCACCGTCATATGCATCAGCCATTGATTGTACGGAAAACCTCCAACGTTTCGTCGAGGCAACAGATCACTGCGATGAAGAGGTGTTTACTGCACTGAGTGTTATTCGTAGAAAATTAAGGAAGCAGAAGTGCACCAATAAAACAAAACAAACAACTATAAATTGTTTCTTAAAAATTGTTTCCAATTAGTGGATTTGCTGCTAATGTTCCATTCACTTCAGGTTTTGTTGCTAATGTACTTTACAATTCATGTAAGTTTCTCTTTAATTAAAAAACTTATTTTATTTAATTTGTATATGCAATCGTTATGGATAATACAGTATACAATTGTATACTGTATTCCTGCATATAGTCTGCCCCACGTAGAGTCCGAACCAACCCATTTGCGTCTCCGAAAACGAAAAATTTACCAGATAGTCTGTACTTCGTTAAAAAGCGGAGGGGGGGGGATGGTTATTGCATTTGTACCTACCAAAGCAGTGACTTTTTTTTCCCCTGATAGAAACCTTTATTTATCACTGATGTCTTTAAAGACCGTTATGGACCCGGATGCGACATTGACTCCGTTTGTAAATTGGCTAGAAGAACGAGGTTAAAGCGTCAGTCACGTTCGTTCCACAGATAAAAGTTGCACCGCGCTCATTCTTGACGGGGGGAGTAGGAAGGGGAAGACTACCTGCAAACAGATAGAAAAAAGTCTTTAAACAAATAATCGGTCTCTGGAATTTCTAAAAGGAATTACTTCTTTATCTGCACAGATCCCAAACGTTTTTCCGTTCACTTTAAATTCCCTAACTGCCGCACAATTGTTTGTTTTCTCTACAAATGGTGTCATATTTTTCCTTGTGTGTGAATCCAGCAGTATAACTAACTTCTTCTTTATTACCCCAACTCAAATAAACAGCAGAAACTCGGAAGAGACAGAGTCTTGATCATAAACAAGTAGGGGGAGACGAAAGGGGGTATGAAACAGGGTGTAGATGAAAGACCACCGTCAATCACACACTGCCCAGCCAAAGACCGACAGCTGTTTCGAAGAGGGATTTTCCCCTCCCAGACTTCAATACTGCTGTTCTATATGTATGAAAAAAGATGCAGGCAGTGAAGTTTTAATTTTCTTCTGAGCTCGCCCTGGTACGCTTCCGTCTACAAATGCAAAACTATTGTTTTTAAAATGCTAATTTTTAAGGTGCGGTGGGCACGAAAATTGAGGTACACACATACAGTATGTGTGTTACTGTATTTGAGGGCAACAATTTAAAAAAAAATGCGGTACGATTGCCAGATTGTCCGCACCCAACAGTTTCGCAGACAAAGAAACACAGATAGTCCGCTGAGTGTACGCTAGAAAATACATACTACATGTACTTATGTACCTTGTCATTATCATTTAGGCTTATTTTTCCACATTGCGTTGGCTTCGCACTGAAACGGATTTAGCTAGCATTTTCGCCAGTCCCGAGTTCTTCGTTAAAAGAGGGCTCGACTGTATATCTTTTTGGAAAACGACCGGCTATTTATGCTTTTAAAAGAGAGAAGTAGGTCGTTTTCCAAAATAAGTTTTCATTTTACCCATAATATAGGACTGCTGCTTTTAGGAATTCCAGAGCAGAATCTTCGTCAACCGTAGTAAAAAATTCGTAGTGGATGACCAAATTTTGTTGAACCAATCCTCAGAAAAAACGTATTATTATTATGAAAGATTAGCATTGCACTTTATGAATATTCATGCAAATATAATATACCTTCCACTTGTGAGTAGCAGAAAGCGTGTAAATCGTTTCAAACTATGCCAAGTCACGATTCCCGACTAACAATTATTAAAATTTTCATTTTTTTCGATTAGGTAACTGAACACTAAAGTAATTTGTACAAATGTTTTAATTTTTTCTATTAATTTTTATTTTTGTTAAAATGCAGGCAAACCAAATTTAAATTGTGATGTAAAAAAATCATATCTACAAAAATTTCTTCTTGTTAATAAATCGAAGCCTGAGATATAACCAAAAGCTATTTAGAAGAGGATATTTAGATAAATTTACCCTGAGATAAAATCTTGGAACACCGAATAGTGTGAAGGTACGTTACTCGTATTCGTTATGCATCTTTCAAACTTTACCACCAATTATTCTTTTTTTATAAGCTCCTTTAAAACAACACAAATAAACAATGAATTTTAATGACCAAGGATTTCTACATAAATTATTTACATCAGTAAATTTAGAAAATTCATCAAAATGATTTTATTTACGATCAAAGAATTATGATAAAAGGAAATATACAGTGATGACACCTAATGGCAAAGGATCTGCTACGAGGCCAGGACACCTCCACATTCTCAATTGTCGATCGCGATCGTGGAATACGGCAGCTTTCCCCACCACATAGTTCTGCCACAGCACTACTGCAATATTGTTTGAAGATATGTTACCCTAAAAGGTCGTCGTCTCAATCTTTTGCGAGATAGCTATCGCTTGCAATTGAATTGGGCGATCGAAGCTTCTGGACCTTCAGCCAAAGTGCACCAGCCCAACAATTTCAACACATCCTGGTTTCCAAGAAACACTGCCATTAATTCTGTCGACAGACATTGCATCCCGATGCTTTTCTCCTGTGATACAACACAGGAACCAACGAGCGGTTCGCAGCCGTATGATAAAAATTAAAGTAAAGTCCGTGTGATGAATGGATTCCTGATGACGCCACCATACATTCTCACTCACTACTTAAACGTGCGTTCGCCACCAGGATTATTGTAATGCAGTAGTTCAAACGCTCAGGTCAGGGGGAAAAGCTTAGTTACGCCAAGAAATTTACCTATCCTGCTATTGGTTGAAACTTCAATTATTTACGCAAGCCATCTTTCATCACATACACACCAATCTGAATGGAACTATGTAAAATGCATCCATGTGTGCCTTTCTCTAGAATTATGAAGTGTTCCTACCGCATTTACGGAATCAAGCTTTTACAGAACCTTATTTTTTAAAGGATTTGTAGCTTGTCAAACAGTTAGTTGAAAATGAAACCGCAGAGCAATTTTTAAATCCTACTTTCTTTGTCCTGAACAGTTTAAAAACATACAGTTTCCATTTTCGTTGATATAATGTTAATCAGCACCAGGTGCTTTTCCTCAGTGCATGCGTTCCTTTCAAATCCAACAGAACTATTGAGTTTACAAGATCGAATATATGACCATGTCCTGCAGCAGAAAGATTTCAGCTAATAATCCTGTCATAAAAAATTTCTAGATTGATGTACTAAAAATATTAGTTAACAAAGAGTCTGCCTTATAAAATGAGTTTACAGAAACCAGATTTGTTATGTGAATGGTTATACGAGAAAAGCAGTAACATCTACTTTTATCAAAACACATGAATAGAATGAAAGGTCTTAACAATTACATCAATATAGTGAATCATGCATCTATGCACTTATAAAAAAAGTTAGTTCAATGCATTAAAACTTTTATACAACAACAAATTAAAGTTTTTAGGTCAGATTTTGAAAATGTAAAAACACTGTGACTTTACAGCACAGTATTTTTCCAGCAATTTTTACGCATCTAAACTTAGATATTTTTAATTTTAAAGAAGCAGGAAATCTATTCAAACTCAAAAAATTGAGTTTTCAATATACGACAGCATTTGAAAACTAAACAATTACGTTTATGATGTTCTAGCTTATTGAAACAACATTTTCGTATCACACAGGTGCCTAATGTGGGGTTAATATGCAGACTATAGGAGTTTAAGAAGTTAAAAAGTTCCTTTTAAGAGCGTGTATACATTCACGCACGCGCACACGCACATACTAGTTTGTACGGACTTGATTTAGAATACTTAAGCGTGTCGTAACGGGCATAGTGAATAAATCAGGAAAGAAAACTGCAAGAAACCTAGATGTAAATTTGATTAGTCATTAATGGAAAATACAATGGATACCTATTCTTCGTTTTATCGTTCGTGGTGGTATTTTGTACCGTGTTTTAAAAACGAATTTTTAAAAGAAAATAAAAAATAAAAAAAGGACATAATATATTTTCCAACCAGGAAAGAATGGTAACAAAAGTTCAATTATTCTTTTTGAATTCGAAAAAAAATCAGGCCCAGTCTTTGCGGTTGGTTTGAAAACATTTTTAGAACCATTGGTATCTTCAGAAATTGTTTAAGCTGATTCCGCGGTACGAACACTTTTAGTACTGAGAAGGCCGGCGGACGTGCACCGTTTTGTATTTAACGTATTCGTTTGACACAAAATATTTAAAGAAACAGGAAAGCGGCTATGGTCTGCTTCTGATCATACAGCGATTTAAAATCCGATTTCAATGGCGAAGCAAATGGGGAAATTGTTCAATTATTATTTGGTGGATTTTGATGGAATGTTTTATTTTTACCTATCAGGAAAAAATTAAATTCCAGTTGGCTTGTGCTTTAGAAAATCATATAAAATTCAGTGCTTCTTGAAACTTACGGTCCATATTTAAGTGCTCGTAATTAAACACTACGTGATACATCTTGAGAATTATAGGGGGCTGACACGAGGTAGCTTTTTAGAATATATGCTTATATTTTGCATGTTATTGATCTTTATTTGTACTATGAATAATTCGAAAGACAAGAATCTTTTGAGCAATTCGAGCGGTGTACGTACTAATATCTGTATTTACTGAGCAGAAAATATTATAGTTTTAACACAAAGAGACTTATACAAATGTTTCCTTCGTATATCATATTTAATATATTCCTTGACATGTACGGTACTTATCGATGCTATCAAATCTTTCATGAGATATGTTGTCCTTTAGGCGCATGTGACGCTATCATGAAATCACTTCTTATTATTGTATTTAAATATGATACTCAGTTCCAATTTGCAGCTAACATCTGAAGATGGGTCCCCTGCGGACCTTAAAGGTCTGATGCTAACTGCATATACATTAACCATCATCACAATAAATTATTTAAACTGTCAATTGTATTATTTGAATCCAATAAGAA